>OY751316.1:32955552-33513052 GCA_963564615.1 Rhorus exstirpatorius | reverse complement strand
TGTTTTGACGTAAAGTTTGCGATATATCCGAACTATTGTCGCACCGGTGCGCTTGTCCAAAGAGTCGTACATACCAGCACCTCTCCATCCCTTCACTCGCGTACCATAACTTTGTTCTCCCACAGGAGTATCCCCGGACTTTTTGGCTCGGTCGGTAAGGGAGTGCAGTATACCATCAAAACGATCTCTTCTTCTATCTCTATCGCTCTCGCTCTGTCTTTCTAGCGATCTTGCCTGTTACCTGAGGGGTGCGCGCGACATCTTGAGACATCACGTTTCGCGGACCGTTACGAAGACTAATCGGGCAGGGAGTGGGGGCGCGTGAGCTGAATCGAAGAAGCAATTTTTTTTCTTTCTCCCTCTCTTTCTTAACTGCAGTACCTTATACATGTATATATACTTTATGTATATACAATGCATTATACATTAATATGTATACATATACATATGTAGTACTTATATTTCACCCTTTTTCTCCCCTGTATAGCAGCTTTCGTGACCTATAATGCAACGGGAACGAAGAAATAAGCCCCGAGGAAATTGGCAAACGAATGTAGAAAGTCCGAAAAACTTGTCGGTACCCCGGAAAATAAGAAACGAAAGAAAATAAAAAGAAAAAGTCTCCACCGATATGATCTCGAGCTCAAATACCTCTTGAGTTGGAAGACATTATTGGTATATAATGTGTTATCTGTAAACGTATAAACGACACTTGAGAATCCAATTGTAATCAATCGGCGCGAATAAATGAGCTTTCCCAGGCTTGTGCCCGACCTCGAGTATCTACGAATTACCTATATAAAATACTTATAGAATTATATGTGGGAAAGCTGCATGGAGAAAAACGTGAACGACTTTCTGTGCATCGCGTGTGCTTATGGAAAAAAAAAACGCGCTGAAACTCCGTGAAATAGTTTTATCGATTTTAAGAACAGGCCGATTTTATAATAGAATACATTGGAAATAAATAAAGTGGTTTCTCTTATTTTTTTTTAGGATGATTTTTAATTTTCCGATGAATGAAATTTTTTTCTGCTCAGAAAAGTGGCCCCGATTAATTACCATCGAGTTTGTAATCGTTGGCATATTTATAACTCTTACGAATCTTTTACCAGCTTGCGAATAGTCTATCCGACAAAATCCTGACCATGAGAATATCGATTACAAATTACATCAATAAAGAGAAAAAATATTCATATTTTTAAATCCACGTAGATCGTTCGGATCTCCATCGTAAGGTTCCAATGAACAATCATCATCAAATCAAAATAATTCACGTAATGACGATTATTAAAAATCTTTATAACCTCATCGCTTATGGCATCATCATATATACAAAATCACAATAATACGATTGATGCATGGATCTCATAACCTCAATCTGTTAACACGCTCAAGGCGTTTTCCACCTTCTACACTGCGGGCTTACAGAGGGACCAATAATTCATGTTGAATAACGGAAGGCCTCAGGGTCATGAAAGACGTGTATGCGGATTTCGTAGCAAAGAGATGAAGAAGCGTCGATCGTATGGGCCAAAGTTTCGGACAAAGTAGCCGTGGAAACTTCGAGAGAAACTTGAGCGCAGCTTACATTGGATAGCCAGGTATATTTAGTGTTATATATATATAGTAGCGAGGAATTGCTTTCGAATGTTTACATAGACCGCTAATCTCGATTAGGCTGGTCTAGGATCATGGGTTAATCAGGTTCTATCATGAGAATGATCCCTCGAGGCAACGGGACGTTCAATCAGGTATACCTGACATATAGTCTCTCTCTCTCTCTCTCTCTCTCTCTCTCTCTCTCTCTCTCCTGCTAGTGCCCCTATCCTCCAGAATATCTATGATGCACCTTTTGAGCAATTTCGCAAATTTACGGGACTTAGCGATCTTTCTCAGTACGATAGTACATTATTCGTCAATCGAGAAGAGAATATTAGCTGCTGATCATCCAGATCAAAATTTCTTACATAGCTGCCTCTTTCTAACTGCGTCATTAGTCGGTATCTTGCGTCATTGATGATCTTTTGGGCAAACAAAACAAGCTTGATTCTCGTCGATTACTTCTTCCGCGTCCGTTATTTAATGAGAGTCGGTCAATTGGTTGGATATCTCGATGGGGCAATGAAGCTAAAAATATTTTCAATTAATTTATATTTATCATAACTATTTGTCTAGCAGTGTTTCTGCATCACTATTTTCCTGACATTGCAATTATTCCGCTATAATCGATTTCTGCAAAGCAATATTACTTATTACAATAGCTCTTTAGTATCAATATCACTATTTTCACGATATCGCTATTGATACAATATGTCGTTGCTTTCCCGAAATAGATATCGTAGCAATGCCATTATTTGTTCAATTTTACTATTGTTCCAGTCACACGAAGCACCTGGCAAAGGTTCCCGATCATTCGAGATTTATTTATCATCAGGAATAAAACAAATATTAGCAAATTGGAGGGTACATTGAGAATAATATGCTGTTAAATATCGATAACGTGTGGCTGTTATTTTTTTTCTTCAAATCAACTGTTTCTCTTGCGAGAAACGTTTAGCGCAAGCTGTATCGATGTTTGCAGACGTCTAAATATCGACCGAGGTGACCATTACTAACACAACTACAACGTACCCAAGTTTAGACAAAAAGCCAAAAAGATATGTCGTTAACAAAATATCCCAAAAGTTTTCTGAAAATCGGGAACAAATTTATAGAAAAAATATCGAAAAGTTGTCACGAACATATGTGCGTTACAGGAACAACTGCTGCCCATCCAGAGAGCAGAGAGTCACGACAAATTTATCTCTCACTCGACCTCGCAATTAAATCCCACCTTTGCCCTCGCACTCTCCTGTTTCGGATTTAATAAAACCCTGTCAACGCGCACGTAGCGGATTTCGAAAGAGGTGTGCCCGTGGACCGACTACGAGGCGATGGGACAGGGGTATGGGACCCGATATTTGGACTTTACGCATCCCCGAGCACAACGAAAGGCGCATAAAGAGGGCAGGTTTGGACTGTCAGATCGCTGAGGTTCTTCCATTCGGGAAAACCATTGAACGATTTGGTCACGCGTATGGGAGAATTTAGTATCCACACCGCTCTATACGCTGTACGAAGCCAAACAAAAAAAAAAAAGAACCGATCGCCTCCATCGCGAATAGCGAACCAATGAATTTAACGCGAGGAGCGACGCCGATTAATTGCCGATAGCGAGCTTTTTCGAGAGTTTCCTGTACGCGTCGATGCTCCCCACACGGGCTCAACGTCGAACTCTTTTTCTCAACGTAAACAAAGCTTCGAGCCAGCGTTTAAATATTGCAATCGGAAATCGTTGAAGCCAAATTGCACGGAAAGTGGAACGACCACTGGAAATAAATTTTGGGAAATGTGGGCACGACTCTTTGACCCTTTTGGGATATGAAAAAATGGATAAACGACGTTGAATTGATAATTTCCAGGTAAAGATAAACTATTCTATAATTTATGTTGCATAAAATGATTCTTTAGTCTGTTTTTTGGCATAAAACGAAAAAAATAATTTTTTTTCTTTGCAACGCAAAAATTTGTATCAACATGCGAAAATTAATCCGGAATTGAAAGTGTTGAAAAGAGTATTTTGTGATTGGGGAATCTATATATTTGCATTGAAATTGTGCGTCACTCCGGCATGGATAGAACATTCAATACATTTTATCTCGTCTCTTCAGAATTAACGGTTTTCATAATACTGTATTAAAAATTAATCACCATACAGCATGATATTCATAGAATATTCAAACATCCCCACAGGCAAAAAATACTGATGAGCGTACGTTAAATAACGAGCACAAACGAAAGCTTGCGAATCAACGAATAGCGTATATAATACTCATTTGTCCTCGAATAACTTGGTTTCTCCGTGCGATAACTCTGGTATTTAATGATAAAATAATTGAAATGGCTTTTTGTCATTGGCTAGAAACGGTTATATATATAAATGAAATTGCGTCATTCGTTACAGTAATTAAATGGTGATATGAAGATATGGGGTTAACCGCATAATATGAAAATGGTGAAAATAATTCTGGTTACCGTGGGGGAAGCAGGAAAATTTTGACTCCTCTAATGAAACTTTAGAAATTCACAATTCAATTTTCATTACTAATTGATAATTTGAATGGAAAATTTCAGATTCAAATTATAGTATGGTTAAGCACAAATTGTAATAACGAATCAGAGTAATAGAAAGAAGACGGGATACAGAATTTTAATTTTCTACTTTGTTGTATCATTTTCGTAATTATTTATCGTAATTTTGTAATCTGTTCAACGAACCAAATAAATTATTCAGAATTATTTAAACGTTTTTTTTTTCTTGACGGGGTTTTCTCTTTTTCCAATTGCAATAATTTGATAGTACATGAAAATTCCAAGATTTTACTCAACTCTGTGTGTTCCATTTGGCAGTTTGGTACTTCGCAAAAAAAAAAGAGGGGAAAAAACCGTTTGAAGTATCATCTAGCATAACTTGCTGGCAATACGCGAGAGTACATGAAAAAAGAGGAGAGCATTCAGAGCCTTTGGAAAAAAATTCATTAAAAATTATTTCTTAATTAGAAGAGAAAAAGCCAAGAGCAGTGTGCTGCGGGGCTCTTCAATAATTACGGTATAGTCGTACAATATGCTCCGTAAATATTGTTCCCCGAGCTCATGGTCAGCGAAAATTTTAGTGAATTATAATTAATTTTAATTATTTCTGTTATTTTTTTCTACATCCCGCTATAAAAATATACTTACGAAGATGAAGAAGTGGCACGATGCCATTATTTCCTGCGCTTGATTCGCAGCGATGTATTCAATTTATCTTTGATACTGAGTAAATTGGGGGAACAAAAAAATAACCGTACACTCGATGAAACAAACTGAACAAATGAAAAATCACGATAATTCACAAATCACACTTTGAACGATAACTTTGGGCATTCGGTGTAAATACTTGTGACGAAGCTACGCGAGTCATTTCTCGCGTGTAAAAAAAAAAAAATCGAAAACGTCAGAATCTCGGATTCACCGGAGCACGTGCACCGTTAATACACTTTTTCACTCCCTCCACAAACGGCTAAGATACGGCTTTTTTAAGAGACATCAAAAATTTATTTTAACAAAAAGAAAAGTCTTCACACGAAAAACAATCAATTAAATAATTTTCATTCCTACAACTCTCACGAAGATTCTCAGATAAATAAATTTACCAGGCACATGAAATCGACTTTATGAAGAAAAAAAAACCTTGTATCGTAGACTCGAATTTGATTGAATCGAAGGTAAACAATAAATTAATTAATTCATCGTTCACTGAGGGCAGAATTTTCAAAAATTCGTTACGTAAAATCTCGTTTTTTTTTTTTTCTGTTACCACAAAACCACTGCTGGAAATCCCTGACAATTGTTTGTTTTGTTTTTTGCTTCAATTTTTAATTCCTCGTCAGTCATCGACAATCGAAGATTATGTTTTTCTCGTCGACTGAGCGATCGAACAAGTCTTTTTTTTTCCCCCCAATCGATTTTTTTTTTTATAATCCTTGATTTTCGTTTTTCTCGGCAATATTTCGTTGTTATTTCCTTTCGAATCGAAGCAAATAAACGTGCCAAGACCTCGTGGTCCGAGTGCACTCGTTAAACGAGATCGTCATGCGATGGTACATTCGTCGCGCCGATGTTGTCGGGCCGAAGTGCACCGCGCGAGTGCCGCGGCCTTGTCGCTTTCGTGAAACGAAGAGCCCGGTTTCTCGTCGTTCTGGTGGCAAAGCCAATGTGCGCCGACGACGCGCCGCACGCAGATAAAACGCGAAAGCAAGTTATACCACGGTGGCGACCTGACACGCTTTTCCACGGCGCAGGGGTTGTAAGACGAAGCGTGGGAGTAAGAGAATTCGCGTTTTTTTTAACCACATATATTAGGGTGGTTGGACAAAAGTGTCGTACACATTTGCCTCTTCATAAAGAAATGCCTGTGACGATGTGACAATTTATATTCGAAGTTTTCATACCGAGGGACTCGAAAGTATAGGAAAAGTTTTTAAAAAATATTCTGACCGATGTATATGCTTGTGATTTTTTTTTTTTATTCTTTTGAAAATTATATTGCACCGAAAATTTCGAGAATTAAATCATTCAGAAACTCGAATCCTGTGCAATTTTCTTTTTTTTTTTTTTTTTTTTTTTTTTACAGACTTATCGGTACTGAAATTTTCGCGATCTGGAATTTTGAACAACCCACGGATGACGTATATCGAATGAAAGGACAAAAAACTTGTATGAATAACATAAAATTGATGAAATGAAAAAAATGATTGAATTACATGAATTTGATTGAATGCCGTTCGTTTTATTGACCTGCATATATAAATATCTTCGAAATTTGTTCGTCCGTGACTTACGGAGTGTATGCGGTGTGTCTCGCTCTAGTTTGCCACTTTCAGCCAAGCGGGGAGTGAGCGCGTGCCGTATCGAGATATCGAGAATTTCGATACTAAGAGGGAACGATAGGGTGTGTACGAGGGTCGAACAAGAAAAAAAAAGTGGCGGGTTACTGTGTCAGGGGAAACGGAAGAGAAAATTACTCGAGAGAGCATTACTTTCTCCTTTGCTGCATGCTTATCTACCCCTCTCTCTCTCTCTCTCTCTCTCTCTCTCTCTCGTCCCTGTTCCTGTTCCTGTATATAGCATCATCATTATTCTTCGTTTCGCGGATCAATGAGTGCCATTTCAATGACGCGAGGCCCCGTTCTTGTCATTGCTTAACGATCTGTACATATTTGATATTTGATCTCATGCTCGAAAAAACCACGTGTACTCTCTGATTTTGATGAAAAATATAGCTTGGATACACAAACCTATATCAAATATATCGATATTCTATACGTATAAAAAATACATGCACGGCCAAAATTGTTTCCTTTTCATAAAAATTGCTTGAAAAATACTGAAAATCTCATTTTTATATTCAACACGAATGTTAATGATTCGACAATAACTTGAACTATCGGCTTGAAATTCGAAATTTCGCAAGGTTTTGAATTTTGTTTTTTTAATTTCTTTTCCATCGTTATAAACCCTGTAACACCAGGAAACATTGATCTGTCAAGTTAAGACTCTGTTCGAGAAGGTGAAAGATTCTATGAGCGTGAAATGTGCACATTTGTATATCTCGTAATTTTATAAATTACAGGATTCATTGATCATTAACATGCATACACGTGTAAGTAAAATCAAATATGCGGTTTTATCCATCATATTTTTATATTTTATAATAGCAAAGGTACGAAAAATGTAGCGGCTATCGTTGAGACTGACCTCAAACTGACGTAAAATCTGCACTGTTGCACGCCAAGCATGCATGTGGTCATATGACATATGAAATGTCGGTGATACTTCTCACATAAGCTTTATATAGCTATATATGTAAAAATATATCCGTACCCCCGTACGTATTATAAACCGAGAGGGAATACTTTGCCGCCGCAGCGGTCGTTCTCGTTGCGCGTGCAATAGGCAATAAAACGGAAACACACGACTCCCCCGTATTTGAATATTAATCAATTGCGAATGAAATTTTCATTCAACGATGATGAGTGCGGTCAAGTGGTAACATTGCCTTCACAGTGAATCTCTTTTTTTTGTCAATAAATTAAATTAAATTTCACAAAATTCATACACGCAGTTGATTATATGATTCAATATATGCCATAAGCATATCGGGAATTACTGATCAAACCGCATAATGCCAATTTTTGTCAGGACTAATGCATAATTCATTTATCCATATCCCGACGAATAATTTATTTATTATCGAATGTAATAAATAATTTATTCATTAGCCGTTGAAGGAAAAACAGTATGGGTCATAGTCTGTCACGAATTCACCGATCCCTAGGGATCCGGGCCAAGGTCAAAGGATTTATGCGTCAACCGGCGTGTATAGAGAAGGGTGGAAAATATCCGCAGCCACCCCACACGCCCTAAGAAGTCGGGCACCGTTATACTCGTTTGTGTGTTATGTAAACAAAATTTATGTATATGAAATACTATACCTTTATGTATATTATGTAGATGGATTTATTCAGGGAAAACGGGGGGGGGGGGTGAAAGTAACCTTTTTGCGTTACTATACCGAAGTTTCAATGTGATAACGTTCAATTGAACGTAATCTATGTATATAATCGTTCATCATGGTCCTTTAGCTTAAAATTGACTCGGGAATTTCATGAACTTACTTCTATAATCGACTAATCATATATCTATATGTCGTAATATCTCTCATATTAGTTTTTCCTAGGCTAACTTTCCGGTGATTCTTTTTTGAGAATGGATAACTTCGATGGGCTCTAAATCTTAATAAAAATGAGTCGCAAATAGATCGCATAAACAAAAAACTCATTGACAACACACTGAGAATATCGTTATTGACATAATTCATAAATATACACCCGAGGCAGCTATCTGCTCGCACGGTATTAGGTGCTGTAAGGAACAGTCTTGCATTTCACCCGGATAACTTTTCTCCCAGGTCTCCCTTGTGTATTCACATAAATATATACTTTTGATAAATCAAAAGTCCAACCCCTCAGGTTTAATTAATTTCGCGAAGCAAACCTCTCCCACCACAGTTTCAGGGTCGTAAAAATTGTTCGGTTGGAAAATTGTGGAAAAAGGGAGAGTACCGTGTGGCATCGTATACAAGGGGGCGTCTCAAGGCCTTTCAAGATTTTCGAGAAGGTCTCAAAGTAATTATCGGCTCACTGTGTAACGTGGAATTAAACAAAAAAACAAAAAATTTATTGATGAAAAATTTTAATTTTGAAAAACACCTCCCACCGTAAAGTGCAATTATACTTATGGACATAGTTCGATTGTAAAATTTTATTGATTTTCAATTATTCTTCCTGCGATTTACTCGGTTTTAGACAAGGTACAAATGAGTGGTGAAAAATTCTGAAATAGGATCAATCAAAAATAAAAAATAATAAAACTCCGCATTTATTGTGTATCGTGTATAATTTATACTTGTATACGTGAAAATCGAACGAGAAATGAGAAAGTACATGTATGTTTGTACACACGTACATCTCACTATTTTACTTCGCGAGGAAATTGTTTAGAGTCTCGCGATTCTCAACACGCGTTCACACGTACGTACAGAATAGCTCTTGTGCTGTGAAGTGTAACATAGTTCGCTCTCTCGAGATCGAAAAGGGTCGGTGAGGGGTGTTGGGCGGGCGATAAGTGCTCCATGTGGCTCGGCGTGTACAGCGAACACGTAGACAAACGGTATTGTCGACGAAGAAGGTCAAGTAACGAGTGGGTGGAAGTGAAAGGAATGATGGAATTTAAGCGCGAGGGGTGTATGAAGTCAGAAATTCCTTTTCAGACCTCTTCTCTCATCATCATCAGGACGCATGAATGAAGTTATTCAAAATTTTTGTACATACTACGGAAATTGAAAAATTATTGAAATACCAGATCATAATGAAAATATTTAGTTAAACTATAATGATTCATTTAATTTAACTATGTAAGCTAATTTTCAACTGAATTCTGAATTGAAAATAAAAATTCAGATGAAGAAGTGGCATTACTTCCGCATAACTATACTACGAATATTACAATTTTTTGGGGCAAAATAATTCTTCTTTCATGGTCCGTAAATCAATATGAGATTCTGCAACTGAATATATGTGTTTTGATTTTGGTCCATGCACAGATTCATTCGTGAGAATTATTTTGTACTCTTGGGGGGGACTTCGGTGAAATTTCGGTCCAAAATGTTGAAAAAGAATTTCACTAATGTTTGGACAATGTACGTGGAAGCTTCAAACAAGATTTTGAGCAAAAGTTGGGCTCTGTCGGTTGAATACTTTCCAAGTTATAGCGTTTTTGCTAATTTTGAAACACTATTCTTCGAAATGCTCCTTGCGCTACAACAACTTCTATCGCAGCAAACTGAAATTTACTTTCAGTACAGATACTAGTATAGACTAACTTTTTTAGGAAGCGATTTTCAATCCGACTTTTCTAAGATAAAAAAACATCCCCCTTACCCCCTTGAGGGGGATATTTTTTAATCTTACCCCCTTGAGGGGGATGTTGTTGATCTTAGAAAGGTCGGATTGAAAATCGCTTTGTACAAAAGTTAGTCTATACTAGTATCTGTACTGAAAATAAATTTCAGCTTTTGCTGCGATAGAAGTTTTAGCGCAAGGAGCATTTCGAAGAATAGTGTTTCAAAATCAGAAAAAACGCTATAACTTGGAAAGTATTCAACCGACAGAGCCCAACTTTTTCTCAAAATCTTGTTTGAAGCTTCCACGTACATTGTTAAAACATGAGTGATATTTGTTCACAGAAAAAAAAGTTTCTGTTTTCACCGAAGTCTCTTAAATTCAGAATAAACTTGTCAATTTTTTCATCAAGTTTTATCTTTTACGCTACTATTTTTTTTTTTTTCATCTCGCGTGTCAATAAAGATTATGTAAAAGAAAATGTCCATGAAAGGCTAAAAAATGATTTAAAAGATGTTCGTGTTATTCTGATGGTTGGAGGATTCATGGAAAAACAAATTTGCCATACGCCATCTGCCTGACAGGTTATCTCGTGCAAAAACGAAAAAGCGTCGGTGCAGACACCGGCAAACCTCCGCTGCGCGTGCAAGGAACAAACAACAAAATCGTTCAAGGTGGATGGAGAGACTTCCAGGTGGATTGAGACTGTAGTTGAGCTGGAATTCCCGATATATGTGCACCAAGTACCTAATGTACTTTGTCCAGTATGCGTAATAGTGTTTGTTGATAGTAAAATTTTACAGGCGGAGCAAAAGGAGAAGAAAAAGAGAGAGACAGAGAGAGAAATAGAGAGACCCAAAGAGCAAAAACCGAAAAATGAGGAATGAAAGCACGAAAAACTCTATATACGTATGATATACAAACAGTAGAAAGAGAAAACATAACAGTGAAGACACCGAAATAGCGCAGCGTCGCTATTTTATCGCCCAGAGGGGTTCGAGGGAGCCGGAAGAAAGAGACGTCGCAATAACTTTATCTCTGAGAAATGGCGGAGGCATGTAAGCGGAAGACGCGCACGACGCCAACGACGAAAGAGAAAGGGAAAAGAGGAAGAAGCCCAGAGAGAAACGGAATGAGAAGAGTAAGATGACGAAACGAGGGGATATAAGGAAGCTGAGAGGATGAGAAGAAGAGAGATGAGCATCGGGGAAGAGATAAATAGAAGATGAAACGACGACGATTCTCGTGTTGCTTTCACAGTTTTCAAGCGCGAATAACCGAGAAATTTTACTCGAGATTTTTCACCGTTACCCTCGTGTTTCGTTGACCAAATAAGTGGGTTAAGTGGCACCTTCGAGGACTCGTGCAAACGAGCACAAAAGAACCATGAACAACAAGCAATCCGTATACACTTTCGACTGTTCTAATCCGGCCAACACACGACAGTACACATCGTTTCTCAGGCAACTTTTCCTCCAATTCCATATCGAAGAAGCAACCGCGAAGAAGCATTAAAACATAATCTATATCGTAATGCTGATTAGGACTTTATGCTTCTAGTGCTCTTCTGGTTTTTACCAGTCGACAGGAAAGCTGCTTCGTGGCTTTGTGTCTTGACACCAAATAATTGGACCATTTGACTGTATGACAATGCCAAAATACATGCATTTCACGTCTCAGCAGAGTTCAACATCGAATCGATATCTCAACTTTGACGTATCATTTCACATTCGCACGTTTTGCTTTCGAGCAAATCCGAGTGGCTTTATCTCGTATCGGGTCAGTTATTTTCAGAAACTCTTGAGGAACGAATCCAGCTAGTCTTGGATGTACTGTTAATAAAACGTCGGTTCTATATGTACGAAATGTCATTCGATTTGTTCAAGTATATTGCTGCTATTGACGTTTCTCAGGCTTCGAAAGTATTCATTTCGTGGTTCAAAGTTCATGGTTGTGAGAGAAATTTATATTTTAGAGCATGCAAGATGATGAAAATAAAAATCGACCAATATGCACGTGTAAGTACAAGGCGCACTACGTGTAGAATGCTTTATGACTTCAAAAGCGTCTGAACCATTGAAGTGGCTCTGACTGATTTATAAAATGTATACTAGACCCTAAGGAGCCTGATTCAACCTTCGAGTGGAGAAACCTGGAGTACCTGATGGGAAGCCATATCTTCCACTCTCTTTCTCTCTTTCTTGATTCCTCTTAATGACTACAGCCTCATTAATTATCAAATTCAAGTGGATCCCAAAGCTTTTCATTGAGTGGCCAAACATCAAACCAAGTCAACACAACAGTGAATGATTTCACAGTCCACGAGAATATCATTTCACAGAGCCAGGCATGCCAGAGTCGACGCTACGGACCTTCATTCTCGTCAACATGGCATTCATCTTTATAACCTAGTCCTATAGTTATCGGCCACTTAAGCGACAAATTTATTTGACGGATAATTTACGCGCCACCGCGCAATGTTGAGAGGCGCGAAAGGTTCACGACCTCTTTTTTTTCAACACATTGTGTCGATATATAGGCCTGGCTATGCCTCTCTTTCGGTAATCTCAACTCGCACATATATATGTCTTATCAAATACAAAGAACAATGATTCTTTCTTCTCATCTGCTCTTCGGAAATCAAGACTTTAACTTCGTGACGATGGAGCTTAGCTACTTCATCGTCTAGGTATAGTCCTAGCTATAAACCTACATCATAAAAAGTATACGTATCGAAAATATCAAAATGTTTGTGACCACTTTTTCAACGGATCTGGTTAATGGCGAGTTCAATTCGAGTCGATAATTAGGAAATCATTATTATTCTATTCATTAAATGATGAACGATTGCTTTCGATTGTTTTATCGAATGTTCCAATAACGCTGAATCCATTAATCTATCAATTGATGAAACAGCTTATTGGGGATCGAATGTCGAAAGTTTTACGCTACGAATATTCAATGTGTCGGAGATTTGTCAAATTTTCCAGCAAACCCTCAAACTTTACAGTCGCTCATCCTTATCTCGTTTCTCTCTTCGTGTCGCGTCCACGTGGACAATGAAGGGCGCGAGGTGCCTGAGAGGTAAGCTTTTTCACGGTCCAGAAAAAGTTGATTCTCGCCTAGCTAAGGACGAGAGAGTTTTCATCCGCTACACAGAGAAAACTTCCAAGCTTCGGTCGACCCGCGGTCTTTTTTCCCGCGCTACCCCTATCTGGTTGGCTATAGGTTATATACATATATGTATAAAAGCAAAGCTTTCGTACACGAGATATATATTCCTGAAGTGTAGCCTGAGGAGAATGAGCACCTGGATGTCCTTGTTCAATTTCCCAGCGAGAGGAAGTGTATCCCCCTCGTCAGAGACTTGCTTAACGGAAAGAAAGAGAGAGAGAGAGAGAGAGAGAGAGAGAGAGAGAGAGAGAGAGCGAGAGAGCGAGAGAGAGAGAGAGAGGGAGGGAGGGAGATAGAGATGGTTGAAGCGGAAGAAAGCTACTACAGGGAAAGTACACAGCATCCTTCGTACTACTGGGGTAACTTCGAGAAGTAGGGAAAAGTTTCATAATTTGACCTCTCGATATAGTAAGTCTAGTACGCAGTCACGAGGAAAAGCAGGGGAAAATAAGAAAGGATCGATTGAGTAAAGAACTAGTAAGGGTAGCTTGCCATTAAAAAAGAAACTCGACCTCGAATTTTTATGAAATCAAAATAACAAGCACTGTCGAATTTCTACGAGCAAGATGCAAACAAATCAGTGAATGTTAGAGATGTAACGACTATTATGCTGAAATTGAAAAAGTACTTAAATTGAAAATAGTTACAAATCCTTCTCAATTTTATGATATATAAAAAAAAACGGCACAATGAATATTTCCTACATTTTGTAAAAAGTTGAATAAATAATTCGCGCAGAGTATAAAAAAAATTCAAGTATCAAAGTTGGATTTTGTCTGATAGGAACGTCTTATTAACGGTCTTTCGTAATATGAATCACATTGTGACTCCGACAACAAAAAAAAAACTCTGCTGTTAAAAACATTTCGAGCACCAGGAGGTCATTGATCGAATCACAGCATAAGCTGTCATCATAAATCATTGCTTCAGGATCTATTTTATTTTTCTTCGAAAGGATTAGACATCAAGGTAGCGCTAAGCTCGAGTGACACTTATGGTCATTGTATATATGTATATAGTATAAACTATTCGATGCACCTTCATCGCGATCGTGGGGCATCGTTGATCACGATTTGACAAAATGGTCTCTCATGGAGATTGCAATCGAAATTATTTATAGCGTTCGGAATTCACGATTGTCACGACATTATTTTCCCATATATTCAAGACACGACGGAAATTTGAAAATATTATACCGTCACTTATACTGCTGCTCACACTCACAGACCTATACAGATATTGTTCGATACATTTCGATCTCTGAAGACGAATTGCGCTGTTTTGTTTTCAGTACCAGTAATGAAATTAACAATCTTTCAGCATACGTCAATCTTATTTTTTTATCGAAGCGCATTGATCACCTTCCGGTCAATTTTTTTTTACAGCTCGTGCATCCTCGACAATCACTGTGAAGTGATCGATAATGAAGCAAGACATTCGGTAAAAGTATATATCGAAATATATCCGAGTCAAAATCGTTAGCCGAACGAGATCGTGATCGCGTCACGGAGCTCCGTTCTTCTGGACGATCGTTATTGACAGAAAATTCGAGTTTTACGGCTGGTACGCGGTTGCAAGCAGTAAAAAAGTTTCATGAGGTGTGTGCCTTTGATCGGGATTCTCTCGCATGTATAGATATTTAGTCAATTACCCCGTGGTGAGTCAAACTGAAGCTCGCAGGTACTTTGGAGAGTACGAGAGTGGGGTACCCATTTATTCGACGGAATTCTCACGACCATGGTTCTTTTGTACTCCTTTTTTTTTTTTTATTATTTTGGGACATATCTACGATTAAATTCTCGTCACAATCTTTCTCTATATTTCTCTCTCTCTTTCATTTGATTGGTAGCGAGGGCAAAACTTGTCCACGGAAATGAGAACGAGACTACATTTTAATTGATTGGTGTTCAAATGTGCATAAATGGGAATCAGTGTGGTTAACGTTTCGTTGGAACATTGAGGATGTGTGAATACGAGTAAAAGATGTTGTTTTTTACTAGAAATTTAATGCTATCCTTGCGGGTGACAATTTTTTTTTACTGAGACCCCTCATAGGTATAGAAAAAATGTATGTGAATTTAATGAAAAAAATTCTAAAAATCTTTGTCGCAAAAATATATATTATGCATATATTTTATTTCATATCCTGTATCATAAAAAAAATACGTGTACAATTATGATTTAAGGGATGAGCTATTTTTCGAGCGAAAAATTTGATTAAAATTGAATTCGACGGTCGAATAAATTTCTTTTTTTGCGTCGCGTGCGTCGATCCCCTTCGTCTTGGGATGCCATACGAGTGTGCAAGGTCGATTGCGAACATTTTTTCCCTTGTTCGCGACCCCTATCACAAGATACTATTATTTCAAGCTAGTAGTGAAAAAAAAAAAATACCCTTCGAAGAGCGAGTATCTCCTAACCGAATGGAGTAAGAACGTGAACGATGGGATTGTTGGAGAGGGTGTAGATCGGGTCGCGCATATAGAGAAGAGAAGACGACGAAATGCCCGTCTTGTCTGCGAATGTAACCCACATTCCGTCTCATTGCACGTTACGTCATCCGGTACGGAACGGCATAAAGCCGTGTCTTGCACGCGAATTCCATCGAAACTCGATGCCTTTCGTCGAAGAAGGTATACACGAGCATAGGAGAGCCTTCGGAGCTTCACGCAAATTTATGTGCGTATGTACACGGAGTATTATTATGGTGTGACGCAAGCACTCAAATCCCTTTGTTTTTTTTTCTCTTGTGCTTTTATTATTGAGCTAAATTATCACTTTTTTTACTGCTCCTTCAATAAGCCTGGTTTAAGACCCCTTTAGGGTACGCTATAGTATATTTCTCTTCCTCCCTCTCTCGCTCTCTGATGAACCAGTGGAGAAAATTGTTAATGCGCGATTAAAATTGATTTTTCTGAAATTTCATAAGCCACTTATCAATATGAATTATGTGCCGATCCCTACGAAAACAAAAAAAATTCAAATGCGAAAATATATCACGTTTCACCGCAGAAATATTGATTAATTAGATAATTTTTGTACGGATGAACGATAAATTTTTTACGCGTGGCATATAATTTTTTTTTCCCCTGGAAAGTGATTGGAACTGTCGGAAAATGTGGACAAGATTTAAAAGTTTGTCACTGTTCGGAAAAATTAAACAAGCGGAGCGAATGGCAAACGAGAATCAAATTAATTCTGATTTCGCAGTCGATGCAATGTCGACTCTACGAGGGGTATTGGAAAAATCAAGATTCTGAGTGTACGCAGTGAAAACCGTAGCTATAACTTCTATTTTCCGCGTCTATTTATATCGTTACCAAGCGCTATATTCGCCATCACTACGCTGTATAGTTCGTGGCTCTTTCCCGACTCTGCACTGTAAAAAATGTGGTGTTAAATTCAACACTAATTCAACACCGCTCACGAATTCTATAGTGGTCCACCCCGCTCTGTGTGACCTGTTGGTGTTGATTGTCCGGTGTTAAGTATTGATAGTTGACACCAGACTGCGGTTCATCCGATTTGACACCAGGACGGATTCTACAGTGGATTCTAACACTTTACAGTGTGTTATAATAACACACTTTAAGTTCGTTATTTTTGTACGCATTTATCGTGTCAATGAAGCCAAATGAAAAACGCGGGTCAAATTGGCATAATAAATATTTTTTATTATTTATAAATTAGCAATTAGGAATGATCGATGAATGAATTGAAAACAGTTGTTCCATTATTTTTGAAATCCTGTTAAAAAAAAAAAAAAAATAAGTCGTTGACCGGGATTTGAACCCACTATCCTCCAATCGACGAATTCAGCACTTTCAACCCTTAAATAACCATTTTTAAAAAAATTAAAAATTTGGAAATTATTTTTTTTCACGAGTGTTTCCGGCTTCGAAGCGCGGACGTTTTTCCGTCGAAATTAATTTTGAGCCTACCTGAGATTTTACCTGAGACCTACCTAACGACCTACCTAACGACCGACGCTCTACCACTACGCTATTGATTCCTTATGAGTTTCTTGTATTTAAATGATATTAGTATACGAGTTCTCATACACCATTCGGTGTATTCTATGACTCCAAACGAATTTATGTATGATTATTTTGGGCGATTAAATTTCACACATTAAGTCGTATATTTCAGTATATGCGCAACACCATCATGTGTGAAAAATTACCACCGAACAAGTGCAACGCAAATTCGTTTCTAGCTAACACCGCCACTCGGGAGATATTCGCTCAGAACGGCGTTAACATGCCGTTAATAAATATTCCGGGTTCATTCTTTAAGTCTGTATATCTCCAAAGTTGTTTGCCGAAATGAATTATAATTTTAATTGAAATAGCACTCAGTCGGTGAGTTCAACTGCGCCTTCGAAGCATATATTTACACCGGATTTAACTAATCACGACATTCGAGTGGTGTCGTATCAGAAGATAAACGGTGTACTTTCATGACAAAATTGTGCGCGATGTGGTGAAACACTGGGTTTAGTGTTAAATTTTGATGAAAAATCGCTTAACACCGATATACAGTGTACGAGGTCAACCATGATATCAGAACGGTGCTGCCGATAACACCACAGATTTTAACCACTAACACCGCACCAAATTGACACCCCTGATTTTTTACAGTGTGTGGTTACTGGTATTCGTCGTATTCCGATGTACATAATAAGTCTCTCTCGGTGAGGTTTGAGTTCTCGCCCATCTCCTGACGCGCAATTTGATGAAATTCAGTTTTTACCACCATCACACGATCTCTTTGTAGTACCCTATACGTGGGCTGTTCAATTTAAATTCAATTAAATCCGATATGTTTATGCTGGGAAAAAAAGGTTTCGAAAGAAAAACTGAAGGATTCCCTTCGAAGAGAATTGCATACACTTTTTCCCGATTGATGTGGCTCGAGAAATGTTCAAAGTGATGGAAATGGTCGACAAGAATTATGTAAAAAATGAGATTCCATTGGAAATGAATTACAAATAGTTGGAATTTCTGCAGAATACTCACCTACGAAAATAACACACCTAGCTCGTATGGTATCCTTCCGAATTCTTCCTGAAATTTACCTGATAGTTTTTTAAATTAAAAAAAAAAGAGGACACCCTGAATGTATAGATAAATACACTTCATTGCTTGTGTGTGTTATACATGCATGATGTATATCGCTATCATCATGCACTGGTTTTTGGTAATCCCTGGTCTGGTAACACCGACCTCGCGAACGTCCGCCATCGCTGTCGGGTTTTTAATTAATATCGGTGTTGTAGCTAGAAAAGCCCTTACCCCACTCCACTGAATCTACATGTATCCTATCGCTCGATCGTTTTCACACGCACATCCTGCCATTCAATGCGCGTTCAAATTTTTTTTTCTTCGAATTTTTACGAACCCGGCAACAACCCCTGAATATGACGATCATGCAATTCATAAAATGGATAAATATCAAGATCCTGTTTCATTTGGCTAATCCCTTGCGTTATATTACATGATTGTATCATCGTTTGGGTGGTGAGAGTTATTTAGAGCATAGAAATGTAATTGAATTTCTATGGATTACGATTGAACTGTAATTTTTCATAGTAATAAGATTTACGTTAAAACCTTTAGTTAATTGAATTCTTTTGCATCGTAGCTATTCTCTTTTTTTTTATTTTCGTTACTGTATAAAATTTGTTCCACAGGAATCCAGCTAGATATGAAAATTCAATCGTTCTTGTTCAAACATTTTTGTACACAAATACAAAAATTACGAAAGTATGAAATATTGTTAGATATCCTTGTTCAACTGTTAAATATGAAATTTATTTATTTTTGGCTTGTACATTTCCGCGATGGATAATTTCCCGAATCGTTCGTATACAAATGCGGTCTCGCTTGAAAAATACCTGGCTATTTTTAATCCATTACTAAATGGCTGCCAAGACGTTTATGAATTTTCGATAATCCCTTTTATTTAATTACTCTTTAGTACTGAAGTTATTTTTGTTCTCTTTCACAGGTGAAATACGCTTATACACGGACTACATTATACGGATATTGGATAATAAAGGAGTCTATATCCTTGTCGCAGGTCATTGATCCTAGACAGTATATACTATCTCGCGCGGTGTATCTCGGTCTCTACGATTTTTTGGCTGGCCTGTATATTCCTGCATCCGTTCCAAAAGACATGAAACGACTATTCGTAATGTTACCATCCGGTAAAACGTGTATACTATCTCGTTTCATATCTATTCTACTCGCATCCGGCAGATTTTTGGCTGAGCTAACAATACCAAAAGTCCGCAAACACGTTGCGTTGCATCGCCAAAATGCGAAAAATCTAACCGAAACTTTCTTTTTTTTTTTCCAATAATCGGTCCTCTCGTATACGATATCTCGTAATTCGCTATAATGGCACTTGAGATATCAAATTATAGTCACTATACATAGTGCTGTTTTATTTTTTAATTTCAAGGAACAAAAATTAATTAATCTTCAAAGCCAGGCATTGAGAATTAGATAATGAATTGCACAAGGCAAGAATTTTTTTTTCATGAAGAATCTCGCAAGAACAGTAGCTTCGTATTTATTTTCAAAAATATTATAGTATTCCGATGCGTCTTTGGACTGGAGGGCAAAAAATAATTGGGAAAATTAATAAAATGATATCCGATGAGAAATCATCGGGGAACCGCGTTTTCGTACCGTCGGTCACCTATGGGAGTTTAGATAATATAGGTATCAATTTGTTTGAATAGTTTTACTGAACATTGAATGTGGTCCCGCGAATAACATCAACACTTAAAATTGACGATTTAGATCGAATTTATAACGTTCCAAAACAAATAAAATTTCCTCCGTTTATCATTTTCTGTAACCAGATGCATATATATATATAGCACTCACAAGAGTAATAATTACCGAAAAATACTTCATCAAGATCTTTATTATTTGTGTATGAATAACTTTTCATTGCGATCATGCATACATTGCATGTATACCGAATTCGGGACTTTCCGGCACCAGGAAAAAAAAAAAAACAAAATATGTGTAAACGTGTCCCTCAAACGAGCAATAAAAATAATTCAGCCTCAAAGGGTTGTTCATATTGAGGGTACGATTACAGATATAATTCTGCCGTTAAATTACATGAGATTTGACTTTAATATAGTCGTACCCCCCATTGGGCTTTCGTATGCGCGTTCGAAGAGAGAAATCGAGAGAAAAACGATTAAACGAGATCCCCTTGTAAGTGGTCAGTGACTGTCAAGCCAAAGAGGCTAATAATAATAATAAATAATCTTTTTCTTTAGCTCGACGAATATGAAGAATGCCGCGAGAGTTATTTCTCTCTCTCTCTCTCTCTCTCTCTCTCTCTCTCTCTCTCTCTCTCTATCTCTCTCATTCTTCATCATTTCTCTCGATCCCAGACTATCGCACCGGCTACTCAGGGAGTCTCATTTTTTGATAAACCGTTTTGTTCCTATCAAGCATTACCGAGCCTGGATATCTTAAGTGCCAGAGTGGTCACAAGAGGGAAAAACGAAAAAAAAAAAACGTTCAGACCCTCGCGCGCGCGCATACGGATCGTTATAACGCGTAGGACTTGAAAATGTTCTCGATATACGCGAGTATAGTTTAGTATACCGAATTTGACATCGTCGTTCACTCTCGGCGACAAATTCTAATCCCATGACACTGTGCCGAGCGGGCAACTTGGATGCAGCCTCCGCTCTCACTTCCACTCGTTTGGGTTCAACGACAAATGAGAGTCTCTCGTATAAATGCCTCACGGGGTGGCGCGTACGATAAATCTCTTGCCATCATTTCTCTTCGCTCAACGATTATTAGGGTCTTAGGCATTATTATCTTTATTCATGGTTATTTGTTATTTCGACGCGATGTGACTCAAATATACGCTCATGGTGTGGACTGCGATGTAAATTATATGTGTATATGTACTGATGCACTCGGTACATATATATATAATGACATTTATTTATAGCATGGTAATTGGAAAAATTGGGCCAAAAAGATCCGTACAAATTGCTCGGTTGTTTTGCTGCATCGTAAATTATTTTTATTGGACAGCTCCGAGGCCGAATAGTCAAATCAGCATGTACAAATTGGAAAATATTCGCTTCGAAAAATTCCAAACGACAACCAACATAAAAACATCTATAACCGGTATGTCCTACTCAAATGCGTTTTCGAATAAACAAAAATCATTCTTACGAGTTTTCATCGATTAATTCGAGATTATCTGTGAATAGCAAAAGTTTTCGTAGGGCTAATCTCCTATGTTCAATCAAGAAACGCGGCAACGTCTCGACGCCAGGTATCGATCATACGGTTAGATAATCCCGAAAAGTTACACGACAACTTTAATTCATAAAGTTTCATCAAATTTGATGCATATCCTTCGATCTAAAATGCTTCGTTAAATTAACGTGTAAAATTTGCTTTTCCTAGTCCATAAGTTAGTAGAACCTTGTAAACATCCAAATTATCGTGAATGCAACTTTTAATCGAAAGCTTTCATCGACAATCCTATCTGTAATTTCATGGGGCATCTTTCGATGAACAAAATGAGCCGTCAATATTTAAACCAGATTTTCTGCAGTTTTCCTGTGCCTTCGCATAAATGCGACAGTGCATTAGAAAGAGTAGCCGCGGACAACTTTTTAGGGGATTCTTAAGAAATGCAATTGGAAGGGGTAAGAGAATAGGATTCGTAAGAAGTTAAAGGACGTCGTAAGAATGGGAAGATTAATAAAAGTAAATTAAAAATAAAATAATTTGAGAGCAGCCCCTCACATCATCCGTCGCTAAGAGGAATCTCTAAGCTTGCCCACAGAGTGGACCGGCGCATCTCTCATCGGCAAGTGCAAACTCTCACTCGCCATCAAGCAGCCTTTGGAACAACTGTTGGTAAGAAAACTGGCTGTAACAATTTGTCCAGCCAAGAGCCCGTTATTGCGGGACCGAGTAATCTCTTAGAAATTTCATCCGGCAATTCTTTAGTTCGAAAGTTTTTGTTTTCCGGAAAATCCCAACGCAGCTTCGAGCCGTTGTGGAACTTCCGGTAAAACAGTTTCACAATGTGCCGGATCATTGGAAGGTCTAGGTAGGAAGTGTGGTCGGTAAAGAAAGCTTGTCTCGAATCAATACCACTTTATAGGTTGTTCAGATTTGGAGAAAAATAGAATTGTCACTGGACGCGTTGACTTATTCGGGGTTAGTTAATAGTTTAATTTTCCTCCTAATGTCAATCCTCCCCTAAATGCTTCATTGTTTCGAAGCTTTTGTTACCGAGACAGCGCGTAATTCGTATTTTGCCTCAAAAGAGAAGCTGACTTGAAAAACACGAATTTTCGTACACATCGGACTAAAAACTGAAAATACCCTGGCCGAAATTTTGACCCTTTTTTGCGGGGGTGGACTTCTAAGCTCCGACGTATATATACGCTACGTCACGCACTCCTACCCATTTTAGAGCTATAGAAGCGCGGCGCTCAGCGTCGCGACGACGCCGGCATCTCTCGAGTGTAGCGCATGCTGAAAAGCTCGGCCCTATTGATCGCCGCGACTATCCACCGACTCTCTGCTCTCTCCCTCTCTCTCTCTCTCTCTCTCTCTCTCTCTCTTTCTCTCTCTGTCATTTACTCAGTCTTTCTATCCCTTTCGCTCTCTTTCTTCGCTCCCTATACTCTCACCATTCGTAATCAGTGCGAGACTCGAGAGGCGACAGTCGCGAGTGAAACACGCAGCCGGGTTAGAAAAAAAAAAAAAAAACCCCCCCGCACAACCTGCACATATCAGACCACTCGTAATTTTAATTATCACACATAATCAGCACGAAACGGAAACGAGGAAACCATCCCCGTCCCAATCCCGCGCGAGAGCCTCATCCCCTGTCCCCGGAGATCCAAGGAAATCCACAATAACGACACCATGGCAATCTATACCACGTCCAGGGAATTCTTCATTTTATGTAAGCTTCGATATATATATATATATATATATACATATATATACGGCTATTTATTTCTTTAATTATAGTGCTTCAAGTTGATTTTTTTAATTACTGTATTCTTTGGAAAAAAAAAATCTTGAAATGACGAAATTTTTTTATCTACGGTGAATCCTGCATTGTGATGAAATCCAGTGTATGCGTGTGCGTGTGTGTTTTATTTTTTTTAATCGTCCTAATTTGTCGATTTTTTCATCCTCTAAATTGCATCAGCTTCGGTATTATTGCGTATGAAAATTTTTCTATAATTTAATCTTTTGTCCAATTTTCATGTTTGCCAATTAAAGTCTATTCGGTTACGTGTTGCATCGTAATTGAAATTTATAGTTGATTTTATCGTGTAATCGTCAAATTTGATTTATTGCTTTTTTTTTTTCATCGACAATTTCGACTAAAATAGACTCGTGCTTCCTGAATCGTCGTACATTGTGAAGTACCTATGATCAAGATAAATGTAGAATTTAAATTATGTGACCGATCAATTGGGTATCGTGGTCATTAATTTTTTAACTTTCATCCCCTTGCACAATTTTGCTTGCCTCTTTATCAATCGTATTGAATGTCTAAATTTATTTTCTCCCCTCAATTTTACATTTTCCTTTCGACTAATTAAAAAATGTTATCGAAATCGATTTAAAATCGAGCGAGTATTGACAGACCAAGCTTAGATAAGTTTTTCACAATCAAAAGTATAATCGATGAAATATCCTTGGCCCATTGAAATCGACGTAAAGGTTGCATAGCGAGCACGGCCTTGAGCATACCTGCATCTCTACCTACGCCGACACCTTGGCAGCTCAATGAGCAACCACGTTTCACCACCGGCCCATCAAAGAGATCAATCGTTCAAATGGTTTCGACTTCGACAACCAAATTTCCCATGGTGAGTTAATTCGACTATTGTCATCTTTTATTTCCTCATAAGAAAATAAAATTTATTTATTCAAAATAAAAAATATTCCGAGGTACAATATTATGTTGGAGTAAATGTGAAATAATTCACCTGAATATTTGTTATTTTATCTTTTTTATGAATGCAATGAAAAATGAAATTTATGATTTTATAACTTCAATGATTATTCCAAAGACTGTTATTACTCGATACTGCAATTACTCAGAGCATGTAATATACTATAATGTACGATATTTTCTATTCAATGACTGAAAAAAAAATAGGCAGCATATATATTTACTGCACTCAGAGGGAATAAATATAATTAATTTTACAAAGACAATATGCAGCATTGCGAATATTCTCGGCCTAATCATTGAAAAAAAAAGTAATGAAGTAACTAGCGAGGACAAAAAATTCCATCATTTTTGTATCTTTTCTGGTGAGCTTCCGTAAAATTATATATATCATCTATATGGTCGTGGATTGCATGTCATAATTAATCGTGTGCATATATATATATGCAAAATCATTTGAATGGATTCTGAGTACGTGACCGACATTTCCACGGATTCCGAGGCGTGGGCGATGTGTATACATTATATATACATACACTATTCAGTGATATTCCTCCTCCACCCCTTCTTTTTTTATTCAACGTAACGCGGGAGTACTCGGAGAGCTTCACGTGAACTAGGAATTTATATGAGTCCCCGTGGGTGGCCACACCTAACGCAAGGCATAGTCTCTTCTTACAGCCCTCGTGTCTCATATTCAACCTTCCATATGTTTATACACCGTCCAATATACGTATATTATATCTGTGAGGTATTCCATCTTGCTTTAGCCAGGTAAGAATTCTCAGATTTTTCAAAATTTCTTAACTTCAGGGGGATGAAATTTTCCTCATTGTCTGCATTTTTTTTCCTGATTGTTTTCAGCAAGTAATTTTCTCAATTTGCTAATTTGACGAACGTATGAGCTTTCTCACTTTGACTCGATATATATCATGAAAACTATGATATGGAAAAAAATAATGTTAATTAATGGTTCAAGTTGAATTATCGACGTAAATATTTGTTCAGGTGAGGGGGAAGGTCGAAAAAAAAAAAACGATTAGAGACGTGATATAAGAACTGCCAATAATAATTGCACTTGAAGCTTGAATTTGACCTTCTTCGATAGTTTTCGGCCTGATCGATCAAGTGGCAGGATTCCAGAATTTTTTTTGTTTTTAAATTTTTCCCCTCGTACATCACAGCAAAAAATGTGCACTCGATATTGAAATCGACACGAATTCAAGATAGAATCGAAGAAAAAAAATTGCCTTCACTCGTTATGCAAAGTGGTTCAATGGCACTGCAAGTTATAATTTCGTCGTAGTCTAGCCTTAAAAAAGTATTTCAAGGTTGAAACGAGGAAAAAAAAAACAATGCTGATGCCCCCATACTGATAAGCTTTTTCATCGATATTACAGTCACGATAATCTCATAATTTGTTCTCATATCGTTCAAACTTTCGAGACGTGTTATTATGAAACAAGATTATACACTTTGCTCGAATAAAAAAAAAAACAAGATTTATTTTCTCTATACAGTCTGACGAAGATTTATCGATAAAACGTTATAATTTGAGCCAATAAGGTGAAACGTTTAATCATTTTCCTTCTCGCATTTGCTCGAACCATAATCCGTAAGTCCTGTGAGGAAACGAGGAAATAGACTTATCCATCATAGAAATCCATATATATATATATATATATATATATATATATATTATCATGATTATGCCTAAAGGCCATAATATCCCGCAGCATTATTATTATTGTTTTTAATGTGATGCAGCTTTGCTGTTATACGACTAACCTGTTGCTGACCCACGGTTACCAGATCACGTTAATACTTGATATTTTACTATACTTTGATACTTTATCCATGTACCATAAATAAATACTTAGAAACTTTTACTTATGAGAAAACGCAATGGTAAATGGGTCCTTGCAATACTTCGATTTACGACAAATATTGAATATAGAGACGTAAATATATTTTCAGCTGTATTGCTTATAGGGCTTATATATGTGATCATTCAGCGACTAAAGGACGAGACCATAGAGATACCCATAATTCTCGTTAGACGACGAAACAACCGTCGAATGGAAAAATTGGTCAATCCTCCCTAGTCTCTCCCATACTTAACAAAAAGAAGGGTGTATTTTAAGTCAGATGCAGCAAGTCATATAACGAGAAAATTAAAATTTCACTGGACTACGTGAATAAGAAAACGACCTGTCGTAAATTTGCAATTTAATAACATTTTAATGATGAAAAATTCACTCGATATTTCCAATCTACGCTCCGACAATTGGTTCGTTGGATTTTTAAATTATCTCTTCGGGCTACCGAGTTGCGCAAGTTATAATTTAATCAAGGAGTAAGAGTGGACCAACTATAGTTTACGAAGTTGCGTCTCGTTTAATTTATAATGATTTTTTTTGTTCATCGTTCGAGCTGATCGATTATTTCCTTATTTTTTTTTGTTTTTTAAATCGGAAAAAAGGTGATGAACTCTAAAGTGAAACAAATTACGACGACGGAAGGAACGACGACGCTTCTCGCGACGACAACGACCCAGCAAAGTCGCCCGTCAAGTCAGCAAATCTATCGTCTCAACAGTATGAACGGGCAAGCCTGCATTTTACTGCAGGTTGATGCGATCATAAGTGTGACATATCGAACGAAACTTGGCAACAATCAGGTGAATTTATCGACCGATAATGGAAATTGAGGGGGAAAAGGAAATTTGAAACGTGCCTATATCAACCTTGTATTCTATCGTTTTGTTTCATCATTCTCTTTTTTTTTTCAGACGGTCGACATCTACGTACCACCTGATGCAACTGTTACGGGTAATTGCGATGGTGAGAACTCGGTAACAATGTCCTTGAAATGGAAGGCCTTCGTTCTATCCTGGAGCTTTGCCAAGGTATTTTCATAAAACTCGTTATAAGCTTGAAAGTCATTATTATGGCATATATATATATATATTCGAATCGAATTCAAGACAAAAGAGAATTTAGTACAGTCGATCAAAAAGTTTCGTTAAAGTTAAATGTGTCGACGAAATAGCGAATTCAAGTGAGATCCAGGTTAAAATTGACGTGTTACATTGTTTATAAAATATCATAATTTCATAGACACTCGGAGGAGAGAGATGGTACGTTGACAAAATCGAGTTAACCTTCAATTCGAGCGATCGACACTTTGAGCACATTGATCAGCCCAGTGAGTACTTTCCAGCCAAACGATTTTTTTTTCAATACCTGTGCCTTGATTGAAATTTCCTGAAATTTGTAATTATTTCGAGTTCGCGTCTTACAGACAAAACCGTGAGACTTAGCACCGCACAGAAACACAGCCCGATGATATTTCCAACTCCGGTCGGAAAGTCTTACGCGTGCGAGGAAGAGGTCAACATTACTTTGACAGATGGCAAAAATTGTGGCGCGGTATTGTTGAGGTAAGGAGCAATTGGAATTGAAAAAAAAAAAAAATTCCTCCATTTCATGAAAAAAATTTAACATTCGCTTCCTTCTTTCGTGCATCAAAATGTTTCAAATCATTGTTTTCTTCAACTTTTTCAAGGAACATGAAGCTTCAGCCCTTTAAATTCAAGAACAACGATTTCGCAGCGGAATTTTCGTGCAAATTGTTGAATGCTCAAGCCGGAAGGGACGAGACAGCTCCGGTGGCTGTTGGCTCGACTCTCGCCGCAGCGGTTCTCCTCACAATCACCGGTTACGCTGGCTATCGTTATTTCAAAGTAAAGAAGGTAAAATATGACACGATGGAGTAAAATTTATCAACGACTCGCGAATAAATTTAGCCGTGGATCAGAATTACGCGAGGAAAGGGACAAACAAACAAAAAATCCAAGCTAAGTTTTTAAAACTTGTCTCGAGACGTCGAGTTATTTCGAATGGTCAGTGGGATTAATTTTAATTGAATCGATTGTCCTTTTCGGAGTCTCGCCGTTCCAGAGAGTACATTTTGAAATAATTCTGGCCTTAGTTACATACTCAGCGAGATGATTATCATTTTTTGTTTCATCGACCTCGCTGTCTCATGGATGAAACATTGTTTAACGAGATAAGTCACAAAAATCGCAAACTCCCATGGTTATAACGACAGGCTTTTTGACCCATGTAAGCCCCGCGTGCCCGAAATACGCGATCGATTAACTGTTCGACTCTTTTTTCCGCAATGTTTTTCAGAACTTTGGTTAAAAATTGATATGAGGCATTTCGCTCAAGCCGATCGTCCAGCACGTCGTAGAGTAAACGAAAAAAAAAAAAAAAAAAAAAAAAAACACATATTTCAGAAATTTTTTCGAACTTTACCGCTAATTTAAGGTTAAAAACGAAATTGTTGCGGCCATGATGAAAGTGAGTAACGCTGTTGGAACATGCGGACGTTAGAGACAAAGAGACGTTGAAAATATATATATTAATCATCGCAATAACGAGGATTAAACGTAGATCGGCTTGGGATGGAATTAGTCATATAATTTATAGCACAATTCCATTTATAATTTGTACATATCACCCGCAATGTACATACGAAGTTTGTGTTTTTTTTTTTGTGTGCGAGCGTACGAAATTTGCATATCCATTAAACATGTCTTTGATTGTTGCATTTACATTAGTAAAATTGCGACGTTTGTATGAGAGCATTTTCGAAAATCGAAACGATGCCCTTTTAGGCAGCTAGATGACGTTCGCTGCTGGAAAACGAGAAATTCCTTTGAGCGTAGTTAGTTTTTAGAACGGATGAGAAGAAAAAAATCTTTACACGGTGGAGGCACCGGAAGTGGCTAGAACGTGATTTTTTAACTCGCTACCCACGTCTCAATGTACATAAAGTCACGATAATTGGTTTATTTTTTTTTTTTCCATTTTCATTATCGTCCAGTGCATCGCTTGTTTTTCCCTGACCTACTCAATATATAGCGATGCATAAAAATTCAATGAAAATTTACAAGCCAATGGGTCGCACTTGACTAATCAATCAATTGATTTGGCAATCAGTAGGAATGCCTGATTGCTCGATTGAGTGATTTATTCGGATATCGACTCAATTAATTAATTGGCAGTTCTTGGTATTCCCCAGTTTTTACTAATTGATCATTTGTGAATGAATTAATTAATTAATGATTTCATTCTTAATCGACCTGCGTTACTTGTGCAATAACACAATTATTAATTTAAAAAAAAAAAAACCACAAGATTGTACATAATACGGAATTAAGTTTGTGCCACGTGATCAATTTATCGAATCATCAACGCTGCTCGTGAAAAAAAAATATCGCCTATATTGCATTTTACATTGCATATCACCTACAGTGAAATCAAACGATGAAAAATTGAACGAATCTTTATAATGAATCCCCTGGATGGTGTAAAATTGGTTCGAATGTTTCCCGTTGAATGAAAAATCGGTAATCAAATGCACCAATCGATGGATCATTTAATCAAAGCTGACATTAGAAGGATTAGAATTATTATTTTTTAACGAGTATACGCTTGCATCGACTGATTGTCTGAAAAATAATTTATTCTTCCCATGAAAACTCAAGCAGGCAAAAGCGCAATGTCTCATCGATGAAAATTTTCTTCACGCTAGGATAGAAGAGAAAACTTTTTGTTCGTCAAATTTTCGATAATACTCTCCTCATTAAAAATTGCATATCGAAGAATGAAACGAAGTTAGTAGGTTAGTTATCGGCCATCTTATCCTGACATGGGCCATGTCTCCACGTTATCGAATCTAATATTATATCTTATATCATAAATAATCTCAACGACTCGTCACAAAAAAAAAAAAAAAAAAATTAGCAAGTTTCATTCGTGTGTTTAACGATGAGTTTTTTTACGCAGACTTTTTTACCCACGCTGAGTCGAGATATTAAGGTTCACGTAAACTGTCAAACATCGATAAGAGGTTACGTTAAAGCAAGCCGTAATGCCATATGGCGCTGCTGTCGCCGTTGCTTTACTGCGTACAAAAACGTCACCTAAACGCTATCAAACCTCGAGTAAACCCTCTCCGTTCGTTCTTTGTTCGTTTGACAGTTTAAATGACCTGAATATATTGACTTAGCGCGAGCAAAAGTTCGTGCAAATAAACTCGATGTCTCATCATCACAAAAGTATACTTATCAATTTTTTCCCCTGAATATATTTGTTTAATTTCTTCCTGTGATGACGAATTAGATAGACATATCCATATACATATAGCGGTGTTCAAAAAAGTGAACACGAATATGCAGGAATTGCTGCACGATGACTGGGGATGAAAAGCAAAAAATAATAATTTTTTGACGATATATCAATGAATTACGATGACGATAATATCGTTATTGATATTATATGCGTGTTTGATGTGTGGCTGCATATGTCGCGTATCTCGCGTGTATACATGTATATACACATTATTATTAATATTCTCATATAATTATTGTTATTATTATCATGATTATTATTATTTTAAAGAATAAGAAGAAAAAACCTATATACGCATATACGCATTAAATTATAAATATTATACGATATAAACCTCTGTCTTCCAAGTGCATATTATAATATTATAAACAAAAGTAAAGAAACCGTAGAAACGAAGGAAAAAAAAGCAGATAAACATATTAGAGATGAGTATCGTGGGCTGTAAATATCGACGTCTGATGCAAACGTGAGTGAGTAAAGTTTGAGAAAAAAAAAAAAAATGAAAAGATTCGAGTATTCGAGAGAAGACGAATATGAACTATATTAGAATTAATCAGTCTCACAAAAAAAAAAAAAAAAAGTCTCATCGCGTATTTAATTAAAACAAATCTAGATCATTACGTGTATCTTGTCGTTCGCCTGCTAAATATTTCTTTCGCATTCAATACATGTGGGGGACACACAGAAAAAAAAAAAATAACCGATATATTGAAGATCATATAGCATGGAAAATAATATATTTCTTCCACGATACATGGAAAAAAAAAAACGTTATTGCTGCGGTTTTGAATAAATAATATTTAAAAAAATAGTATATATATGAGAAAGAAAGAAAGACAAAAGTTTCACGCTGGTCGTACTATAGACGCCTCGTGCGCCACTTCACAAACACACTATATAACGGAAAAAAAACCGCGAATGAGTATAAGGATTGTATCTGAAGATCATTGACAAAATTGTTGCAAGATAAAACAAAAAACTGCTAAAAAAAACATAAACGATTATAGAAAAATAAAATATGGATGACACTCATATGAGAATAAAATGATAATGGAATGTCCCCGCGTATATATTAACCATAAATATATACGGGTATCGCATATATCGATTATGAAGTAATGAGTATAAAAAAAAATATATATATATATACAAATACATACATGTTTACACTATAAAGTATACTGATCAAATAAAGGCTGTTATACGAGTTCAATGCGACGTAATGTTCCATAATAAAAAAAAATTACTAGCATCCTGGCGAATTTGAATTATTTCTTTTTTTTTTTTATTTTCCATATTTCTTTTATAAACGTTCAATAGGAACGAGCCTGGAGCAGCTCGTCTAAAAAATTAATGTATGGAAATCTTGTCATCGAGGTTAAGCGCAAGTTAATTCTTCGAAAATGCAATTTATTTTCAGGGAAAACTATATTGATTTACTTTGTGACAGTAAAAAAATGACGTATTTTGAATTTTTTTTTCGAGCATGCCGGCAAAGTTCTGTATTATCTTCTCAAAATAAAATTAAAAAAAAATTGCGTCGGTAATCAATCTAATTTTCTATTTTATTTGAAGAAGATAATACAGAACTTTACCACAATGAAAATTTAGCAGAATGAAATTTGTGCACGAAAGTTTATGAATTTTTTGTTAGGCAAATTTAGTTACGAAAAATCGTTTCCAGTTTGAGTTTAGGTACAAGATGACTGAGAAAAATGAAGTTAATTTTGCAGTAACATTTATCGGCAATCACGTATCGTAACTCGGACGGTAAAATGGAAAACCCAATTTACTCTCTCGAGAAAAAAAAAAGGTTTTCGTAACAAGTTGAGTAAAATTTTAACTATTCATAGTGTATAATTATAAATTATTGTTAATAAGATTGACAACGTTTTTACATTATAATGAACGTGAAAGCAAAAAAACTTGCATCGGTTATCAAACTAATTTTCTCTTTCATTTTCATTATAGTGTAAAAATCTTGTCAATCTTATTTACAATAATTTTGAATTGTACACTATGAATAATTGAAATTTTACTCAAATTATGAAAACCTTTTATTTTCTCGAGAGTGTAAATTGGGTTTTCCATTTTACCATCCGAGCTACGATACGTGATTGCCGATAGATGTCTCTGCCAAATTGACTTGATTTTTCTCAGTCGTCTTCTACCCAAATTCAAACTGAAAACCATTTTCCGCAACTAAATTTCGTTAGCAACATAAATTTTCAACGAACGGGAGAAGGAAAATTCAATTGAAAATTCTAACGCCAAGTCAAACTTCACCATTGAACGAATATCTGAATTTTACACAACAATTTCGAGGTATATTGATCCAAAAATGTGTTACGAATTAAAAATGCATAAAAAAAAAACAAACACGCACACATGAATTCTGGCTACGTAGTTTCTCAGTTACAATGAAAATATGAACGTACAAATATATGGGAGACGATGGAGGGAACCGAAGAGTTTCGTGAACTCACCCCCAACCGTGATTCTCTAAGGGCGTGAAAAGTACAGTCAAGCAATGGATCATGTACAAAGAGGAACTAGAGAAGAGATGGGGAACGAGTGTGTCGTGACGATGTATGGTAAGAATTTTTTGAGAGGGGGAAGTGCGAACACGCAGCCTCACGCCCTTTGCGCAATGCGCGTGGTACCTTTCACATTGTCCAATGGCTTATTGTCGTAATTCCCATTGAATTTACAACTACAATGCCCTGCACACCGCCAACAAATCGTATTGTCATACTCTCGCGCATCCGCTGGTACATAATATATATATATATACATTTGAAACGAGATGAAGACCTCTCTCTGAATCTTTCATTATATTCGTTCTCATGAATTCCACAATTCTGTCTCTTTACCCGATGGAAGATTCAACGATCTCAGAAGCAGAATATAGCGGGAAATTATATTTTTTTGCACGTCTATCATCTTTCTCTTCGAGGTATACGTTTTTTTTTTCACTTCGACCTCTCAACACCTCACTCGACCTTAATCCTCATGGGTTTCCCTTCCACGAGATTTAACAGCTCTCAAATGTCCATTCCACACCTATATAGGTATACGCGGGGAAGAAGCGTGGATGCCATTTCAGTGGATTAGCAGGGATTACTGATGAAATATTTCGTTACGACGGAGGAGGGATGAGGGTGCATGAAGTTTTTTTTTTTTCATTCACGATTAATGATTCTTGTGATCTGTTTGCTTTGATGGAAATCATATTTACACAATCAGAGACCACGTGGGAGGGAAAATTAATTTGAGCATTGGATGAAGGGACACGTGTTAGAATTGTGAACAAAAATAAAAATCCATGTTCACGTGGTCAAGTTTCGAAGGATCTCGATTGACACTTATAGAGAGGAGTACAGTCTCGTATAATGAGGCAACTGGGAAGGTATGACCGTGTGGAAGAATTGGCCAATCGTCAATAAAATCATTAAGAAATACTGATAAATTGGTTCAGTTGAATGGACGCACTGTTCACCTAAGCCCAAACTTCTAGTCACCCGACAAGTATTGAATATGCAGACGCTATATGTGATTCGCCATTTGTCAAAAACAAACAAAAGCGAAAAAGCTTTTCCAAGATTTCTTCAAAATTTTACCTTAAGGTAAACGTCCCAATAGCCGGACATGTACCAGTAGCCGGACACCTCATGTTAAACTATATCTATATAGTGGTATATAGATATAGTTTAACATGGGGTGTTCGGCTACTGGTACACATCCAGCGATCGGGACGTTTACCTTAGTTGCATCGATAATTTTCTGGTTTATTCAGTGAAAATTTCACAGTTATCCCTTGGATGTATATACATGTTAATTTATCTATAGCAAACCACATATCATAAGCGTGTATGTGCTATATCGTATGACAACCGTAAGATTTTATGGTTTGATATGTTCGGCGGAGAGAAAGACAGATCCAACAGGGACGTCATAGAGATAGTGAAGAAGGAAAGATCGAGATAGAAGCAGCATATGTATATATATATATAAATATATATAATATATAGACGGAGATGAAGCGCGAGAGATACTGGCAGGGTGTCCCGTGACTCCCATGTCGGCTTGTTATCCGCAACGCCCCATCGTTATCCGCAATTACCCCCAAAACATCCCCTAGTTTATAAATTATAGACCATCCCGTGTGTATATTTCACGAGTGTGTTGGTTCACCCGCGTTATGCCTATGCCAATACACGTTGTATACATCTCCTAGCCAAATATACATATATGCGCTGATGTGTTTTACTCAGAGCTTGCGCAGGCTCATTTCTTCTCGCCATCGAGTAATACTGGTCCAGCGGGACCAGTGAGGCCTTTACATCTGTCATCAAGCCCAACCAATTACATTCAATTATCTTCGGTGCAGAGCTCTCCCCCTTCATCAGCACAATGTATCTCGATCATTCTCTTCGCGATTTTGTATCGTCATTAGTATTTTTGTCGTTAAAATCACTGTCCATTAAATGATCTCACCAGATAATTCTGTGTTTCGCTAATTATAATGTATCTATAGTATACATACGCTGGATAAACAATGGGTCTTTTTTTATCAATTTGTTTGCAATTAATCAGTAGTCAAAGCCGTTAGCAGTCAGACGTGAAAGTGTAATTTTCCTAATTATATATGTGCGTCATGTGTTCCGGAAAAAATGAATAGAAAATTTCAGGGTGTATATGAGTGAAATAATTTTATCCCAGAATGTTTGTTTCCCGGATAGTCCGTGAAAAATAACGACAAGAATGGAATGGAGATTTTTTACCTAAATGAGATAAAAAAAAAAAAAAAAAGTGGAAAATATGATTTTGGGATCGAATCTTTGAATCTTGTCACATACATGACGGGAGAAAAATCGTTGTCGCAGAAAAGCTGCGAGAGAGCATTAAAAACCCGCCCCTTGGAAACTCACCCTTGTCTCCATTGAATAAATATATATATATATATATTCTACCTATAGGACACCCTCGAGTGTAGCGTTGCTCTTCTGAAGTACACAACAAAGTTCTCTACCTGAATGTCACGGCACTCGACCGGAAATTCGCGACACAACGAATCTCACCTATAACTATACGGTACAGGCAGGGTCGGTGGCTGGCGAGTGATCAGTTCAAAGATGTATTTTGACAACCATGTGGTTTCTTCGAGTGTACTCTAGAGTGCTGAACATGCCACGTGAAACGATAAATTAACCAAAGAATGGACTATAGATATGTTACTGCATTTATACTGAGTGTTTTGACCGGTTTTGACTTTTTTTTTGCCTGGGCACATATTATATATATTCCTATAAAAAATGAAAGATACGATATATATAACTTTTTCTTCATACTAATCTATATCATCATATTACTTTAAAACTGTCGACTGTTGTTATCATTAAGTAGATAATTTGTCGAGAATATGTGCTTTTTTATTCGAATTAAAGAAAATTCATATGATTTCTATTCAAATATTTCTCAGTGTACCATCAACGTCGCGAGACGAGTTGACAAATTCGAGGTACATGAATTATGAAAAAAATCGCCATGATAATCGGGGAAAGGTCAAGTGTTTTTCCATATCTTAATCAGTCGTGTCTCTTTGCGGCTACTTCTCACACAGATATCGTATTACCGTGTCGCAAAAGATGCACTCTCTCTCAGAGAGCAACGTGTGTTTTCTCGTCACGACTATACCAACGATAATGATCCTTGATATGCGCTTCGCGGAAAAAAAAACCCCCCCATCCTATTTATACATCTCTGAGATTCATGACGAGCTGAAATTATTTCATTCCCACACATCGTCGACATAATAATAGCAGGAATATTAGCGTGAGCATTCTCGTTGTCTCAGCTCTTCTGCGCATTCTGCTTAAGGCCTTCTGCAATTATTTCTCTCTCGCTCTTTTCGTGTGATAAAAACGCGATAAAAGCGCAGACCGACATTCTTGTTTGGGCGTGTGCGCGATCAGCTTAAAAAACGTCCAGCAATTTTGCATGCCTCTGCCTATATATCTATATATTGTATAATATATTAGGAGACAATGCGACGAAGATTTACGAGCTCAAATGTTTTGCTCCGTTATTACCACGTCTCATTTATTTGGCTTTTCGTATCGATACCGTACGATGGAAAAAGTTATGTCAGTGTAAAAAGACAGAGAAAATTACACCCCTTTAATCCTTCTAAAAAGTCCCTTGCCAAGAGTGTTTTTGGTAAAGGTTCTTTCATCCTTAAAAAGAGGATAGAGCTTAATGAAATTTGGTTGTTTTTTTAAACAAACCCCTATTAACTTTGAACCAATCGCAGTATGGCTGGGTAATAAGAGCTACATGAGCTCGTAAGGGTTGTCGAGAGACATTTTTTTGGACATTCAAAATTGCAAGCGAAGAAAAAGCCACTCTCAGCGTTCATTTGTAAAGGTCGTCGAAAGAATTTTTATCAAACTTAAAAAGCTTATTTTGTGCGTGTTTTTTTTTCAAAAGAATGCTATTTTATATCGACCCAGAAGAAAAATAGATAAAAGAATATCGAAATATTTACCATATGAAAGTATATTTCATAAAAATAAAATGTATTTTCCCGTATTTTTTTTTTTTCTGTTGGAGTACATCGATACTAGCGAGTATATTAGATTTTTTTCGCGCTCGCAAATGTCTTTTGTCGGATTATTTTTGTTTTTCAATAATACAAAAATAACTTTCATAATTAATTGTTTAAATTTTTCCCGTGGGGTTTTTTTTTTTGTATGTATTATGTCTTTGTAATTTAATTTCATAGCACACATATGTACAGCATCTAGCTGCTGGTATTGGGCTACTCGAGGGATACACAATGATGTAACGCGAGACTCGAGATCTCTAGAGCAACACCCCTCGTATACGTGTCGGACACCCTCTCGAGTCTGGCTCCATATGTACCTTACGCCAGCAGCCAGGAGGAACCCGCGCATATGCGCACATACATACATGATTATTCACACATGTATATATGCAGATACACATGCAGCCACTGGCTTCAACAGCTCGCTCATTCTCGGGTCGAAACGAGAGGGCGAGAAGTGATTTTAGCCTCGTGTTCGCAGGCTTTTAACGCTCTTAATCCGCTTTCGATTTGTATACTACAGCTATATATATATATATGTATGTATAAAAGGATCAGCAAGTTATTCAGAAAATCGTTCATCCTCGGTTTAATCTCTCAGAATGGCGTAATACCCATGTAACATTCGATGACGTATACATATAGTTACCCAATCGTACGAGAATGCGAGAAATAGCCCTTTTTGAGGTAATATTACCAGGAACAAAATTACTCGACAAGCTGCGGATTTTTATGCGCTAAAAGTAATGACAGAATATCTCTAAAAACTCGAGAAAATTATCGGCTATATTTACACTAAACAAACAAATCCTAAGTCTACAGATTTAGGATATAGTTATAGCAATAAAAGTGAGTCGAAATTCTTCCTCTCTTAATATTTTACAGTTCGCGTATATAACGTACTGAAGTAATCTCGTGGACGTGTAAAATTGCATCGTATTACTATATTTTCTTTTTCGGAGTGATCGATACTTCAACATTTTCATGGCCCTCAATTGCCTATATAACTGCTGAAACAGTATACTGTCTTGAGTGTCAGACCTTTCGAATGATCGATTACTTCGCCTAATATCGTTGGAGAAAGCTATACAATTTGAGAAAACATAAAAGTTGTTATGACAATGTATGATAACGAAGAAATTATAACACTTGGATAACGAGTCCTTCGCTGAAATCCCTTCGCGTGTATATAGTATAATGACAGGAAGAAAAAACGTAGTGAAAGGGAGAATTACGTAAGACATTTTCGAAATGTGATTTTTGAATTATTTGGAATATTTTCAGCACTCTGTCGCGGATATCTCAAGAAAAAATGATCTTGTCGACGAAAATAAAAGCTTCATCTATGAGAATACATCGCGAATACACTATGGTTAATTAGAAGAAGAAAAAAACCCCCCTATACGAGCAAAGATATTAAAATGAAGTATTATATATCTATATTAAATTTTTATCGAGCATCCGGAAAAACTGTGACAGATTCATCGTCGTGAACCTTTGCGGCTACGTGTGCTGTATACAGCAGCAGGGGGTATAGAAAAATAAATAGGGGTAGTTTGGGGCACGAGAGCTGGGGGAATGTCGAAGGTGCGAGAGAAAGGAAGAATTGAGGGGTGCCAGCAGAAGAGAAGTTCATAATAACTCGCTGAATCCCGGGGCAGTTGTGTGTGTGTGTGTGTGTGTGTGTTTGCTGGTCGAGCTCCACTTCAGATGCTCTTTTGAGGGGCAAGAAAAAGGTATAAAATACACTCTGGAGTGTTATGTACTACATACAGGGTGTTACCGAAAATTTTATTGACTAAATTGTTTTGCCACATAGTCGAATGGATTTAAATCAATTTTGGCTACGGAACAATTAAAAATTATTATTATTATTATTATTCACAGGAGAACTAATGGTAATCTGTTACAGACTGATAATTTCTAAACTATTGTAGCCGAATATAAATTGGAAATGCGATTGTTTGCTAAATTGGTCAAACTGTCGATTGTCCTTTTTTTTTAAATCCTCTACAGTTGACTAGTTATCCATGCGGTAAAGTTTCTTTTATATATGTATGTACATACTAAACACGTGATGCATGAACATCGGCTATAGGCCACCAGTCCACGACACGCATTTAAGATGCCCTCGGCATTGTGAATGCCTCTTTAATGCTCTTCTGCTCTTTTCTGTCATTATTATTGTGGCTACAATCCGGAACATATTGTCACCTCGAAGAGAGGTGAGGGTAAGGACAGAAAATAGCCCCCCCCCCCCCCCCAACCCGTCAATATATTAGGTACACGGATATACACGAATCTGCGATCATTTCCCTCTGGGACCGGAAATGCATTTCCTATTTTTTTTCGCAAACTCTATTCATCAATAAAAATACAGTCCTGTACTTCATATCATCGTGAGTAAATGTAATTTTCTTTTACGTATCAAAAGTTGACGTTGATAATAACGAATTGTCGAATTCAATATTATCAATACGCGTTTCTCTTTCTATAAAATATAATCTGAATATAACTGAATATATTCCATCAACGAAAAATTCTTCTCTCGATCCATCAATTCGGTTGATACATGCTGTCAAACTCAAACACAAAGCCAACGAGGCACTATTCTTATTGAAAAAAAATAAATTGTGCCCCATGATATATATTTCATTTCGCTTGTGAGAGAAAAATATGCTTCCCGGAGACGCATCGAGAGAGCAAATATGATGAGAAGAGTTGACGATGCACACACGAAGTTTCATCGGGAGTTATCCCGAAAGATTCCTACAAAGCGCAATGTGTATGCATGTGCATACGTGACAAACTAGCAAGAAACGTCCAAGATAAAAACGGTGTACGTATATAGACGAGGATCCGAGCTATGTCAGCGAAAGACGATATCATTGGACTTGGGCAGGAAAAAAAAATTCACGCGTCCGACATATTCCCACCAAACTCACTTGACGTACAGAGCCGCGTGTGGCCGCCTGGCTTGGAGATAACAAAACGCGACGATGTGTGCTACGCGGAATGTTCTCGTGCGATTGTTAATACGTTCTCGGACAAGTTGTTTTTTTTTTAATCAATAATTTTCATCACAATTATTATTCGACTGGGATCGCATAATTCGGTATTTCGTTGGATATTGTATTGTATAAGGTATTATTGGTGTTAGATTTTCGATCAATTCTAAAATATTTTGATCTGCGTGACTTTCGATATAGCTATATATGTACCGAACACGTGTTCTTGCAAAACGGTAGATCATAGAGTCCACGTCGTGGGTAATAATGACCGTCCTGTTCGTCCTAATAAGCAACCCAATGCCAACGAGAGCAAATGCAAACCCCCCTTCCCCAAGCACGGCTGCATGTATCTATCAAGGATCGTCATAATTGGCGACACGTATATATGTAAAAACCAAGAGGTACGGAAGTACAGTGGATGAGGCAAGCATATGCGCTTCCTTCGCACGTATTATATACATGCGTGTATGACTATATATTGTGGGTACACGGAGATTATTAAACGAGCGCATAAGGGCTGCTATATGTCGCCTATAACTGCGCACATGTTGCGGCTCTTTCGCCGCAACCCTCTCGCCGATAATAATTAGCCTCAGTCATAAATCTCGCGGACGTATATACGCAACTACCCGCCCCATCTACATATCCCTCTCTGCTGCCATGTCTACATACGTTTTTCACCCTGTCCTTCGTACTCTTTATCGCTTATTTTTCCCACTCCTCTTCTCCTGTCATTGCTATGTCGAATTATTTATAGGATACTCTTCTTTTTTTTTTTTATTAAAAAAATACAAGAATTATATGAAACTAGGAAAAAGATGTATCTGCTCATGAGTTATGGTCATGAGAATGATGTTTTTACTTTACTGGGGTCATTGTGAATTTTTGAATAGTAAAGAATTGAGCTATATGTTTTGTTTTTTATAAAAAGTTTAAAGAAAGCAGCATAGGTAGGATTCGTAAAATAACTGATAAAACAAGATAAAGAATTACAGATCGAAATTAACATTTATTTCATGATAGGACAAATAAACAAATGGTATCTATAAAAATTGAGATGGAATTTACAAATAATTAAATAAGAAGGTATATGCCAAGTTGTGACATTTTCTACTGTACATGGAGCATGGCGCAGCAGATGACACGCGTTCAACATCCCCCTTTCTCGTGCAGTAACGCGCAGAGGACTTGATATCCCCCCCCGGGTAAGCATCGCCACTCCCTAAATCACGGGGTGGATCTAACTAACCGTGTAATCGGTGATTCGGTGCTATTACATGCTTCCTTTTGGCTATTCTACCAGATATCTCTCTCTCTCTCATCTCTCTCGCCTCGTGTCACGTACTCGACTCCTCTGTGATCACAGACAGGCAGGACACGTTACTGTTTCGAATAATCTCTTCTCCGTGAATAATTGTCATATTGCACCTGAGAAATTCCCCTGTCTTCGGAGCTCTGCTTTCGCAATTAAAATAACTTCTCTGGGGGAAATATTTTCGTTTCTTTGACGAAAATGAAAGAAATGATCCAGCATGAGATGATGGACACCTGCAGAAAACCGCTCGCATTCTTACCCTTTCCATTTTTTTTTTTTTTTAATTGCACAACCGTGGCTATTTGGTACGAAGACTATTATAATGCCTAGCGAAGATCGTTGCAACAATTTCAACCACACGTGGCCAAATAAATGACCAAAAATGTGATTGAAATGTATTGAAACTGAGTCATTGAAATCATTGAAATAAGATTGAAAGAACGTAACCATTTTTTCCCTATTTTACTGCGGCTGTACACGCCGAAAAGTCCTTTTCACCGAATATATAATTTTATCACCCATGAACTTTTGTTAATCCCGTAAAAACACCTTGCGCACTATTAGCTGATGAATCTATTTTGTTTTCTTCCCTGCTCTTTTTTTCCGGCTATAGCCGCACATTTCGTCGAGTTAAGAGAAATCTCGTCGCAGGAATTATATAAATAAGCAGCGTACTTCAGGCGAGGACGTTTTTTTTTTTTCCTTCTCTCAACTGGTGCAGCACAATCGAGGCTTGTGATCTTGGTGAAAATACAGTATTGAATATCTTGGAATAGCACACGGTAGAACGAACAAGAGAGTGAGAACTATAAAGAGAAATTGGGGAGGGTGGTGGTTGACGAGGAACAGCAGAAAGTGGCCAGTGACACATAAAGAGCATATTTTCGGGCATTAGCTCTCCAACTTTTCTCTTTCACGCGGGCTCCTCTCGACGTTGACACAGCGGGATTCATCGTGTGGAACACGAGGGTACAACACCCGAGTCGCTGAAGTGCCAAGCGAGGCCCACAGCATGAGAAGACCACCATCCAACTACCTGTGTTAACGCTTGTACGAGGCTGTGCGTAGCACACACACACACTGGATATAAATCTCGGCTACCGATCTCTTTCTCACTCCGGAGGGAGAATATCTCGCTGCTCTCGCTAATGGGGAAATAACCAGCGGATTATGCTCGATAATCCGGTGTGGCAATGTCGTCGATCCGATCACGATCTCATATCCTTTTTTCCTTCTTGTTTTTTTCTTCTTTTCTCAATGCTCTTTTTTTTCTCTCTACAACGCTCGCTCTCTCTAACTGTCTATTGCCAGAGGGGATGGCTACTATAGCTACGCGGAAAAACGAATTCTTACGATGGTGGTAACAATAACAATGTCGAGAGTAGTAATTATAAATTTCCATTAATTATAATTTTTTGTATTAACTGTGCGGGGGGTATAGTTACTGTTAGTCACAGTCATTAATAATATTTGTGAAGCATAATTATTGATGGTTGTAGTATCGAACACTTTATACTTATCCCCTTGGATATTTTTCTCTCAAAAATTCAACTCAGTATAGGGAAAGTTGAATTTTTAAGGGAGAGAATATTGTCCTGTGTCTAGTTAATATTTCTTCACCAGCAATAATATATGGGCAGAATTTTTGTTCGACGACGGGACAATTGTCTGATGGAAAAAATCGAATTTCTGGGGAGGTCGAGCATCTTCGCAATGTCCCGATACAGAAAAATCGGTGGAGAATTGTCATATGGATTGAATTGACTAGCGGGCATTTTTTAAATACATGCTTGCGATCGTGTCTAACGAAATTTCAGGTGAATAATTGTGATACCTATATATGCGTGATGGTTGATTGCTGTGGGTACAATGCTCGATAACGATGAGGAAAGTAAGCCTGTCGCTATCTAACGCGTGTTGCGCGGTGTGTATTCTCGTATTCCCGATCTACATACATCTATGCACACCATCGGCCGACTTCTCCCCTGTCCTTTTCCCGTCACTGCGACCCGTGCCATTATATATCGCGCGTCTCGTCTCGTAATCGGCGCTCGCTCGCGCGCGCTTATTGTTCATAATGCCAATTTTCACCTGCCACCAGTGACAACGAGAGAGAAAGGGAGAGAAAAAAAAAGTTGACGACACCGCGTTATATATACGTCGATGGAAACACGAGAAGCTCACTATCGCAAACGGCGATTGAATTCTCACCGTCTTGTCTTGCTCTCGCTCTTTTACCTTTTCTCCGTCTCTGTTCTCTGTGTCATCGACTATTTATATCCTCGAGATAAATATTACTCGACATATTACGACATTTTTTTCATATATAATCCCACGCGATAATAAAGCAGATTCATTTTAATTCGGGGATATACTTTTATCGTTTTATAAAAATTCTAGAATTGTTCGATGAACCAGACCGAATGAATATCAGTTTTTCAGATTCGAAGCTCGAGAAACCGAATCCAACATTATCAGTTTTTTTTTTTTTTTTTTTTTTTAGAAATTACTAAATTTGTGCTTTGAGCATCGTTTATCCTGACTCCAATACGTGCGCGTTTTCAATTTATCGGCATAGTTATAATTATACTATAATTGTATACCTTGTTTAATATATAGAACGGGAAATTGTTTGCTACGCTCGCAATTATTTCATCAACTGTGTCTGAGTGGCAAATTATTTTTTACACATTTATGAGTTTTTGAGAAAATAACTGGAGATCGAGGAAAGAGTCAAGAGCGGAAACAAAGTTATGGCGATCATTCGAAATTTCAATATTTTTTAAAAATATGAAACAAATAGCACGAAATTTGCATTTTTTGTTTTGTAAAAATGCGCAAGTGGAAAACTACCGAGCTACGCGGTAACCTGTTTGTATGGACATGCATACCTGATTCATGTATAACAGAGACAGAGGGTTAAGCTAGTCGAGGATCGTTCACGCACAGTCGACGAGGTATATACGTATACCGTCGAACGAATTTTCCGCAGAACCATTTTGGAATTCAATTAAATGCAGTAGAGTGAAATCCGAGATGGCAGTGGCACTCGTATGCCCAACAAGGAAAGAGTCCTCTCTCGCACCTGCTGGCCTCTACGGTCCGGTGAACTCTCTACTCCCGGTAAAGTAATATACCTTCACCTGTGCTATACATCTATAATACAACTGCGTGAAATCTTTTTCGCTTTATCTAGGCACGATTGTATTATCCTCTACTGCAAATTTTCTCGTCCTTTCAAAATCCTATTTGAGAATATTCGGAATATTTGCGAAAATTAAAAGTAACGAATCGACCGGATTCTTGGACAGCAGTCAACTGAATTTACACAATTTATCCAGCAATCAAAAAAATCAATTCTCAAATTTTGGTACAAGAAATTTTCAAGACACATCTATATAAAGGTATCCAATTTTTTCTAAAACTCATTTTAGACGGACGTCCTTTCGATACTTTCTTTAACCTCGATATTTTCAATCTATCGACATTTCTTGAATGTTTCACGCTCATAGCAGGAAACCCAGATCTTTCGAACTCCTAGAAATATCACCATCTGTCATAAATTAATTTTGACATTCCGAGACAACTCGCATAGGACTACTGTTGCATATTTGACAAGGTATACATAAATGAGCTTTCCGGTACTTCCATCCACGGATATATGAAACGTTTGAGCAAAGGTGGTGTATAATCATGACGACGATTCAAGGATCATTTTGATAAAGAGAGTCATGAAGGGGTTTTGAATGCTCGAGTACGCGAATAATACAAGAAGCATCTTGTATAGCAGTTATCTCAATGATGTAACGCGAATCGCACGGAATGATTAGGAGGTATACAGAGGGTGGTTGAAGAGGCCTCCCCCGTTTCCGTTTGTTCGCGCGGGGAATATACGAATTCTCTGGAGTGTGACACGAGCATAGAGACGAGAAGCCGAGGAGCGGGAGGGTGAAAGAGGGATATAACGCGGGTGCGAGAGAGGTGACGGAGGAGCAGAAAATGGCGGCTCTCGGAGGGAATCCGACACCAAATCGAAGGTAGACGCGGCCATCGCGAGGCGCAACGACGCCCCGCGTGTCGCCAGCAGCAGCAGCAGCAGCAGCGTTGCTTCGCTGTTGCTGCGGCAATATCTTCACGCTACCAACCCTCTCCTATACTTCTAGCTAAGCTATCGGGGTGCGGTGTGTATATTCTTCATCTCCCTGCCGGGAAAGAGCTCCGGGAAACAGCCCTTAAAACAGTCGGAGGAATAATCGTGGCGAATCCCCTTCATCCAACTTCCAATCTACCCTCGGGTGCGACGTACAACCTCTCCGAATCTCGTTATATCAATCGTCGGTAGCGCATAGCCGAGGGAAACTCGGGGCATGATTAAATCAAATTTGAAATAAACCAAACGAATCGAATATCCGAAGGGCGATCATCGATCGTGATCGTTGCAACTCAATTTTCATGATGTTGAAGTTACTTCAGCTTTTTATCGATGAAATGTGACTTTCCACGATACCGAATTGTCATTATAGCTTGGGCTCTACGTTAAAAAGTTAGGTTAGCTTGTTATCAATATGGAAATGAGATACAAGTATTTTATAACGATTGACATTGATAGAACTCCATTGATCTGAAGCTCCGACATTACAACTCTGCCAGTTTGATATTCGCATTGCCTGGCTCATCACTCTATTACTAAATTTCCACCAAACTCAATATATTATTGAACTCCCCCCCCCCCCCCCCCCGTCCATAAATATTTTTCGTCTCGTCGAGTACACGAGAGCGCGACTTTGAATTCTACTTTTGGAAGGAAACTCGATCGTCTGTGAAGTTCCACAGTCAGAGGCTTTGGGGGGGGAAACAAATTTTTTGTTTTTCTCTCCATCACTTTTTCGCATCCTCCGTTCGGGCTGAAATATACAGAAGAAGGAGGTACTCGAGAAGAGGTACGCGGAGGATAATAATGTCGGTTCTCTTTGAATTTTGACGTCGGGTCGTGACATTTTTGACGTCAACGGGCGCGGTTTCTTGACTTTGGTGGATCATGTTATAAGAGAAAGAGAGAGAGAGAGAGAGAGAGAGAGAGAGAAGAGCTAACGCAGCGACGGCTGTTTTTCACGTCTCGTGTCTCACGCATGTACATTAACATATATATATATATATATATATATATATATGAATATAATAATAATTCTACGCGCACGTCCTGTGCGGCAATCAGTCTGTGGAAATGTGTCTAGCGCGCATGTATGACATGCATGAAAGTATATGAGAAGGACGCGGAGTCTAACAGTGGTTAGCTGACACCCGAAAGGGGCAATTAGTCGCGAAAGGCGGAGCAGATACAAAGGATTGGCGAGGCGTGGCCGAGACGCGGATTGGTACTTTGCTGATGCGGATGCTGCTGATGCAGCATCGCTCCTCTGGTCTTCGTATCTTATTCTCTTCTCGTTCTCTCGATATATATATGCTAACGCTTTACTTAGCTTCGGGGATTCGTTTAACTTGGTTCTCATCTATATCTCTCTTTAACTCACTGCGCTTTTCTCGTTTTCCCACTCACGCTATCGTTATCATCGATTCTTTCTCTTTTTCTCATCTGTCACAGCCCCCCCATCTTATCATTACGCTTCTGTTACTTCTCGCTACAGAGATGCTGACGAAAGACGTCTTCACTCAAGAATCTTGCCTCTATATGTACACTGCCCCGTGCAGAAATCGCAGATTTTCTGCCGTTCTTCCCAAACAAGTAGGCGTCGGCCCGATATTGGTTACCCGTGGCATGGCTCAACATCCGAATTCATATCGGTCTCGCTCTGGTCGAATATTGGCTACCAGTACAATGGCCAGCCATTGGCCTTTTGCGTTAGTCCAACGTTGGTTTCAGCCCAGCAACCGTTAGAAACAGTGAGCCATTGGCATACCATGTCGATCCAACGTTGGCTCTGATCTTGAAACCAATGCATCGGTTTGCCAACGGCTTGCCAATTCGATCCAACGTTGGTTCTGAGCGTGGATTCGATGCATCGGTATGCCGACGGTTTGATAAGTCGATCCAACGTTGGCTCTGAACTTGGAACCTATGCATCGGTTTGCCATCAGCGTGCGACGTCGATCCAACGTTGGCTCTGAGCCTGGCACCGATGCATCGGTTTGCCATCAGCGTGCGAAGTCGATCCAACTTTGGCTTCGAGCTTGTAGCCGATGCATCGGTTAGTCAACGGATTGCCAAGTCGATCCAACGTTGGCTGTCAACTTGAAACCGATGCATCGGTTTGGCAACGACTTGCTAAGTCGGTCCAACGTTGGCTCTGAGCCTGGTACCGATGCATCGGTCTGCCATCAGCGTGCGAAGTCGATCCAACCTTGGCTCCGAGCTTGTAGCCGATGCATCGGTCAGTCATCGTATTGCCAAGTCAATCCATCATTGGCTCTGAATTTGAAACCGATGCATCGGCTTAGCATCGACTTGCTAAGTCGGTCCAACGTCGGCTCTGAGGCTGGCACCGATGCATCGGCTTGCCATCGGCGTACGAAGTCGATCCAACGTTGGCTCCAAGCTTGTGGCCGATGCATCGGTTAGTCATCGGATTGCCAAATCGATCCAACGTTGGCTCTGAATTTGGAACCGATGCCTCGGTTTGCCAACGGCGTGCCAAGTCGCTTATATAATTATTATTAAACTCAATGGTTAATTAACAGTTAAATTACATGTTCACTTGTAATTTAACTTGTTCGCAGTCTTACAAGCCTATATAACAATTTTCATGTTGAAGCTAGACCTGGTTCTTGAGATATATAATTGTTAATTGAGGTACGAAGGGTAAATTAATTATATGAATAATAATTTTGTTATCTATCATCCTGTTCTGTTGACACTCTTAAGACTGAAGCATTTTCGAACTTTAATTGTGTATAGTCATTTAAAATTCAATTGTTAATTAACAGTTGAATAACATTTTCACTTACTATCGTCTTGCACATAGTCTCACAAGCCCATATAACAATTTTCACTTTTGAACTATACATGGATCTTGAGAAATGTAATTGTTAACTAAGGTTCACTAAGTAAATTGATTACATGAATACTGTATTTTTCTGCATCATCCTGTTCTGTTCAAACTTTATACTACACATAAATTTTATAATTTGAATGCTGCTAGTTCTTATGCAACCCATTTGTTAATTAACAATTGAATAAATTTTGTCAGTGTATGTCACCTTTTTACTGAATATCGCACTGTTCTATCCAGCCCGGTGAGACAATGCTTTTTCATTAGAACTCGTATATCATTTAAATACAAGAAATTCATAAGGGATCAATAGCGTAGTGGTAGAGTGTCGGTCGCTAGGTAGGTCGTTAGGTAGGTTTCAGATAAAATATCAGGTAGGTACAAAATTAATTTCGACGGAAAAACGTCCGGGCTACGAAGCCGGAAACACTCGTAAAAAAAAATAATCTCCAAATCTTTAATTTTTTTTTCTAATGAGTATTTAAGGATCGAAAGTGCTGAATTCGTTGACTGCGGAGGATCGCGGGTTCTCTCATTGATCTACGCAATATGCATCTCGTATGACTTTCTATATTTGCTTTGTACCATCGTATTTGAGGTAATAGTTCTGCTGTTACTATAATGCGTAAAAAATAACCTTTCTAATGAAATTCTGAAAACAAAATCAAGTATCTGTGAATAATTTTGATTACAAGGCTAATGCGATTGTTCGTATTATTTTTTTACAACTCATCGATTTCCGAAAAATAGCGCTATCGAGGCTAGACATGATTCGTAAATTTTGCCAAACAGCTGCTTACACTTTCTGTATTTTCTCAATTTCGCTGTTATATGTTTATGAATTATTAACCCAAAGATGCGATTTCATACTTCCTTCATATAAGTGCCCGCACACGAAAATTATTCGCGAATTTTTATTTTATTTCTTTCACTGACCGATAAACCAATTTTTTACTTTCCAAATATATTCACGAATGTCTGAAACTCGAGTAGATTAAAAAATTTGCTGTGTGTACTGAGAATCTCAGAAATTCTATCAAGACTCTCTCCGGGACCTCGAACTTGAGAATTACATCGCTCTACGCATTTTTCTTTTTCGCCTACTCTTCATTTTTCACATCGTGAACGATATATGAGGTAAATTTTGCTTGTTAGTAAAAGGGTTTCGATTAGCGGAATGGGAATGGCCAGAAAGGTGATTCGTGATGGAGGGCTCTCTATGGCGATAAAACGAGCGCATGGTATATAGCACACGCCAAACGATGTGCGTGCGCGTCGGACCGGTCGACTATAATATCGAGGAATCACAACACGGTGTAGGGTAACGTTGACACGTCTCGTTTCCGGTGTTTATTGGTCACCGTTTGTGCATTCGAACGCATACACGCGACAGTTGAAAAAAAAAAAAAAATAAAAAAAAAAAACTACCCGAAGCACACGTAATAAACGTAACTCGCGGATAACATTGGGCCATATCGTCGGTGCAATCGTTTTACAGATAATCCCAGAGTCATTCAATTATTGACTGCTAACTGACCTTCATTAAAAGTGGACGAAATTCGTTTAATGAAAATTGTAACCTTCTTAATTGAAACTGCACGCATTTTTAAAAACTTTTAAAAAACTCGATTGAGAAAAAAAAAATTGAATCAAATTAACTATTATCGACGTACGTAATTATTGAATCACTCCGAATAGCATTTTACTTTCCACATTGTTATATTTTGAGCAATGAAATTCTTTATCGCATGCTCTTATATTGTGAATTTAATTTTTTTCCAACGTTCGATTAAACATAAAAGATACCAAATCAAATCGAATTCTCATAGTCGTAAAGGAGTGTCAGATTGATGCTAATTTTTATTTCCAACGAGTGCATTTCAAGATAAACCCTCGTCATACGTAATCATCATTGGAGATTTTCTCGACTATACACATCCTTATTATACCATCGTACTTTTAGAAGACCCAAAGACTTTGAATAGGCTCTAACGTGTGAGAGAGCAGCACCAGAATATGTTATAGTAGAACGTCAAGAATCACAAGAGGTACAAATATGAAAAAGATAGCTCTATCGGGTTCCAAATGGGGCTTGCGGACCACAAAGCGCTTAATAAGGTCTCGTTCGGTATCCAAAGGTTTAATGTAGGAACAAAATTTTGACTCGGGTAGAAAACTGTTTGAGATAAAATGTTTAAAAAAAAAAAAATTCCGAATGCTCGCTATAAATCCCGAGAAAACCAATGAAAGATCAGCAACGAAATTTTAGCAAAAATCTCAAGATGAGTATTACATAAAAACGATACCGAATATCTAATATGTGTGTACACGTTACGTATGTACATACGTTATACATATGCGTGTACATAGCTGTATCAGAGCGGAGGACGTGGTGGCTGGATACGAGGGCTGGATTCGGGGGTAAAAAACCGTGGGGTTGCAACGCCCCCGTGGCCAACCAATCGGAGTAACGTGCTTGGAGTTCACACGTCCAATCGCAACCTCGGCGTTGTTGGTTTCGAAGCAACGGCGCACTCCGCACGTCGCATTACAGCTGGCGTATGCCAAAAAAAGAAAAAGAAATCATCGCCAACGACGACGACGAGTACGAAGAAAAAGAAGAGGAAGAAGAAGAAGAAGAATAAGAAGAAGAAGAAGAAGAAGAAGAGAACGAAGAAGTAGACGAAGAAGAAACAGTGAAACAGAGACCCATAGAGCTTCGAACTGCTGCTGATGTTGCTGCTGTTTCGAGCAGAGGCCTTGGCATTAACGTATAGTTTCGCATCGGTGTCGGTGTCTCGGTGACTTGGTCACTCAGTGACCGTACCCCGTACTAATAAGAAGTGTCGCGATCGCCGGGATAGTCGAAAATTACGTTACAACGTTCAATGGAACTGTTCACGACGACGAGCCATGCACGATCATTGATCAATCGTGTTTTGTGGGGTTTGTTGAATCGCCAAGTAAAAGGAGAAGATATGGAAGAAGATTGAAGTGCGTGCACAAAGTTTTTCCATCATTCATTATATGGCTGCGTGGATTTTTTTTTTAATTTGAATCGACGAGTGATCGATTACACGCATGAGAGCCCCATTGACTTTTCCGGAAACGTTCGCGAAGAAGGAAAACATTTTTTTTTTTTGCAGTTTTACGATCTGAATTGAATGATGGAAACGAAAAATCGTTGATGCCCAATAGTGAACTTTGGTGATTCGAGAAGGATCTTTTATTTTCAACGTCTGGTGGATTTTTTTTTTTTCTTTTTCAATCGGCTCGAGGAAAAATTATGAAAACCACGAGTGTCGAAGATTCGTGATTAATGAATGGAGGAACTGGGGACGATGATGACGACGACGACGACGACAACGACGTTCGAGTTTATCATCGGCGAATGAATGAAACGCGATTTTTGATAAACAAAAGCTTTGCCGGTGCAATATATAGGTGTACGAGAGAGGCTTGTGCAACGATTAAAAAGTGTTGGTGCCCGGACGGTATGCGCGATTAGCCGTGAGAAGCCGTCGCTCACGCGCGAGAAAACGACGAGTCACAACAATTTTTCTGCTTTTCTTTTTTCTTTTTTTCTTTTCTTTTTTACGTCGCAATGTTTCATCGAAGAATAAGTTTGACTGAAAGATCTTTCGTGTGAAAAAAAAAAAAAAAAAAACGGCTCAAAGAGCGATAAGAGATTAAATTGCTGGAACTTTTCGCGAAGGAAAAAGTATACCGAATGATTTTGAAAAAATCATACAACTGAGAAATTAGTATAATTGAATGAACAATGAGTCGTATGGAAGGATTTGTGGATTATAAATTTTGTCGAGCTGGGCAAAACGTTCGATGATAAGGAATAAAAATTTGTACGAGAAAGAATATTATTTTCAATTGAATCGCGCTTGGGAATAAAGAGACAGTTGATGAGATCGTTGAGGCACGAGGATGTCTGACAGTTCGGATCAACTGTCGTCGCCGAACAGCGAGTGCAACAACGCGTCACGTCAGATGGGGGCTTTGAATCGTAACGTCGCCGGTTCGACGACTAACACGAGCAGCCCGAACACCGCAATCGGTTACAACAATGCCGGTGGCGCGATCGGAACGATATCCGGTTTGCCGCACGGACATCATCATCATCATCAACATCCTACGAGCGCGTCAAACGGAAGTCCGCGTTATTCGCAGCAACAGTCGTCCAACTGCGCGAATTCCGATAATCCATTTAACAATGTCATTATCAGTACCGATCACCTATCGATCAGCAATTCCGATGGCTTTACGCCCGAGCAAATATCGTGTATGTGCGAGGCCCTCTATCAGAGTCAGGATATAGAAAAATTGACGAGGTATGCGTGCAATTTTTCGATTATCCAACGGACGAACAGAAGCCAAAATTATTTTCAATGAGCTTCAATTGAAAAATTTCAATTCTTCAATTATTTTCAACTGGAAAAGTTACTTTTATTTGTCAATTTCATGGGTTGTGCCACACCGATCGGGTCACACGATTCGTCCATTTTTTTTTTTTTTTTATCGAGAGTTGTTCAAAGTGCCAGGGACATCAACGAATCAGTTTAAACTTTTCAAAGGCATGCTCTAGCCACGAAAAAATAAAACATTGGAACACGAACATTGTGTTTTTGAGTGTGTTCCAATTCCTATTTTTTTTTTTTTTCAACTCTAAATCTCAAGCAGACATTTCATCGAGCCTAAAATTAACGAAACTAGCAAAAAAATTTACCTATAAATTTAATTTATAATTTTTTATATCGTTTGGCAGGTTTCTGTGGTCCCTGCCACCCGGTGAAATATTACGCGGTGGCGAGAGCGTTCTCATAGCGAGAGCGGCTGTCGCCTTTCATCGAGGAGCCTATCACGAGCTCTACTCGATTCTCGAGAGTCATCCGTTTTCACCGAGACGACATCCCGAGCTTCAGCAAATTTGGTTCAAGTCACATTATCGCGAGGCCGAAAAAATTCGCGGTCGTCCACTCGGCGCTGTTGACAAGTATCGTTTGAGAAAAAAATATCCGTTGCCGAAGACAATATGGGACGGCGAGGAGACGGTTTATTGCTTCAAGGAACGTTCGAGAAATGCTCTGAAGGAGTGTTATTCGCGTAACAGATATCCAACGCCCGACGACAAGAAGGATCTTGCGAAAAAAACGAGCCTGACGCTCACGCAAGTGTCAAATTGGTTCAAGAACCGACGGCAACGAGATCGCACGCCACAGCTCAGAACGTGAGTCGAATTATTATAAAACTTTCCATCGCTCGTTATATAGTTTACATTTTTGGAAGAAAATGTTATCAATCGAATCCTGGAACGCGATTGATGGACAAAAAAGAAAGCTTCATTTTCTTCTTTATTTTGAACAATTTTTTTTTTTTTTCCTAAATAGAAATAATTTTTTTTTGATTCCCAAAGATTTTAGCAGTTTATAAAAGTCATCGAATCTCTGTACATAATTTTAACGATGAAACTTTTCATGAGGTTACATTGATGTAACCTATATGAAAAGTTCATTGGCATTTTCATGTATCTTTGCTCCCACATGAATTGTACGAGGACAGTAATTGAAGTAATTTTTACAAACTTTTAGCAATTTTTGAAATTTTATCACATCTCGCGCTAATTAAATAATCGACAGTTCGTATTTTATTTCACGGAGTATCAAAGTGGAATTAGTTGACAAGAATTAAACTCCAATAATTTACACTGTTATACAGCGACATTATTATTAATTTTGATAATTTTTTGTTTGTTCGAAGCATCTATAATACAGCGAAAAAAAATTGAATTTTTTCGATAAGATGATCTTTATTTTCGTCAAATATCCCGTGCATCGATGTTTCGCGTCGCATTTTTCGATCTAATTAACAATTAAGCTCCCGATTCAGCATATAACAATGCCATAAGCACGAGGAATATCTCGTTTCGTCGTCGCATTTCGAGTATATATTCGACACTTTGGCGCGAAATACATGTACGAATGAATATAAAAGTAGAGCCTGGTAAGCTTTTGGGTATTATTAGGGGACCGGGTAATAAACGTCAAAAGAGCAAACGAAAATGAGAGCAAGGATATTATATATAGAAAAGAATCGAGCTACTGAAATGGCTTTTGGGTTGAGTGCGTATATGGAAGGCACGTGTGCCAACGGGGGGTCCATCTTAATTTTTTTTTTTTTCCTTTCGGTGCAACAAGTGTCCCCTATATATATTCACGGGACACGGAGGACACACGTGTGCGCGTGTGTGTATGCGGCTAAAACTAAAAATCCACATAATGCAGTTTTCTGGAATTCTCGGACACTCGTTCGACTTGTGAGCGATAAATCATTCTCCCCCACCATCACTTCACTGGCAGTCGGTTACGAAAAAACAAAAAAAAAAAAAAAAACAACTTCTAGGATTCTCATTCATTTACGAAAGAATTTTTCTTCTTCTCCGTGACTCTTCAAAGTTTCGAGGGTTCATCCCCATTGGGGGGAATCTTGCGCTTATTACGAATTTATTGCTTCAAGCCAAAATGTAAATTTGAAAGAATACGCGAGAAAGAAAAACATAAAATTCGAGTGTTCATTATAGAATATAAAATTATAACTTTTCTTTCGTTGGACTCGCGTGATTACCAGATTTGAGTCCAGTTCCGAAAAGCCCCCCAAACTCCGATCGGTCTGAAATTTCGCACGGACCTTCTGTTTGCCCCAGATTTTCTGTAACGTGTGGGTTGCGGTTGAAGAATCGGGAATTTATTTTTTTCTACTGACGCAAGCATCAAAGGGATATGAGTCAATTGTGCGAGCGAGTACATACACTTTGTTTTTTTTTCTAATGAATTTCGGCGATTTTTTTTTTCCAACGTTAAAAAAGTGTTATTCGGATAACCGAACGATGGATTTTGAAAGTAAGAAAAAAAATAGAGATTTATTTGAGAGTATTTTTCGAGCGACGATATATTATTTTTCTTACTTGGGATATGTTTACTCTGTGTATTTAAGGGCTTATTGTATAGAATATTCGTTGCGTAATTGTTTTGTCGTTTTGGAATTCATTCAACACGAAGATAAGTTTCTGAGTGTCGTTGTGTTGGCGTTTTTACACCCATACCATAAGATTGTCACATACATATTTATTTATATACATATATATATATAAAGCGTCCGGTGAAAATGCACGTTTTAATCGTCACCGAACCAAGAAGCTTGACTATACACATATTTAACCATATCATAACGCGATTACCACCTACGTTATTCATATATATATATATATACATATATAGCTGTGATACGTCGAGTGGTAATAAATACGCCTTCTCCGAGCTCTCCTCGCGCGCGTTTACATAATTCCCTCTTTGGGCCCCCGCGAGACGCGTGTTCCGATCCCTTGTACTACCTCCGTCTTATATGCGGGCATTGTTTTTCTTTCCGACATTTGTTTTTTTTTTATACACAACAATTAACGCGAGTGATAAGCTTTGAGAGCTCGTGAAAGGAACGGAGTCGTCGTATATTGGCTGATTAGCGAATAGTTCGAGGAAGTGTTTTGCCCTATTATTTATCTTCAAAATAAAAAATAAAATAAAAAATAAAATGAATTTACAAAAGAGCTCCGATAAAATAGAGTGACGCGTATGCCATGGAATTTTTTTTTTTTTTATATTTCAAATAAATTGTATTACTCTTTGCTTTCTCATATACGGAGGACGCTTCGTTGGCAGCGAAAAGAAAAAATAGCGTGTCAAATTTAAATTCGACAAATTCTTAAACGAATGCACTGCCTACTCTATAGATCGCGAGATTGCTGATATTTTTAAGTTTTGTTTTTTTACTTTTTATAAAAAAAAAAACTCCGGCATTAACGTTTATACGAAAAAGCACGTTTGCATAAACATTCAAATGATCGGTAGAATCGAAAAATAATTTATGATTTTTACGGTTCTACCGAATTATATTTATCCATGGGTGAAAACAATGATTTCTTTTTGCCTCGAAAATCAAAATAGTTCAAAAGAAGAAATTTTACGCAGCATCACTTTTTGTTACACGCAATAAGACTTGAAAATTCTAGACAAAACAAAAAAATTTGGTGCCATATAGCTCGGTAAGAATTGGCGGAATGACCCATACATCTATATACATTATATATATATATATATATACATGAACAAAAAAAGAAAGACGTTTCGAAGCGAAGTAGCATTGTTATGGCTACGACGGGGACCGCGGTCAGGGCCTCGGCAACACTTTTGCTGGTTCGCTTTACTCCCTCGGCTTTTGAAAAAAAAAAAAAATTACCCTCCCTTCGTCAAACGAATTAATACCGTACATATGGTAGTCTATACATTGCTCGAAAGAAATTCTTTGATTTCCCTGCTCTTTGGCTGAAAAAAAATTGCTCATAACATTTTTTTCCAGAAAATTCGATAAATTTAAATTTTTCCTCAACTCTCGATGGTTCAACTGAACGCGTAATCGAAAAAAAAAAAAACAAAAATTCACACGTCCTGAACGCGTGAAATGAACGACACTGAAATGAATTGTTTTTTTTTTTTTTAAAGACCAAAAAAACGAGACACTTTTGGCCGAATCAATGATGCGATATCTTGAAATTAAATGGAAGATATGATCGCGATGGGTGCGAGCGCGTGTTAATGTATAGCAATAGAGGACACTAGTCCCGGAGCGTTTTCTCGGGCGCGCGACCTCGCGAAGGTCCTAGAGGAAAAGGAAACGCGACGCCCCATTACCATTTTATGGCGCAGCTTCGGTTACGTATCTCGTTTCACCATTGAGCTGTTCGCACTACCAATAGTTTGGTAACATAAAAGCCGAGAGTTAGAGAGAGAGAGAAAGAGAAAGATGCGGAAAGCCCTTGCCATAGGGGGGGGGGGGGGGGAGAGGGCAACCCCCGACCGATTTATCTGTACGTATGTACATATCGTACATACATATATATATATAGATGTATATGTAGTGAACTCACGTGAATGAGAGCTTTGGGGGTGGGAATGAATTTTGGAACACTGCAAAGGGCGGGTATTATATACACACACGCACACACACACACACTATAAGGGATATTATAGCTTGAATTCCACGCGCGACAACGAATAAAAACGTTTTTTATTCGACTGGAAAAAATTTTATTTGCGCCTCGAACGAAATTTTTATTAATTCGAACGAAAATCGAACAGGCCCGAAATCGGACAGGCTGTAACTTTGCTAAATATACGACTTGTAAAAATGACAAAATTTTCGTTCCATTCAAATGAACTTTCGGACAATAATAATAATAATAATAATAATGATCATTATCACAGGACAGCACTGATAATAATGAATTTTTATAAATTACATTATTGATCAGTTCTATTATATTTTTATTGGCCCAGGTTATTAAAGCTCGGGCTCGTCGCGTCCTCGCGCATTTATACCCGAATCGAAAAAAAAAAAAGCAAAAAGCTCATTCGAATTTTTACATTTTTATGTGAAAATTTCAAGCTTTCGACAAAAAATTATAGCCGAAAATTTAGGTGCGTAAGAAAAATAGATACGCGCGAGTAGCCACGGATTAATAATGCAATAATAATAATAATAATAACAATTATTATTTTTATTGCTCGATTGAACTCGTTATTTCGATGGAAGTCCTGCGGGCACGTTATCGTCGATGCCCGCGTGCTCATTCGGGCCCTTTTCCCATCAGCTCGGGCCTTGAAGAAAGCCATACAGAGAAAAAACGAAGAAGAAGAAGAAGAAAAAAAATTGGTTCGAGAACCACTCGCTGTACATAGCGGAATAACCGTAACGTCAGGGCATGACGACCGTAGGCGGAGTTCGAGAAATGCTCTGCCGCATATATACACGCACGTTCGTATTTTAACGCGATTGCCCGCGATGAGAAAGTTCCTTTTCCCTTCGGCTCCTTCAGCCCCCCCCCCCCCTCCTCCTCCTCCTTCCGCCCTCTTTGCCACCCTCACGTCATCTATACATACGTGTACACATGGCTATCCGAAGGGCGAAGGTTGACGCGCGAACCGCCAAAGAACAATGCCGTATAGAGCTCCTATACTGACCGCGTGTGTGCATTTTGCATCTCTTTTGCTTTCTTTACACTATTTTTTTTTCGGCCTCTCGACAGTCATTTTTGTCATCGTTATATAGTTTCGTCGTTTTCCCTAACACATTCTCGTTCCTTCGCCCTCGAGAATCACACTTTTCTAAGAACGCTCGACAAGCGTGTGCGGTCACACACATGGTCCACTATGTGTATGGATATATACTCGCGTGTTAAATTTCCGCGGCGATTTACCGAATTTACCAAAAAAAAAAAAAAATCTCGCACGAAAATTTTGGAATATTTCAAAAATATTTTGTCCCAGTTCGTATATGGAGTAAACCTCTGCCATTGCAACAATAAAAAATTCGATTTTTTTTTTTCGCTTACCGCGAGGCGCATGTCCCAGTTAGTGAACATTTAAGGTGGCTCATCAGTGAATTAAAAAACCGGCGATACGAATGAAACTTCGGGAGATGAATGAAGAAGATGCAATGAACGCTCTCTCAAAATTTCAGGGTATGTTGCCAGGCAAATTATTGCGAACGAGTAATTTAAAATTACCTAATTTAGCATGGGTCTTATGGCAGTTGATTCCATTTTCACCGGAAGTGACATGATACCTTTTGATAAAGACGAGAGTTCTTATTCAAATTTTGAGTATTGAAAGATGAAATCGTGAACTTTCCAATGGTATTTAAAAAATTGTGTCTTGCCAGGGATTTTCCCGAGAAATTTAATCGCGAAAGTCATCGTGTGTGCAAATCTCGGATACAATATATATGTCTGTCATTCTGCACGCGAGGAAACATATGAATATCAGCTATCGTTTTTGACTTGATCGCTCTGACAGCGTTAAATACTTTTGTCAGTTGAGACTTTATTTATATTATTTATAATAAATTATGAATAAAATATCACGGGAAACGTCATCGAAATTCATAAATTTTATTTAGACAGAGTATTTAGAAAATATTATGATAGGTTTATGATTTTTTTTCACGTCACGATTTTTGACTAGTGTTGTCACTGATGGGCCGCCTTAACGGAGGATCCGCGCTCTTTTTACATTTTTCAATCATATCCGAGTACGATATCCAAAAACTTTGGTTTTATATTCACAATTTCGTTCATGCTGAATGTAATGATATTGAATTTTTTGTAGAAAAAACGTTGAAAAATCAGGGTAAATAAGAAAATTAAAAATGCGTGTTTGATATCCGAGTTACTGACAACCCGCCAACTTTTGCTGGCCCAGATAATGACACGACAGAATCAATAATTAATGAACAGTCGGAAATCAATCCGAAAAAATAATTATTTCACATTTACTCAGTTCCATTTACATTTATTTCATGAATAAATGAAAAAAAAACGTACATTGCGCAGAATTTCTAAGGGGATTGGAGAAAACTGAAAACTGTTTAGGTTATGGTACGACAATCAACAACTCGGACACGTCCTAAATTCGCTGTATCAATTAATGACGGAATAGATGGAAGTGCCGATTTTCAAAGCTAAATTCATAATGTCTCAAAAATAGTAACTACTCTGAACTTTTTACAGTCGGAAAGTTGAAAACTGAACCTTTATTTGCGGGTATTGAATCAAAATGATCCGATAAAATATATGTAAACTATCATTGAATATATACCGGATCGATCAACAACTGGGACTCGTTCACTATCTGGTCCGTTTATCTCATAGTAATTGTAATCGTTGCAGCACTTTCGCAGTCCAGCATTTACTTAATTAGGACAAAAAAATTCACTTTTTTCCCAAGAGCATATCAGGACGATAATTAGTCAATAATCAATTGGTACAATTTCGATTCACGTATTGTTTGAAAAAAAAAAAAATGATCGAAAAAGAGGTGCATCGATTGTAATTTTTCGGGGATAGTAATATTCAATCATTTCGATCGAATATATTTCATTATCGTCGATTAATCGTTAAAAATGTATGATGAAGAAATTTTTCAAATTGCTTCGTCTTTTTTTTGGAGGGGCACTGAAATTTGGTTAAGACTACTCAAGGATCCCTTCGGTCGACCATATGCGCGTAGTTTTTCACGAAAATGCGTCTGCAAAGTCCACGCGTATCACATACGAGGAAGGATACTTTCAAGCTTTTGTTTTAAGCTAAAGAGAGAGAGAGAGAGAGAGAGAGAGAGAGAGAGAGTTCCGGGCAAAGATTCAAAGATTTACGTCCTAACGACGGTTGCCAATAGCCATGGTCAGTTCGGTAAGTATATGCTTGTGCAAGAAAATGTAGGACGGAAAATTTATAGCCTCTCTAGCTCTCCCTCCCTCTCTCTCTCTCTCTCTGCCTCTATCAAGGAGCATAGAAAAAGTTGACACATGTTTTACATTCACTGAAGAGACTCTGCGTCTAGTCGGGTGCTCCATTTTCGAGGAGATTATCGAAAAAAAAAGAATTATCTGGCTCTTCGTAGAATCGAAAATAATTAAAGGGCCAAAACGGAATCTAAGGGAGAAATATTACCGAAAATTGCAGCATGAATTCATTGATATTCATTTTTGCTTCCAAAAATAGAAATACAGTCTGGGCCAGGGAAATTTCATTTCATGAGAATTTATAAACCGATCAATCCAATACTCATTAAAATTGATCAATATTTGAGAATAACGAAGAGTAAAAAATTTTTTTTCCGAAATTATTCGTAATTATCGTCGAATAAACTATTTTATCGATTCATGTATCAATGATCGATGGTTAATTGGTATAAACGTTATAATTTTTTTTTCTGCACTTGGAACGCATCTGCCAAGTCGTGAAAATGATGGTTTCAATTATGATTTCTGATCTTTCGCAGAGATATGGTCACGCTGAATTGTCAAAATAGCGGAAATGGCAATCCTAATGGTGGTACGAGCAACGGTGGAACTGGACATCAGTCGTTGCAGCCTCTAGATTCGGCTAGCCCGAATTTGGCAATGTCACCGCTCTCGACAATGGGCATGTCACCGGTTGGCATGAATCCCTGCAGTCCATTGGGAATGAGCCCAATGGGCTCTCATCATCACGGTTATACGGCACCGGTGACGCCGTCCTCGGTACACTCTGCTCACACGCACAGCGGTGGCCTGAGCCCCATGAACGACGTCAAAACACTGTGCTATGGTCGTGGAATTTACGATTCCGGTAAGGGATTATTATAGTAAAATAGTATATCTTTGTTTTTTTTTTTTTCTACTATCATATAATTTCTTTCATGGTAAAAACAAACAGCGTGCACATTAGCAATTTGCACATCGCTTCGTCATCATTTTATCGCAGTCGCGAAGCTTCCTCCATGAGCAAGTTGGGTTTTTTTTAACTTTGGCTTCCTCATAAGAGGAAGCTTTGTGAGCGAGAATAAAATTATGAGAAAGCAATGGCAAAATTTATAATTTGCACGCTTTTTTTTCTGTATTTGATTTCAATAAAAATTCAATAACCGCAATGCAACATTTTCAATAATAATTGAAACTTAACAAAATTCAATAAAACCTCAAATTTTTTTATCAAATTTTGCCAAATTGAATGCCGAACATCGTTCAAAATATTAATTTTATGTCGAAAATATAAGCCCGATATTTCAAAAGTTGGAATTTTTATAAATTTTTTATCCGCGCTAGCCAAATATTTGCGAAAGAGCTATTCGAATTTTTTTTTTTTCGTATGTGCATTCTATAAATCCTGCAAAATTCAAACGTCTGTATGTCTCGAAAACTACCCAAGCAATCGTGAGCAAACTTTGCACGAAACTTGAGAATGAGAGATTTTGTTTATCGAAGTTTTTGCCACAATCAACAACGCTCGTCTCACTTTTACATGATTACGAATTTTTTTTCAAAAATTTCCGTAATCGCTCGGACTCTCGTAAATTTTCATTCAATGGCTCGAAAATTTTTACGTGTCGCTCGAAAGATTCGGATTTCAGAGATTTTTAAATTTTTCAAAAAATTTCTAAAATCTCGAAATTTCGCAAATATTTGTCGGTCGAGCGAAAATTTTGTACATTGATAGGTCAACAGGGGACAAGAGGTGCGTGTCATGGAATTTCACGAGAATCGCTCGGGGGGGTTCAAATTTTAAAAAAATTTGAATAAAAAAAGAATCTGTGATCGCTTTGATTGGCGCAAATTAAAAAGAACATTTCGAACATTCATTGGCATTGAGTTTTGGAAAAATCGGTAAAAAATTTCAGGTTTCATTAGATTTTTTAATTTTTCAAATATTATTCAAAAATTTTTGTTCCTTGTTGTATTCTTATTGAATATGGAAATGAAAAAGCATGCAAATTAAAAATTTGCACATTGCTCCCTCACAGTATCTTATCTCCCGCACGAAGCTTTCCTCTGTACATGAGGAAGGCAAAATTGAAAAACTCACTTGCTCAACCAGAGTAAGCTTTACAGGCGCGAGATAAAATGATGGGACGGCGATAAGCAAATTTTATTTTATACACATATAGGGCGGTTCAAAACGGCCCTTTTTTTTAATATTTCGCTCTTCTCCGAGATTCTTGTACCTTTTTACAAAAAAAATAGCTCACGCGAAAGGGCTGGAATAAAATTTTTTACTACTGCCTCAACGACGTTGAAATTTTGAAAAAAGGCTATTTTCGGGAATTTGAAAATTGACATATCCGTAAATCCTTCGGTGGCTATGTTTTTTTTTAATAAAGAAACAAAAGTTTTTCGTCAAACCTGAGATGCGTGTAATTTTTTTTTAGTACCGAAAAAATCTATATTGAAATTCGTAAAAAGTAATTTTAAAATATATAGATTTTTCAGGGTACTCAAAAAAAATCGCACGCTTCTCAGGTTTGACGAAAACTTTTGTTTCGTCATATAAAACATGGCCACGGAAGGATTTAAGGACATCTCAATTTTGAAATTCCAGAAAATAGCCTTTTTTCAAAATTTCAACGTCGCTGAGGCAGTAGCAAAATATTTTTTTCACCCTAGCCCTTTCGCGTGAGGTATTTTTTAGTAAAAAAAGTACAAGAATCTCAAAGAAGAGCGAAATCTAAAAAAAGGCCCTTTTTTAACCGCCCTAATACACAATTATGTGGATTCGAAGTTTCTTCTACCCGAGATTTTCAAAACATTTTGTTTGCCCCCCCCCCCCCCCCTCCCAGGAAAAGACATTGAACAGAGTTCGATGTACTATCCGAGTCACTCGAGCATGCATCATCAGTACTATCAGCCGAGTCATCATCAGATGATGAGCACTCATCATCATCATCATCATCATCATCAGCAGGGCTTGCGGGATCACGCAACGGGCTACGAGATTATGCTACCGCCACCTCAGCACTCTATGTGACCCACGGATTTCGATATTTCGGATCACGACGACCCGGCCCATCATGGGCAAACGTGCGACGACGTTATCGCACGAATTCACGCTTATGCCTGAATTTACGTAAGCCCAAAAGTGAATTTTCTCAAACTCTTGGAAATGTGTTCGATTATGGACGAAAAAAAAAGCAAAAAAAAAAAAAACATTTTTCCGTACGAACCATATACGAAAAATGTTCCCTCGAAAGGGTGCAAAAAAAAAAAAAAAAATTGGATGCCTCGTCAGGAAGAAATCTCGAAGAGAAGAAAAAAATGTCAATGAAGAAAAAAAAAAATCTCCAAACTATTATTACGAGAGTATAGAATAATGTGAATTCGTTTGACTGTCATTTCTTTCTTCTTTTTACGATTCGAGTGACGACGGTAGAGGTGTGAACGAACTACGAAATAATAGCAAAAACGTGTGCGCGTGTACGTACGAGTACACGAGAGAAAAATTGCATGCATCGTACGAGTGTGTTACCATCGGACAAATAGTGGGGGGGGGGGGGGGGGGGGGGGCAAAAGGTGTGTTCCACATGTGTACAAGAGGCTCTGGGAGGAGTTGAAAACTGGTTTCGATTTTTTTTTTTTTTTTCACCCCTGAGACCGGTATAATGCTTCTTCGATCGAAAATGGCCGACCGGAAGGTGAGCTCGGTTCGATCCATTGCATTTTCTTTTTTCCCTGCCCCCTCGAAATAAAGGGATATGGCAACAGAGAGGCAACGAAATTTTGGGGGTTGCATTTTTTTTTTTTTTTTTTTTTTCGAGCGTTCACAGAGTTCAAACGAAACTGACGAGAAATATTTATTTCTATCGATTCTTCTCGCATGAAGAGTGCGCACGGATAAAATGGCCGATCGATCATCGAGGAGGAAAGAAAACGTGTTTTATTTTCATTCAATGAAAATCTTGAGCGTAGATGGAAAATTCGTATCTATATAAATAGAGCGTATATGTGACGAAATATTATATATGAACGTGAATCGAAATAAAAAAGAAGGATAAGATAAAACGAAATATAAAGAAGTATAAGAGACGTGTAATCTTGCTGATTCGAAGACTTGAGCTTTCGAGAATGCAAGGGTTAATTTTGATTCATCCTCATTAAATGTAAATAGAGCAGATGGATATATATATATATATATATATATAGTATATTAGAATTATGATCGTGTATGTAATGTATATAACAAGTGAAAATGAAAAAAAAAAAAAAGAAAATTTACGATGTACTAGCATGATAACGTATTGGTTTTTAATAAATATAAGTCTGAAATGATTTCATAGCCTATTTTTCGTTTCCTCACGGAGAAAGTTCTGTGTTCATGAAAAAAAAAAAATCAAGTTTTCGAAGCCAATGTATGCAGAATGTGTCAAAACTTCGAGAATACACACATTTAAAAAAAAAAATCCTTTAGTAAGGTAAATTTATCAGTGGCCGCGCACACACGTCCCAGTCGTCGCGTATCACCGCAAACAATTAAATTTATTAATCATTTCATGATTAATATTGAAATTCTAATAATTGCAAAGTGATCGACGATACTTTGCCAACGCGTAAGAAAAAAAAAATCGACTAGCGTCTTACGCGAAATATAAATTATTTTCGTCTGTTTATTCCGGCCCGCCTCTCTGTTATGCAGACCCCGTAGCAACGGATATTTCTCATCGAATATGCCAAGGAATAATGAAAGATTTTTAACGCTCATCGTTTTAGATTTTACGTGCATTCGAGATAAACTACAGCACATTTTTTTTTCAGGAAAAAGCAGGGTTTTCCATGCGGCAGTGGAACTCTTCGTAAAACTAAATTGAACCATGTAATCTTCGTGTTCCATCATTGGGGACAAGCAAATTATAAGCTGTAGCCCTATCGAGACACCGTTCGGAGACTGGTACAGACGCACGTATAGGGTGACTGAACCAGTGAATGAACGCATAAGCCTTTTTTTCTATTTCGATAAAGCCGTATAATTTAACTTATTACGAATTTCTTTATGACCTAATTAGATCTTATGGAACAATGTTCGCGGAATATTAAAAAAAAATATTCGAAGTGCCCTGTTCGCAAGGATTTTGTAAAAAAAAAAAAATTATAATGAACGAAATTACGAATTTCCCAGTGAATGAACAAAAATTCCAATGAATGAACTCTTATCTTTCCGGTGAATGAACGTACAATGGAACCAGAGATGCGTGCGCATACTCGTGCGTTTTGAGGTTATGAAAAGCCTTTTCAACGCTCTCGTTCAATCACTGGAAATAGGTTAAAAAGCTGGACCAGTGAATAAACGGCCATATATCGCAAACAATATTGGGTTTTTTGACCAAAAATTCATTAATATAATTGAAGCTTAGCAATGTGTAACGTTGAAAAAATTATTGCATATCTTTTAAAAACGATTTATCGAGGTGATATGGAATATTCTGGTATTCGATGCGAAGTCAGATGGTTATAACAACATGGCTGTCTCTTATGAATATGCGCCCCAAGTACGAAAAAAAATCCATAGCATCGCAAATCTTTCAGAGCGTCAAATAATATCACTGCTAGATGTTTTCTCAGAATTTTCACTTCATTATGAATACGAAATTCTTCATAATAATAGAATCATATCTCTGCCGTTTAATTGAAATACTAAGCCTGTTCATTCATTGGTAGGTGTTCATATTCACTGGTTCAGTCACCCTAGTTCGATATAGGCTCGCGGTAGCCGCACGGTACGACATTCAGCTGTTTCGCGATCGGTGTCGTTACTGACGTGGCATGCCGGGCCAAAAAAAATTTAGCCCTTTACTTAAGTAAAGGGCTTTCAATTTCAATTTGGTCAGGAAATTTCCTGACCAAATTGAAATTCTGCATTTTGAATTAATCGGTATCCATTTTATCGTGACGCACTGTTGAGTTCCAAAAGCTAATTATATCGAGATTTGAGAATCGATGCTCGCTAACTCGGGCTTTTAGTGTTCGAATATCGTAAGTATATTGCGCGGACATCGGGTCTACCCGTGTCCGAGCACAGCGGGACATGGCGAATAAGCGCTGTGCGGACATTTCACCTTTCTCGCGTTAAAAGTAATAGATTGCGCAATATATTAATAAACATTGCAGTGTGTTTTAGAAACTTGAAATCATAATCTTCAAGGTATTCGAAGTCATCGATAGAACGCATGAAACTTTATGTCCAAAATTTTTATAGCAATTTGAATTTGTATAGCAATTTACCTTGCATCAATGTGAAGTATAGAGAACTACGGAAAACAAAAAAAAAATCATTTTTCCAACTCCCGACCTCGTACATCGACAGAAAAGTCTTCTATTTGCAACAAAAATTTCTAACTTTTTGTCTATTTATTATTTTGCCCGGGAAACTATTGGGTCCCAGTCTCGATCGTATCTATAGTTCGTCCGTACGAAAAAAAAAAAACCCCGCGGGAGTAACGAAATAAATGTTTGCTCATTTCTGCCACGTTCAAACGTACCAGAGCTGGGCAAAATACCAGAAAGCACTTCAAGTACCGAGTACTGTAAGTACTTGAAGTACTCGTGTACTTCAAGTACCGAGTATACCTTAAATACTTGAAGTTCCAAGTACTCAGTGCTTGATGTTCTAAGTATTTGAAGTATTTGAGGTACCGGGTACTTGAGGTGTCAAGTATAATTGAAATACGTCAAGTATAAAGTATCAAATACTTTTCAAGTTTTCAGGTATACATCCGTAAGTTTCAGTAATTATATTTGATTTCTCAAGTATACTCTTTGAGCTCATTTGATTTTCATTCCAGTACTTTTTGTATCAAAAAATATATTCACACTGTACAGTTCACTCGGGTTTAGGCAGATTGGAACAGAAATATTTAAACGAAGAGTTGTAAATAATTTAAAAAATTGGCATTGACGATTTTAATTAAGATTTATTTAGCTTCAGGTTTGAAAAAGTAAAAAATAAAGAATATAATACGCGGATTGTTAAAATCTTAACCAAAAGATGCCGCAGAACGTTCCTCAATTACATATTCAAAGGCCTTTGTAGATGCAGCCATTAGCAAGACGTATTCGAAAGTATTTCATCCTTGGTACTTGAAAAAGTACTTGAAGTACAGGTCACAAGTACTTGGAAATTTAAGTACAGTACTTGAAATAATTGAAAAGTACTTTGTACATCAAGTATTGTACTTCCAGTAAATCGCGAGTAGCGGGTACTTGAAGTACTGCTCAAAAATCGGGAGCAACGAAAAATTGTTTTTCTCATTTCCGCCTCGTTCGAATGTACAGCCTTTGAATATCAACGCCATCGCCCGGCGCCGTGCAAAACCATTCAAACATTGATATCGGCGTTTAACGGATTTTCGGGATTCTGTCCGTTCGGAGCTTTGTCTCTCTGCTTCCTGCTTTTGCCATTTATCATGTACCGTTTATCGGTAAGGCAGGAAATACAAAAGTATTCGTGCGCCTTTTCTGCCATATCAATAAACTCGATCTGCGCGAGGAGACACACCGTTTTTCCCGACAGATGGCGCTGAAGACTAATTTGTTTTTCTTTTTACCTTCAAAATTAAGGTAGTTCTATCGTGGTAACTAATCCATAAGATTAAAATTTTTTTTTTTTTAATATCTTCGATTTTAATATATTTATTCATTTCGCGAAACGTCAATGCCCCTTATCGACCTAATTACGGAGAAATTAATACTTGAAAATGCCAGTTCCTCAAGGCAAATTTGCTTCGGCATATAGAAGAACCGATTTCCGGTCACTTTAAAACGATATATCTTATCGAAAATCCAAAAGATTCTTACAAAAAACGAGACTTAGATTCATTAAACACGTAAAAATCTAACGGGCCTAAAAAAATATATGATTGTCGACCAATTTTTTAAGCTATACTGATTTTAATACGAGCATCCGGGTAGTGATACACAACTTATGGCATAATGTCGTGACGGTGAAAAAATGTGGCAACGCGATATCGAAACGAAAGCGGTATTTGACAAGTCGAACAACATAACCTCTCCGCGTCAACGTCAATAGAGCGGGCGAGAGAGTGAGAGGGCACGAGAATGAAAAGAGAAAGAAAACGCAACGTTGCCACACGTAAATATCATACGAGATCTAGTAATACTTGAGTCGTTGCAATTACTATTTTACTAGTTACATAATTATTTATAATAAACCGTTGATTAATTTTATTCACCTGGGTAAGCTTATTTAATATTTATTAATTTTAACCCATATATCCAATATTTTTAGGAATCATCATTTAGACATTTATAGCTAATTGACTAGTCTGCAGCGATAGAACTACCTTAACGCTTTAATCTTGGAAAACACGTTTTTTCAAATATCTCGTGAACTGTGCATCGTACGACAAAAGTAGTGACAACTTTTTTTGTAGATAATTCAATTCTCTACAACTTTTATTCGAAACTTTTCCTCTTATAGTGCATGGTTTTTTATTTATAGCGCGACAAACTTTTTCAAATCCAAATATACACTCAAGGGTTGATGGAACAGTTTTGTATAAAAGTTATAGAGAATTTTATTATCTATAAAAAAAGTTTCAACTATTTTTGTCGTACGATACCCGGTTCACGAGACATTCGATAAAACGTGTTTTTCCAAGATGGCAGCTGAAGCTTGACCCCCTCCGCGTCCCGCCAACTTGAACTTACACTCAAGGGACACCCCTGAATCTTTTTCAAAAGGAAAATTTGTTCTGTAAAAGATTTCATTGTGAACCTTCGTTTTCGGCTAAAATGACTGGAATAATTCGCGCTTGAGAAATTCATGAAATTTAATCGAGTTTCGTTCAAACAACCGCTAGTCCTCATCAAATAAAAGCCCTTGGAGCCCTCCGGACTTGATTCTCGCGTTTTGCTCGCGAGGAGTCGTTCAAATATTATATACGATTTTCCCATCTGACATCCCGAAGGACTTTATGTCACGTCAAACTGACGGCACAGTGAAATTTTTCATTCTCACGACAGTCGTTTTTTATTTTGTGCTCAAAAAAAGAATTTTAAAAAATTCGTTTTGGGCATGCAAAACGTAGTTTTGACGTTTTATTCGGGAGAATCGAGATATTTTTTCGAAAAACGTTTGTTCGAAAAAAAAAAACGGGAAAATAAATAAATTTGGTTTTGATGGGGGAAAATGAGGGTAAAAATCATAAAATTTTCCCCGATCAGCCGCAGTCGATCGTTTCAACAATATATTTTTTTTATTTAGTCTCCTTTTATTTGACATACAAGAGCTAAGTTTACACACGAGGTAATCAATATGATATATATATATGTATATCGTATATCGAATTTATCTGAATTACGTTACACTGATATGGATTTACGTTATTTTCTTCGTTTTTATTTCTTTCTTTTCCCCACAATTATTTATTAATCTCTCTTCTCGATGTTACAGGAGTGAGAGACTGTGCGGAACATTCAAGCGTGAGAATTCACATTGACTCGTAGAACGTATCATTTAATTACGATCTCTTCTGGGGAAGATATCTCGTCGAAATACAAATTTTAACGAAAAATTTTGTGACTGATTTGACGAATAAACGGAAAACGAATTAAATTATAGATTTTTCGAAAAACTAATCGAGTATTTCTCTTTCAATGTTTAACAGCAATTTTATCGTGAGTAATTTATGTCGGAGAGCTGTACTCTCATCGAGATCAATTCCTGATTAATGATTTTTTTTTCTTTTCATTATTTCTTTTATCATGAAGCAATATTTTTTTTTCACATTAATTCAAATCTCCGATCTCGTTAGATCTGTTTCAATCGCTAGCTTAATATTAACGATATTATTATTATTATTATCAATAATAATATGCCTTTTATATTCAAGCAACTAAGTTGCGTCACTGAAATTCACAAATCACGGACCACATAGTCCGTCCTCGTAATTCCAGGCTACTCGCGGACTCGTAATAAATATTGTCTCCAAGGTACGCACGTACGAAATTTTAATCCTATTTTTCATTGACAAACGATATGCATGTATGTATAATTTATAACGAGCATTCCGCGTCGAATCGGCCTGGCTGTGTGTCTCATTATTTTTATTTATTTTTTTTCCCCATGCAGTATTTTACAAAGCAATTCAATAAAAAAAACTAACCTGAATAATTTTCATATCAGAATTAAGAAAAAAAAAAAAATTAGTTTGATAGAAATGGCTGGAAATCGCTAAAAAAATTTTAAATAAATGTTAACCACGATAGAAAGAGAGAGAGAGAGAGAGGAGAGAGAATCCATTTTGTTGAATCTTTGTCAGATAATTCTTCGAGGAAGAATAAAATTGAACAAAAACTTCAAATCAATTTTGTCTAGCAGTGTCGATTTTTATTTTTATTTAATTTTTTTCGACCATTTTCAGCCATTACGACTAAACTAATTTTTGAAAATTCGGAAAATCAGTGAAGAATGGGTTTTTCTTGTATCACTCTGAAGCTTGGACACGAGTGGGCAAAAAAAAAATGAAGCACGGCGAGTGCCAACAGCCAGGTTGATTTTAGTGCCCAGCCCAACCGCAAGATCGACGATTTTTCAGTAGGAGGACGATTCACCAGGGGAGTTCTTGAATAGGCAACAGATAGGAAATTAAATAATAAAAAAAGTAAATAAATAAATAAATAAATAAAAATACTGAACGCCATTTTTCGATGGGGAAATAAAGAGCAAAAAATCGTGATTTTCGAGGCTTTGTTGAATTCGTAAATTTTTATCGGGATTATGCATATCTCGAGATGAAAAATCAATTTTTTTTTTTGTAAATTTAAGATCACAATCGATTCAGGAATAATCGACCATTTTGATTCAGCAATTTAAAAAATAAATAAACAAATACAATAAATAATGAATGGTCGAGAGGGGGCATGATTCGTCGACTCGTCGATGAGATTAAATAAATTTTGAAAAATTTCAACGAAGAAAATTTAAAAAAATTTAAAAAAAATGATCAGGCTGTTAGCGAACAACATTCGAAACTTTTTCCGTTAAAGTGCATTGTTTTTAATTAATAGCGCCGAAATTTTTTCGAAAAATCACCATTTTTACTGTTGCATCGACCGTTCGATGTATATTTAGCAATAAAGATGTATGGAAAAGTTTGCCACGCTATAAAACAAAAACAATACTCTATACAGGAAAAAGTTTCTCACAAAAGTTGTAGCCAATTTCATTATTTACAACAAAGGTCTCGACTATTTTTCTCGCACGATGAACGGTTCACGTGATATTTGATAAAACGTGTTTTCCAAGATGGCGGGTCCTTCCCTGCGTCCCGCCAACTTGAATTTACACTCACAGGAGATAGTCCTGAACTTTTTCCAAAAGTAAAATCATTTCCGTAGAAGATTGCGGAAAAAATGGCTATAATGACTGGACTATCACGAAAAATCAGACTCGCTCTTGGCAAAAGAAAAAAAAAAACGAGTCACTCATCACCGCGTACATGTTCATTTATAACATGCTTATAATTTATCTTAAAAATTATTTAAATTCTATACATTATTGTTATTTCATTTATTATTATTATTCTTCTTATCATTATTATTATTATTAGACGCGGTGCATCTTATTCCCGGATAACTCTAGTATAAACTAGAATACTCCGTTGTGATCGAGGCTATCACGTTTGAAAAAATATATATATCAATCGAAATGAAACGATTACCTGCGCGCCTACGTAGATATATATACGTGGATATGTGTAACTTTTTTTTTTCTTCCCTCTACTTTTTTTCCTAGCTCTTCTTGCGCGTCTTTGTCCAACAATTCTTTTACGCCCTCCCCGAGCGATATGTCACAATGAGATGTGTAATTTTTTTTTTTTTAATTTCGTTTTTCAAGGAAATTTTATATTTTGTAGGTTTTTTTTTCATCGATAAAAAATTAAGGGAATACAATCGATTGACTAATGTGTATTATTAAATAAAAGTTAACAATCAAGTCGTCGATGATATTGAAAAACAAAAAAAAAACTCAATATATAAAAATATGGACTGATCGAGCGATTATTTACAATAAAATCTATTTGTATATTGTTTAAAAAGAAATATATATATATATATATATATGTATTTATGCGTGTTTTTTTAAATATTAAAGCAGCTCGATGCTTAAATTATACGGAGGCAAAACGTTACATCAGGAACAATCTAATAACACAGCTATTTACGGTTAATCAGGGATTTAACCAACTCCAGTCAACGCGAGAACCTGTTGCATATTTAATCGACAGTCGCCACAGACGAGAACCCCTTCCTGTATCGCGATTTTTGTCGCGCTGGCGCTCTCCAGATGACTTTTCACATCATCCCGTGATATTATCGTCTATGGAACATGCTGTTCAGTTTATCGAGCCATTTGTTTGTAAAATAATTGAAATTTTTCTCAGAGTAACATTTTTTTTTTGCTATACCGATGACTTTCAGGGAGAAAATCCCATTACGCAATTTTTTCCAGCATAAATGGTTTCCCCAGTTGTGAATTTTCGAAATCCTATTCTTGCGGAAAACAATATTTTGTTTTATGGCCAACGTGGCTCTTGCCATTCAAATTGTAAATTTTTCAATGGACTGATTTACTCTCGTGGTTAATTTTGCCAAAAAAAAAACAAAGCTTTCATGATATTGTTCGTCGAGTCGCGTTTCGGCAAATTTAGCCTAAACGAAATTCGTTGCAACGCAGATTCGAATTATCGTTATAAATGAATATTTCGTCGAAAGAAAAATACTCGGACAATTGTAATTTTTTTTTTAGTTAATTGCAATCGTTTCGAGTAATTTGCGATCGATGATTGTTCATTAAAATTTTTCCAAATTCTGGGCTCGATAAATATGTTCATGCTCTCGAGATGATAATTTAAGTCGATAAAAAAAAGTCATCGAGACGTCATAAATATGGATACGGGATCGTCCGCGATGAATGTTACGGTTGCACAGTCACGTCAAACCAATACTATTAATTCTAGCGCACATGGTTATCGTTTCTCACTATACATATATATTATATATATATATATATGTATATAATATTATTATATCGACTTTAAATTTATGAGAAAAAATAACCTAAATTTGACGACTGTGACACACACGCGATATTTCTGTGTCCAATTCTCACAATCACGAACAAGATATTGTTAATAATTCATCCACGATGAATTCCAACGATTTGACAGGAAATTTTCGATTAAAAAAAAAAAACATTCCGCACGATCGAGATTCGACAGAAGATAAATGTGCATGAATTTTTTTTTTCTTTATCCGTTATGTTTTTTTCTTTTGTTCGTAATATCAATTAGTATAGCAGTACGTTGCAGCATCGATCGGATATGCGAGCAAAGTTCGAATGAAAAATGACTAAAAATCCTTTTTTTTTTTTTAACAACGAAATAATTACGAAAAACTCGTTATTCGTTGATAAAAGCAATTTTTCACAATTATCTCGCGAGAATGGGATTTTATTTTTCAAGGATTTTTCATTCGATCTTGCGGCAGTTTCTCTGAGTAATAAATCTAAGCTATATGAGATTTCGAGCAGACGCATCGAATTCTCACGTTATACACAACCTTACTCGCAATCATTTTATTTACACGTTTATCATAATTTATTTTTTATGCATTATATATATATATATATATATATATAAGTGTATTATCGTCGTTTACTCTTCAACTTAGCGTCTCAAATTTTTATCATAAAATTATTAAATATATTTGAGGAAGATATTCGTCGTCAGGTAATACAGAAAAGAGCGTGTGTTGCGTACGTGTGAATCTCTCGTTACTTTGAAAAAAGAGCATTCTTCGTTTATTTCTTCTATGATTTTTTTTTTTCTCATCAATTATTTTGCGAAAATGACCCTGATACGGTATTCGTAACTTCCGCATGTCAAGTTCACGGTTCATCCAAAAAATATTATTCGTCCGGTGTATCGGGAGAAGGAAAAAAAGAATCATAAAACTTTTTGTTCGGTACATTTGTGTTTCAAGATTCCACGGAATACAAAGGAAAAATAATTATTTGCAGCTTGGAGTAAACCGCAGTGAAAGCGAGAAGTTAAAAGTACTTCGGGTCTCTTTTACAAAATTATCGATGGTAAATTATCTGTAGGAAAAAAAAACGAAAAATGCTTTTTTTTTCAGGGTAATGAGTGTGGCACTCATCTGTGTGTGTGTGTGTGTGTGTGTGTGTGAGAGAGTCCTAGATTTTTTGTTTTGCAACGACAGGCGAGAAAAAATTATTACGATCTTATGAATTTTTGTTCTCGAATCGGAATCTCGTTGATCGACAAATTTGCGAACGATGAGATTCGAGAACAAAAAATAAAGCAAAAACGACTACGATGATTCGGATATTGGAGAAAACGTATGAATTCTTAACGACAATGCAAATAATTTAATTAATTCTTTCTTGCTCCATTTTAATTGGAAAAAAAAAATTCCACTTCATTTTCTTTCTACCTCTATCATTCTTTTTTCGTTTTTCTTCCTACAATTCACAAACTTAATCAGCATATTATCATGAAAATGTACACACACACACACACACACATACATACACGCAGATACATAAATCGAACGACACTGTTGACAATCGAGACATTTTATTTCTCGCATTGTTTAGAAAAAAAAAAAAAAAAACATCTTCGGTCTTCGTTGTCCTTCATGTCTCGTTTCTTTTTCCCCCTTTCGGATTTTCACGAGCCACAAAATGGAATAAAATCAGCATTTTGATGAATATTTTGTTCCCGGTTGTTTTTAGAGGGGAACGATTTTTTCGTTTCTGCGAATCGTCGTTTCGTACGCCGGCACGCATTTGTAATATTTCGTCGGATGCGTCGAACAATGTGCCGTCTTTTGCGAGAGACGTCCGCGAAATTTGCCTCTTATAACGTAGAATACGAGCGTTATGCAGACAATGGCGAGAGTCGATATGAGAATAATTGGCACGGTGCCCCAATCGCGCGGTGCATGATGAATCGTTCCATTTCTATCGGGATGCTAAAGGACAAAAAATTATCCTTACCCATCGTCCAGTCATTACGAAGTTAATCTATAAGCTCTAACGAGGCATGTTAAAATGAAAGCGAGATGTCAAATGAAAATAAAATGTTAAATTTTCAAGGATATATTTGCACTTACATTTTCATTCAATAGGGGGAAAAAAAAAATCCAACGTGCACTAGTGAATTGCGATGATAAAAAAAAAACGAAACAAAATCACAAAGACACCGAAAACACCAAGAAAATTGAGTTTAAACGATCACAATGCTAAAAAGTTGTTGGGAAAAAGCATTAAGAAAATTTCGTTAACTTCAATATTTGGGAAAATTATATTTCTCCTTCGGGCAACAAGGGATTCAGAGTGATGTGAAATACCGTGGTTGTTGGCGAAAAACTGCGAAAAAAAAAACGCCATTTACGGAGACCTTTGATATTTCAGGAAAAAAGGAAATTCGAGCCACATATTCGCCACACCAGCCGAGGAACTGTGGCTTGATTTTTCTTTTTCACAAAATTTCAAGGATCTCCCTGAGAGCGTGTTTTTTTTTCGAAAATTTCAACCAACTCTCTCGCGCCCCACATCCGGTATATGTGCTTTCACATCACCCCCAAGGACACCGGAGTTTCGTGTATGCAGGACGAACGAAGAAAGCTTGAAACACACGTACGAGGTAGAAAAAATAAAAGCAGAAAGTACCAGCAGCAGCAGCAGCAGTGGATGTAAGTCTGCTTCATTCGATAAACTAATAATACAGATAACAATGGACCTACAGCGATAAGTAAACTGAAAGGAAAACCGATAAGTGGGCTACGTGAATACGTTGAAATGTTTGAGAAAATGGTAAAAAAAAAGAGAGAAGAAAAAAAAACAAAAATGGAGCGAAAACGAGGGTGACTTGTGTTGAGACCAAGCGAGGAGGATTTTTGAAAAAAGCTTTGAGCCAATAGCAACGTAAGAAGGGGAATTTCATGAGGGATGGGAGGCATCGGCAAGCAAATGAATCCTGGAAATAAGAACTACTACTGCTATATTTCTTACTCATGAAATGTAATGACTGATTTTTTTCAGTAAACAGAATTTTCTCCACTATATTTGCCTTTGCCATTATTCTATGTTTCATGCAGAGATTCAAATGAAAAAAGCGACAATGAAATTGCTCTATTTTGAAAAAGCAACTGTCGTTGAAAAAGCCAGATCTTCATAAAGATCTCTATGAATGTGGTCAGTTAATGTTACAAGTTGCTTTCTGTGTGCAAGCGATTCGAGGATTTCTCAATTCATTTTTATGCCATCGATGAAATCTCAATGGTTTTGAAAATACAAAAACATTAAACCCTGAAATAAAATGGCATTGCTACGCATCCATGTTCGAAAAAAAAAAAAAAAAAAAAAAAACATCAACGTGTCCTGGACATTCGATTTAAAAAAAAAATGAATAAACATGCCAATAGATGACATATATTTTGCATAAAACGCACTGGCCGAACAAAAAAAAAAAAAATTTTTCTACGTTCGGACAGTGTTTGGAGTTGAGGCTCCGAAAATGTAAATTTTGAATTTTTTTTTGCAACACAAACTTTTGAATATTTCAAAAACTTACAGGAGTATATTGCTATAATTTTTATACATTGCTATCAATGCCATTTACTATCGAATAGCGTTTAAACGAAACCTTCATAGTTCTGATTCTGATTTCGAGAACATAATTTGACTGGCCCCGAGATGAGTGAGAATTCGACGTTGGCATCCCCGAGCCCTGCCTGTGTATAAGCACAGTACTTGGCATTTCAGTACTTGGCCTTGAAAGTGCCACTTTATCTCCTTGGTACACAATGTACTTTTGTTCAACAAATAAAATTGAGAAATTGATTGTATATTTCATTCGCGAATAATCGTGAATTGGGCAACGTTTCATTAGTAGCGAAAAAAAAAACAAACTAATTGGGAACAGTCAAAGGAATAAAAGCGTGAGAATAATGGACGATTGTCGCAATGATGGATAAATGGGTGACCGGAAGTGACTTACCCTGGTAGGACAAATTGGACAGCAGGAACCAGGTGGCGCTGGGAGAGGATCGACACAGGCGACCGAACAAACGGTCTCTTTGCATACGAGTCTTCCCACGTAGTCGCAAATGCAAGCTGTACAGGCGTCTGGCTCCCATGAGGTTCCTTCGGGATGCGTCGTATTTTTAAGATCGGTGCACGTAGCGCTACAGCGGCAAACCTGCACGACCGACAAATATTTTCAGAGTTAGTGCGATTGAATTGAATGCGAAAGAAAAAAAAATGAAAATGTTTGAAAGATTTTCCTGCGTCAAGTTCGAGGAAAAAAAAAACATGTATCTCAATGAAAAAATTCAATACGTCAAACTTTCATTTTTTTTTTTGTAACTTTCCCATTTTTCGATGAATGACCGGCTGGTTATCAAAGTACACGTAAAAAGTATTGACCATCCTCGTAGAGAATACATCTCGAGAGTACTTTCTCTGGATTTTTCTTATTCAAAAAATATTTTTCGCAATACTTGCTCAATTGAATTTACAAGAATTGCCAAAAAATCCGTCCAGTTGAAATGAAAGATTGTTTATTTCCTCAATATTCGAGAAGTTTCAAATCAAGAAACAAAAAAAAACACTTAAAAATGACATTCCAACATTGAGAAATTGATTCGAGAGAAGGTGTGACAGGTCCAAAGAGATGAACAGAATAAAATAAAATTGTACTTGATAAATTGCTGCAGAGGAAAGCGTGTCACGTGGACCGGGCCATAGCAGATTAATGGTGAGTTCAAAATTTTCTTCGTGCAATACGTACTTGAACTTTCGAACGCGTTTATCTCAAAACCGCATTCTTTAAATTACCTGACACGATTTCTCAAAAATTACCGAATCGATTTTTCTCAAATTTTTATGGTATTTTCAGTACACTCATAGTTCTCCCTCAAACTAGGATAACTTTGATATCTGTCATAGTTTTTTTTTAGCAAGCTTAAAAAGTCGAAAAGCAAATGACAAAAATCGGACCCCAATTTTCAAAAAACCGTGCCAAAAATGTAATTTTCAATATTTTTACTCGATCCCAGCTGTCGTTATAGCCACAGATCTGCAGATTAAAATGCGATTTGATTTTTTGGATTTTGAATGAACAGAACAGCCGAAATCATGTTTGGCTTCGAAAAATTCCGAGTGACTGCGTAAATGTTAATAAATATATTGTAAAAATTCCAAGATGGTGTATTTTCATGGTTCGTCAGAAAAAAGATACAGCCCTAACACGGTACGATTCCCTCAACGAATTTTCCTACATTTGGAGGAAAAATTTGAAGAATCCGAAGAACGAATAAATTTGCTTTTTTTTCCCACTCGAAGTAATCAACAATTCGATATTTGCAGACTAGAGACCCATTCTCGTGACGTAATGTAAAAATGTTTGATCGATCGTCGTGAAGGTAAAAAAAAAAATCGTCAATCGATTGGTTTTCTCGGAGGATACTCACGGGACAGCCACGTCTGTTGGTCTTGTAACCAGATGGACATTTTTTCTTGCATCCCATCATCGAGGGACATCCCGCCTGCGGTTTGCACTGGCACAGAGTACAATCGTTCTCGTCCATGACCAAACCGCGCTCGCAGTGCAAATCACACTTTAACTCGGGACAAACGGCTCCCGTGTCCTCGAACGTTTCGGGAACGCTCTGAGCCGGTGGCGAGTCGGGCAGTTCATTTGCGTTACAGGCGCAAACTTGACAACCGTGGTCGTTCTTTACCTGCATGCAATTCGGTCCACAGTGATGCAAAGGAGGACACTGCTGGAAATTCGGGGGAAAAAAAAGAGAAATTCAACCTTAATCATGTTTTTTATATTATTGCTAATATTGCATGATTGTCGTTCGAAAATTTAAACAAATTTCCAATCGTGGATTCCAAAATTTTTCTTCAACATTAAATTTTAGAAGGGAGAATCAAAATATATCTAGCTACAGATCACAACAACAGCGAAGGCTCTAAAATTTTTAATTCCATTCCAAAATTGCCGAATGAGATTCCATCTGGACGCAATGAATTTTTATCGAGATATTCAATTTTGTATTTCTTCGCAAAAATTCAAACTTTAATCAAAAATATGAAAAATTGCAATAATTATTCTACTTCTTCAATACAGATTGTTGCATTATTTAGGGTTTGTCAGATAAGATTATTTCAATTTGTACAAGTCTAAATAAATACTAAATAAGTACTAAATTTTGGCAGAGCGCGAAACTTGACTTTTTTTTTTCTTTCTCTTTCTATCGTCAAAAGTGGCTATTTCAAAATTCGCATGTAACTTTGTAATTTTTACTCTTGGCGTGTAAAATAAATTGAATTATTCCGGACTTATTCGGGACAATTTTTTTTTTTTTACTCGATAATAATTTCGATGGATCCTTTGCCTCTTTAATAACTTTCCCAATCCCTCCTATTTTAATATATTTCATTCATAAATTTCAATATTTTGCGATCGTATGCTTGAATGAATTTTAATAATTTTTCAATCCAACATTTTAGTCATTTTTTTAAATCTCACGACTTGATTATTTTCTGTAAAAATTGTGCAGCGAGAAAACTTTCATTATGAAAAAAAATCTGCAAACTTTATACCGTCCTCATCCGTAATTCTTACTCGACAAAAAAAAAAATGATAATTTCATAATAACCCCCGGTATTATGGGAAAGAAATAAAAGTTCGAAAACTCGAGAGCAGTGGATTCGCGTTAATACAATTATTTGGTGATACGGCCGGTACCGAATTATCTCGGATTTACCGCAACCTACCGAACGTTCTGCTTTAATTGGCTTCGCGTGTTAATAATGAGCTTTGCCTCTCGCCCCTCCACTCGGCAGCGACATTGGTACGAGAATTTAATACGTACGATCGTTAGAGCATCGCGCGATTGCTGAGCCATAGAGAGTGAAAGAGAGAGAGAGAGAGAGAAGAGCGTGCCTGAGAGAAACCGATCGGAAAATGATAAAGTTACTCGGTTACCAAAAGGGGGAGGATTGTAAAAAAAAAAAAAGAATGAAAAAATATGATATTACGTGAGTGTGAAACTTTTCTCTGCCACCTGAAACCGCATGAACAAACGCGGAAATCAGAGTCTTACGAGAGGGCTCTCGTTGGTAACAATTTTTCGATAAAGGTGTTCCAGTAGAGTTTCGATATCGTTTCTTCGGGTCTTTTGGCTCTCACAGTTATCGGAGAAATATAATGAAAGCCCGAGGGTCATCCTCTCTGTATGAAACACTTTTCCTTCGTCTTTCCCAGGAGGAAAAGAGAAAGAGAGAGACAAAGAGAAAGAAAAAAGAGAGAGAGAGAGAGAGAGAGAGAGAGAGAGAGAAATGGAGACAGGATATATCACATCGAGTGTAGCTCGTAGTTCACTAGATTTTTCGCAGGAAACTTGGAAGAGAAATGACACGCTTCGAACACGTTCTCACGGTATTTCCGCGGTATATACAAAAGCCCTCGAGCATCTCAGGAACGCGTTTAATAACGTCCCAGTAGTCTACGATCCCCCTTTTTGTTCCTTTGTCCAGCGTTACAAGCATTTTTTTTTTCACACAAAACGAAAGAATATGACTTTATTGGTTACACATTTATCCCTGGTGCATTCTTCGCATCCACCTACCCCAGCGACTACTTTATTAATTTTATCAGAACGAGATATCCTCAAACTCGTTTTTTGCCTTTCTCGGGTCGCGCTCTTTTGTCTCGCGATACTTTGAAAATTAAAGTTTTCGCAATTGGAAACGACGAGGAGCGAATATATGTATTCGATGAAAGTGGTACGAATCGAAGATAAAAATCGAATTAATTCTTTCATAAGAACACAAGATTCACAATTTTTTTTTCGATAAAAAAAAATATCGCAGACTCTCGAAGGTAAATTACGACGATTAAAGTTCAATGTTATTAAATTTGGGTGCTCTGTAAAGATTGAAACGATCACGTACCTCTTTTTCGGGACACCGGCACGTGGGACATTCGTCGGTTCCATTGACGAACGGCTTGCACGGGAATCGGCAGTCCTCGAGGTACGAGCAGCGATCGGCAAGAGTGGTAGTCTCGTTTCTCGGTGGCAAACAACGCGGACAACACTCGCCCGGCACGATGGGCGCCGAGATCTCGCAACTTTTGCACATTGTCGCGTGACACGAGACACTGCCCATCTCGCAGGTGCAATTGACGCAGGGACCCTGCTGCCATTCCTCGCCCGAGGGACGAGGAATTCCTGTATCATCGACGCAACTTTTGCGCAACTGACCGTCATCGTTACGATCCAGGGAAACGTGATCTGTGGAATACGAAGAAACGAAAACGATGCGTGAACGCGCGGTTTCGTCGTTTTCGATGGGAATTGATCGTTGAAACACGCGGCGTTAATTGAACCGTGCAAGGGCTAGGCGAAAAAGTTATAGCTCCGGCGAAAGAGGAAGAAAAAAAAAAACGGATCCTAGGGTGACTGAACCAGTGAATGAACGCATAAGCCTTTTTTCTATTTCGATAAAGCCGTATAATTTGACTTATTACGAATTTCTTTATGAGCTAATTAGATCTTATAGAACAATGTTCACAGAATATTAAAAAAAAAATATTCGAAGTGCCCTGTTCGCAAGGATTTTGTAAAAAAAAAAATTATAATGAACGAAATTACGAATTTCCCAGTGAATGAACAAAAATTCCAATGAATGAACTCTTATCTTTCCAGTGAATGAACGTACAATGGAACCAGAGATGCGTACGCATACTCGTGCGTTTTGAGGTTATGAAAAGCCTTTTCAACGCTCTCGTTCAATCACTGGAAATAGGTTAAAAAGCTGGACCAGTGAATAAACGGTCATATATCGCAAACAATATTGGGTTTTTTGACCAAAAATTCATTAATATAATTGAAGCTTAGCAATGTATAACGTTGAAAAAATTATTGCATATCTTTTAAAAAGATTTATCGAGGTGATATGGAATATTCTGGTATTCGATGCACAGTCAGATGGTTATAACAACATGGCTGTCTCTTATAAATATGCGCCCCAAGTACGAAAAAAAATCCATAGCATCGCAAATCTTTCACAGCGTCAAATAATACCACTACTAGATGTTTTCTCAGAATTTTCACTTCATTATGAATACAAAATTCTTCATAATAATAGAATCATATCTCTGCCGTTTAATTGAAATACCAAGCCTGTTCATTCACTGGTAGGTGTTCATTCACTGGTTCAGTCACCCTAGATCCTAGCAAAAGAATCCCCGAGAACCAAGGCCCATCAAAACGCTGGCACAAAATTGCGCGCCGGGAAAACTCCTTTTGCGAATTATCCTGTGAAAATATCTGGAAAATCCTTCTATACGAGAAGCCGCGCGAGAGGAGACTTTCGGGAGAAACTCGACTGAAAATTCCTGGCAAATCCCCATGAAGATTGTCCAGTAAAATTCCTGAGAATTCACCAGCGAATATCCATCGAGAATATTTCTGTACAGTGAAGAATTTACGGAAAATTGTCAGGAAAAAGTAGCATTCGAGGCGCGTTGAATATCGATCTCTCGAAACAGTTGAATGATAAAATTATCGACTGATGGAGCCGCGCATCCGCCGAATAACTTACCCCAAATAAGCGTCAGACGCGATTCACGAAAATTCTCGTTATAATATTTCGAATAGCGCAACTAATATCGCGGATATTATGCACCGGTAACGCGTGGAACGTGATATTGCTTCGCAAACTATGGTATAGAGGGAGATGTTTCAAAGCCCGCGTTGGTTTTCGACACCGCGCTGCAAAGTTCGCACCGGTCGTTGGCGCTTTCCATATAGTAACTTATGCCACCTTTAGTACACTCTGTGTACTGGCTAACATATATATATATACACGTATATAAGCGTATGATATACACCGTAACACGCAGACATGTATGTCTCTATAGTATATCCAGAGAATGTTCGAAAATGTATTGCAAATGTATACGTTCCACAAAACACGATCGTATACGCGTATGCCGGTACAACGCTCGTATTTCACGGGGAAATCCCGGCGGAGATTCAAGATAGTGCGACTGCGAGGTCGGCTGCTTCTGTTTGCGGGGGGGAATGAGTTCTGTACTTCACGTAACCCGACATATATATATATATATATATATATATATATATACTTTCACTACCACATATTTTCCGTTATACTCTAACGCAGAGACAAGCCATAACACACCGAATAGGTTTTAAGCCAGCAGAAGGAATAGAAGCACGTGACTCTGTGTACTGTGGCACACATTGAAAAGGTGAAAGAGCACATAATATATTCGGTTGAAAGCTACGGAAAAAAGTTCACGTATATACGTCGAATGCTACTCGGGAACGAAAGTTCCTGACCCCAAGCGATTCATAACGACTGAGAATCACGTGGGCTCGGGTCATTTTTTTTTGTTTCGTCCAGCAATCCCACATACGCAACCATGGAAGTTTGGAACAACGCACATATTATAGGGCATCCTGGATTCTGGGTTTAGGTTTATTCCGCTGTGATTACTCGTGAACGGGATTGCTGTGATACGGATTTTTGTAATTACCTGAGGGAACGCAGTCGTAGAGTGGACAACAGCTGCCTGGTTTGATCGGTATCGTCGCCGCTCTTATTTCCAACGGGCGTTCGCCCGGTTGGCATTTTATCGTCGGACAAACTGCAACGCACTTGCAAGCACCGTCTTCCGTCAGTATACTGTCCGCGGGACATCTCGTGCCGTGTGCTACGGGAGGGAAGAGAAAAAAAAAATCCACAAGAACAACGCCGTTAGTATAAGCAGCATTATATTGCGTCGTATATTCGGGGAACGTTGAGCATTTTTATGGCTGCGATAAATACATGTATGGTGGAATGATAATTCGATGGCAAATATGGAATATTGATGTTTCACTATTGCAATGGCTTACAAAAGGCAAATGTTCCTTTTGTCGTCTGTGTAAAGGGCGATCGCTGATATGAGATTGGGGCAGATAATTCACACTGATCACTGTCGTCCAATTATTTGTTGCGAACGGGGATAATATTTTCTGTAAGACGATATTACATTTCAGGGTGTGCTGTTTCGGTAATGCATGACAATCAACATTGTGGATTAAGACATCGTGCGTTTGTGTATGTGTTTGCTGCAGAGGATGTTCGTTCTGGAATTCTTGACCGTAAAATATCCCTCTGGGAAGTGCTATAGCCTATATGTATGGAAGGCATAATATAAATAAGGGAGAGTCTGGAATTCTCGTCGCAACAGGAAGGTCAGGAATGCATCCCTAAAAATTACGAGAAGCTGCTGGTGGTCTATGCCAGTTTAATGGAATAGAGGAAAACTGGATGCTATGGTCTCGAGCAAAAACTAGAATTGAGTTTTTCATAGAGTTTCGCATGTTTCGCATATCAGGTCAATGGATTAATCGAAAAAGATAATATAAAAACTTTGCTGCATATTCACAATTCTGTAACTTCTCGTTTTTTCGTTTCCTACGCCTTTATTTGCATCTTTATTCGTGTTTATTTTTATCCTATATATATAGTAGCGATTATTTTATTCCGAGCTTTATCGTACCCTTGCTCTGTTTCGCCCCTTTAGCATTTTCGTTTATCGCTGAACGATTTCTCGTTTGGGGAATCATGAAATATACGAGTCGGAAAACGATTTCGAAACGTGTCGAGCGAACTGCGTGTGACTGCGCCTCTCTGCTCTTGAGAGGCGTACGTGTGACGCGGACGATATAAATATCACTGAAATGGTTGGAATTACAATCGTAAAGCCAAGAAAAGCGAGCTATTCTCGCCTCTGTAGGGCGTCGAGGCTGTACAACTTACGGTATATTATACCTTTGTACGAAAATTTATACGATTCTCGATTACGTGTTATATAGTAAGCGTGCGAGGGAAGGTGAAATTTCGCTTTCGATAAAATCGCGATTTCGGTTAACTCTCTCGTAGACGGGAATTTCTCGTGAGGCAAGGTACTTCGGGGGATTATACGATGAATTCTGCACGGAAAACGAATCACTCTCGCGACACGTATAGATACATGCACCAAATATACATCGTACGTGTACTCTTTAATTAAATTTTCGAACCGACTTTAAATATAGTTTTCCTCTCAACTTCTCGCGCATGCCTTCATATATCAGGATTATTTGTGAATATTCGATGCAATATTTTCGAAATAAAGGGAAGGGGGCTCGAAGTCGTATTCAAGTCAAGATCCGAATGCTGGATTTCATTCAACTCTGTACTCACTTTACCTGGCTGTATACCTATCAATTCTCGGTCCGATAAATAATTGTTCGCTAAGCTCGTTTCACGACATTCAAAGGAACAAAAAGCTCCCGAAGGTCTTTGTAGTTGAAGTAAGCGACTGGGGAAAAAATTCAAAAAATAAAAAAAAAAAATGTTGCAATGCACTGGAGATCATAAGAAACGAGTTTTTACGATTAAAAAAAAAAATGGAGCGAGAGCGAAAGGGAGAGCAAGAAGGTCGAGGGAAATAACGGATGTAGAGCATAAGGAGGTCGTTTGAGTAGCGATAACAATGCCTTTGACAGGCAACCGAGACGGTGGAGCAGTACCCACTTGTGTCCTCAAAGGCAACGACAGAGAATGGAAAGCAGGAGGAGAGTTTCGCATGTGCAAGGAAGGAAGATAGAGAGAGAGAGAGAAATGACGACCTCGTAAGGTTTTCCTCCGCACGTCACCGTTAATACTCTGTTTCATCTTAAAATCCCTACCGCACGCACTCATACAAAACTGGCGAGATAACCACTGAGTATCCCGAGTCATACAGGTATCGTTTTATGCTTTAAATGAAAAATTGAATTTTCAAAGAATTCGGCTAAAAAGCATTTTGGCTCTTGGCCATATACATTCGTGAAAACGATTGCATTTAAATCAACGCTTCAAAACAACATCGATTCTTTACATTTATTTGTAAGTCTTTATTTATAAGGACAAACAAAGAATTATGCATAGAAAAATGATAATAACATAAAAAACGAAACTATAAACGCCCGATGTGGGACAAGAGTGAAAAAAAAACGGCTAAACATGCATTTGAAATGAGCAGAGTCCAGTTCGTCAAACAAATTTCAATTATTTTTCAATTTTTATTCCAATCTTACCGTTACTAACACTTCACCGCTACGCTATACAACTGAATTATTTGTTTTTAATTCTCTGTTGCTCGTTCACTTTTCGTTTTACCTCTTTTTATTTTGTTTATCAATTTTTTTTCTATTTCCACCGATCCGCGGATTCAAGCGTCACCTTTTCGGGGAAATTATGAAAAAAAAGTGTCTGGCTCCTAGTTTTAGACGCGAAACCTGCAGAGAGGGAGAGAAGTTAAAAAAAAAAAAAGAGGAAATAGAGAAAGAGAGTTTTTGTTTTTATCAGTAACGTTTTTTTTTTTGCACAGTTTTTCGGGAAACGAGCATACGCTCCTCGAAGCCCATTTCACCCCTTGACACGTGTCTTCGCCTCCCTACCGCTCTCCAATCCTCTTTGCACGCAATTTAATTTCACCCGGTAAAATCAACGGGATCCGAAACGCCAGTTACAACACTCGCATGCCCAAGTAAACTCGTCTGCGTGTTCAAATCCATACATGTCATATCTACGGAGCATTCCAACCCAGTTCGATCGGACTGTGACTCCGACAATGTTGTACACGTTTCCTTTTCACTATTAGTATACTTTGCAAGGCACAAGATAAAGACGATAAAAATTGAATTTAAATTTATTCGAAAAAATCATTCAAAGACGAGTCCAATGTTGACGCTTTCAGCTCCACTACGAATTTTCTCAAAATTGTAGAATAATTTCGTCATCAAATTATACATTTCTTCAAAAATGAGCATATAAAAATTTTTGGCGCGAACGATAAAAAAAACTGATGACATTCGTTTTGTTATCTTTTTTATTTTCAAAATGTTTTCGCTGGAATGCCCTATATAAAACGTACATATGCATGAAAATATACGTACATCGAGTGTTACGTATTCGGGTGAATCTCGCTAGCGAGCGACTGGAAACGTTGGGAAAAGAGAAAATGCAAAGCGCCCGATGTGTTGCTCCGTCGAAATCGACGTAGAAACAGAAAGCACGTAGGCCATGTATGTAAATATGTATATATATATATATATACGTGTGTGTGTGTGTGTGTGTGTGTGTACGCGGATTCACCGCATCGAGCCACTGGAAACGTTGAAATGGAACGACGTGAGGGATGGGATTGAAGCCAGTGATAAAATCAGGGTGACCGAGAGAACTGGCACAGAATGCATCGAATAACAAATTCGTTGGACGATCGATTGTGCACGTACATACCGGAGTGCGTGCACTTTGATATCCTTACGGATATGTCCGAGGACACGAAACGCGATGAAAAATAAAATCCGGAGACATTAATTATCGACCTTATAGTTTTATATGTCCTATAATGAAGGATTTTTTTTTTTTACCGACATGTATGAAATTTTCCAATCAAGCTTGTCAAGATTGTGTGACATCTCCGTTTTCCATTCCCGTCAAATCTCGTTGTCTCATTGTCACGCGTCTCCGCGATCATCCCCATTATTTTTCAATTATATTATTTCTCAATTATTCGATTACTCTTATTCTAAGCGTAGTAAGATTCGGGACTGCAAAGCTCTTCGATCACCAGGCACGTTCTCGGGTTTTGACACCTCGGAACAGTGGATATGGCATGTCGAGTGGGTTAGCGTCTGACCGAGCGTCGAGTACCATCACTCGATCAGTGAGCGTAAATGAGCCTCTCGGGTGTACAAGGAGCATGCTCGCCACTTTGTACGAGAATCTCAATCGCTAACGATACTCGTCGGTCATTCCCGCCGCGTTTATATATACTCGATGCTAAAGGTTAGATTTTACCAGTGCCGTGTCAAGCTTCATCAATTTTTTTAGTCAGAAAATGCCACAGCGGTAAACGTGAGCAAGCATGAATCGAAAAATAAGATAAAACCAGTCCAAATGATTTCAGGACAGAACAATCTTGAATCATTTTATAATGAGAAAAGAAATTACGTGATTTTTCTTTTGAATTATTATTCGTTTAATATATTTTATATCCTTAGAGATTCAAATAAAGAATGATATATTGAAAATAATGTTGTATACATTATAAAATGTATTATTAATTTTGTAAAACTGCAGAACGATTTTTTAATATTGTTTTTTTATTTCTGGCTTTCTGAGTTTAAAAATTTCCTCGTACCTATTCCTGTATCAGAGATCAAACGTGACTACACGCAGTATATGGATTCTCCAAATCGTATAGACACTCTCGATAAAGTCTCTATACTGAAACGTCGTCTCTCTATATCGGCTTTCTCGTGTCCTCTCTCACTCCTTCGTCTGCTTCTCTCCGGCACTTCTACTATCGCCGTGTAACTTCCGATAAAATCTCGTCTGATCACGACGAACGGTAACTACTCGGACACCGTAGAATTCAGGCAAGTCCCCGCCCCGGAGTCAAGAGAGATATAGTGCGGGAGCCCACTGCAAATTTTCGAGTCGATCGCTTTTATGGCTGATTTTTATCGAGAAAGATAGGTGATATATTGTCGAATACCAATCGCCTTTCAGCCAAACCCGTACCCCCTGCGTTATATGTTATAACAAATAATTAACAAATAAAATTGTGTGCCGTGCTTCACCCATCGCTTTTATTAAAATTTTCCGTTTCGATCGTTAGTAGGCAATTAATTAGATTTTTTGGTACCCGGCTGCCGCCCTTCATCCCCTGCGCTAAGGGTGGCTGCTAGCATCAAATATGACTACATAAACTTATCCGCCTACACCCATCGCTTTTATGGACGAAACCTACGTCGTTGGAAAGGTCGTGAAATTTCCCTCAAGAAAATACCCGGCTGCCGCACCTCTGTCCCTGTAAACCTCAGGCTGCCGAGCTTTTTAACTCGACGCGCAAGTCCGTTCGAGAGGCCCGCGTCCATACACCAACACATAGCGCCTGCCATGTGTGTGGCAGAACACGGCTCACGGCTTTTCTTGTGTCACGGTACGGGGTTTTAGCTCGACCGGTGGCTCACGGCTTTTCTTGTGTCACGGTACGGGGTTTTAGCTCCACGGGTGACGCCCTGCGCGGGCCCCTCGAACGGACTCGCGCGTCGAGTTAAAAGCTCGGCAGCCTGAGGTTTACAGGGACAGAGGTGCGGCAGCCGGGTATTTTCTTGAGGGAAATTTCACGACCTTTCCAACGACGTAGGTTTCGTCCATAAAAGCGATGGGTGTAGGCGGATAAGTTTATGTAGCCATATTTGATGCTAGCAGCCACCCTTAGCGCAGGGGATGAAGGGCGGCAGCCGGGTACCAAAAAATCTAATGAATTGCCTACTAACGATCGAAACGGAAAATTTCAATAAAAGCGATGGGTGAAGCACGACACACAATTTTATTTGTTAATTATTTGTTATAACATATAACGCAGGGGGTACGGGTTTGGCTGAAAGGCGATTGGTATTCGACAATATATCACCTATCTTTCTCGATAAAAATCAGCCATAAAAGCGATCGACTCGAAAATTTGCAGTGGGCTCCCGGACTAATAGCGCATTATCTACTTTGTAACGCTCGGGCTGCTATACTACCGCATCACGACTTTGCACTCGTTCGATTCACGAGAATCTATACACGATTAAACTCATACTCCGAGACGACAGACTCACGCGGAAGGCATGACCAAATCGTTCGTAACATAATGTCGTGGAAAAACGTGACTTTTATTCTATCACGCTGCTTCATTTTGTCTCATAAAACTGTCCTTATCGTTCGGATGAAAAAAAGCACGAGATTTTACAAACAAACAAAAATTACGAGAAATAATATTATTTGTGGTGTGAATTGCAATTCGGCTTGAATTTTCCGATTAATGTGGGTCTCGTTAATATGGGAATGCATCAATGGGTCGCCTCATTCGACACGTGGTGAGAAAGCGAGATAATTAAATTCAAACAGAACGCGACACAGCGACAGATGGAAAGAAGGGTCGAGTTATAGAGAGAGAGAGAGAGAGAGGAACGAGGCTCCTATTGTTTGTAAGTTTTCACGTTGGTTTACCATTGTACCATAGTTTTCAAGTTACGTTCGTTTTGACTCTTCTCTTCTCTCCCACTCTCTCTCTCTCTCTCTCTCTATCTCTCTCTTTCACTCTCTTGTTAGTTTTTGTGGTTTCTCACCGCTCCATTGAGCAAAGAGAGGCACGCTTTTATCGGGATATTCTGCTGCATGCCAACGAGAATCAATTGAGCGAGACGAGTATAGTTACAGCGGAAAATCGGTTCAACGGCGAGAAGATATGAGAGAGAATTAAAAAAAAAAAACGACGACTGTATATAATAATGGGCATAGAGCATAAGGTTAAAATTTGACGAATAAATTAGCACTCAAAACAACAAAACTTCGAGTCATGGAGCTTGTACATGTAAAATGTATTGATCAATATAACTTTTGCAATTTACGCGTATTCGTACGCATTGTGCGAATTCAGGTTAATAGTGCTAATGCAGAGTGTAATTCAAAACTGAAAGCTTGGGTGAGTATCACAGAGAGATATTTCGGTATGAGAACGTTTTTTTTTTTTTTTTGAGGATCCAAGAGAATTTCCATTGTTATCTTGCGTGTAAACAGAGAGCAGTATGGTAAATTTGAGCCAGCATTGAAGTCATACGCGTTGAGGTAAAATCGACACCAAAGCCAATTTACCACGCAGCGTAGTATGATCAGTCGATTTACGAAACCGAAATGGCCGTGTGGGCGAGAACATTCATTGATTAAAATAATGAAGCCATCGATGCTTTTCCACAATACCGATAAAGCCGGAATGGTGTGCACACAAAAAAAAATCAATGTATGAGGATTAATAGTAAGATACGTGGCCACCGAACATACTGCGATATTCGGAGGGGCGAGAAAAGTTCGTTAAAAATAATGAAAAGAAAAATTATTACGAAAAATCGGAATATAAAAATGAGAATTTTTTTTTTTCAGACACGAGCCTCTATAATTTCGACAGGTCTTCAACTCTTCATGCCTCAACTCTCAAAGATCATCTCTCGACAGTGAGTGGCCAAATCGTATAACTCTACATCGGCATTACTTTGCACGAGCGTAATTCTCTCCCGAGTGCCAAAACGCACGACTGTAATATCCAAAATTTTAGGACCGAAAGTCAAGGAAAGCTTGAAGACTTCTGCACAGTCAAGAATCGAAAAAAGTATATCATATATATATTTTTTATAAAATCCTTTTCCACGCCTTGATCCCCCTACTCATGTACATCATGTGCGATTTGACCACGAGGGTCTCGTCACTCGGGCGATGTAGAGTTATGCGATTGGGCCAGTCGGTGTAGAGAAATAATTTTTGAGAGTTTAGGCGCGAAGAGTTGAAGGCCTGCTCCAATTTCGAACAGTTGAATTATCATAATAAATATGGGTTGACAAATTGTATACTTAAAATATATTTCTTCTTTCTTTTCGCTGTTGCATTTTTTCCAAGCGAATAACCGCTTGTTATTCGCATATTCATTCCCAGTGGCTAAGCCGTTAATGGGTGCAGTCATTTCTCGCTCTTCGTCTTAAATATTCACACTGCAACGTATTTGCGTTCATGAGAATGATCGTTCATGAGAATGCGTTCATGAGAATGTAATTTAAACTTTATTTACCAGAAACCGACCAAAAGTTTGGCCCTTGAGTCGACAATCTCGCGAAATTCACCATCCATCTTTCACACCTTTAGTTCCAACTGCCCTCAGCTGTTTTTTATGGACGTACTCTGATTATTACGTGCCGAGCCCCAAAAATCCCGTTAATAATTTTTTTTTCCTAATCATATCTCAAGGCATCATATCTTGACAGCACGATAATAACGTCTACCATATGTGAGAAAGAGGCTTAATGAAAAATTTTATAGGAGATTTTTTAGTTTTAAGCAAGGAGAAAAAAAATGTATACTTTAATCGATTCAAGTGAGAAAAAATCGTTAAGTTAAAATGTATCAGCTCTCGGTTTTAATACCTTTTACTGTCTGACAGATATCGCTGATAAATTATTATGAACGTTTTCACTGAATCCTCTTACGCGTCGAGCTTAATTCGAATGAACCTAATTCAATATTTTTAATTGTCAGTTTATAAATTTCATTTAGATAAAGTGAAAATGTGATATTTAAAAACTTGATATACTCAATAACGAGAGTTGTAGAGAAATAGTACAACGATGTAACCGAATTTTTTTTTTCCCCTCTCATCACACGAACGAACGAAAAATTATAATGAGAACAATTTAATAAGCGAATCTACGAAGGAAAACTTGGCGTTAATTTAGTTCTCGTGCACTTTGACGAAAAGGACAATTTCGTTACGAATTTGTTCGTGTTTTTTTTTTTTTACCTCCTCACGTCGGACATTCTCATTTTTTTTTTTTAATTCCCCCACTCGCTCGACCTCTCTTTATTTCTGCTTTCGTCGGTGCCTAGGCGCTGCTACTACGGGTAACTCATTTACGGTAATACATTTCCTGAAGAGTCTTGTTGGCATGGAGGGTCGCGGAAAAGCCTCCGCGCTGTTACGCGAGGAACCCTCTAGCATGCCATTAATTCTTTCCGCCCTTTTGTCTATTCCAGTCGCGAGAGAGAGTACAGGGACATAATAGCAACGAGAGGCAAGGGTCACTGGGTATTCGACTTTTTTCTTTTATTATTCATATACCATTCCGGCTGGCCTCTTGTCTCGTCAAAGAATTGCAGTCTGTTTCACGTATATCATTATTCGTATGTAATATACCGAAACCGAGAAAATCAGATTTAGATGATTTTAGTATATTTCGGGGCCACGTGAAACATTTTCGGAGTTAAATAATCGTCTCCTATTCATTGCAAAATAGTCACGAAGCATAGCGCTATTTGCAACTTAACTTTTTTTCAATCAAATGAACTTTTGATTGGCTCGAACGAGATTTATTCAGATTAAACACAAACACTCTTTTCTCTCTCTCTCTCTCTCTCTCTCTCTCTCTCTCTCTCTCTCTCTCTCTCTCTCTCTCTCTCTCTCTCTTTCTTTCGGTGCAGAAATTTTGATTACGTTCATTTATTTTTTTTTTACAACAAACGCAGAATTTACCATCCGCGATTATTAAATATTTGCTCGATCGTTCTTCCAATTTTTCCTACTGCTGGCTCTCATTTTTTGCTCTCCCCCCCCCCCCCATGCTATCTTCGCTCTCATTTCACTCACTCCACGGATAATATACATCGGTGAACTGAAGCAATGTATATATTGTACATGCTTCGCTCACACTCCCGATCTTTGAGTTTTCTCTTTTTTTTTTTCTCCCTCTCATTGCGAATGCTGGTCCCGCTGGCATATCTACATTCCAGAAACGTCCACCTGAAACCCGAGTGAAGCCGGCATATACCGATTTCAAAACCCCGCTTTTCTCTCGAATCCCCATTCCATGAGCAGTGAGACACACGAGTCGAACCCGAGACTGGAAATTCTCCGAAATCCAGTCTAAATCCCACCCCTCATCCCTCCACTGCTTGCACACTATCCCTCTCTCTCTCTCTCTCTCGCTCTCTCTCTCTCTCTCATTGCAGTTCAGTACCTCACGAGTAAATCAGTACAGGATTCTATTGTTTGAGTCGACTCTGCCAAACAACTACGTTCTGCGCGTACATGAAACTACTGCAAAATTGGATTCATGATATTCGATGCAAATACTTTTCTTTCGTATTCAAGTATAAATGAATATGGCCATTTCTACGATCCGAATTCAACTTCGATGAATTGAAAACGTTTCTTTTTTTACGCCTGTGAGATTCGTTGGTTATATCTACTTTGCATTTGGGTTTCATGATTTTTCAACAAGTCCATGAAAAATGAATGTACAATGAGAATATAATACGAAAAGATACCAGATGACATGAAAAATTCTGGACGGGAGGCGTGTACCCATTGTTGTGGCATGACGGAAGGGTTGTCACGGTATTATTATGCTTATCTCAGGCTTGAGACAATATTTTCACAAGCTCAACAACCCGTAGCTGTTGACGCCCGAATAAAGAGGGTCGTAGAAAAAAAAACCAACAGAGATTTTCCGCTACCGAGGCGGCTGGGTGTGCTCATCCTGCTGATCGAGACAGCAGACCTTTCGCTTCGCGAGAAGCGCCATTGTATATTTTACGAGCAACGAGGATGGTTTTGTTTGACCAGAATGAAATTTGAATTCGATAAGTTCTTTTTTTCATGTGATCCAAATAACGTAAGGATAGGGTAACCAAATGAGTGTTGAGTAAATAAAATAGATTTTTAACGATATCTGATAATTGCAATAGGAATAATAATTGTAATAGCAGCAATATTAAGAAATATTAATGATAATCGAATCCACGAATATCGCGAAATGGCTGTAAAAGTCTTCCTGGGAGTAGCCGGGGGTACGAAGACTTTGTGTCTTTTTTTTTCCTATCATAATTTCATCGAAGTAATGCAATTAAATATAGTGTTTTTCTGATAAAAGGGTTGCCGGCAATGTGTGTTTTTGCAATGCCAACGACGGAGTACGAGCTACACCGTGAAAGTCGAAGAAAAAAAAAAAAAAAGAGCAACGCATTCTCGAGGCCATCGCAGAGAGATTTTTCGAATAAGAGTATTCCCTGGCGTTGACGTGTTTTTGTGTCACTGACTAGTTAAAAGCCCGTCTCTCATCTTAGGAAATTAATGTTTGCCTCAAAAGCTTTGCCTCAAGCTGGGCGAAAAAGTCATCTGCATGAGACAGGCTTGCCTTATTCTTTTCACAAGCTTTAGGACGACGAGAGCCCTGTCAGACGTTTCAAAGATTTCTACGACCCTTGTACATTTAAAAACTTGGAAAATACTTTCAAGAAACTCGTTCTCACATCTAATAAATTCCGATAATGTGTATAGTGTTGTTGCATGCAGCCCACGGTTGTATCCACAGCATAATTGTAATAGACAGCTGAAGTGGCAGAGAAGCACACGAGTTGTCGGGGCAAAGAAAGAAGACTCGACAAATTCAATGACTTTTCGTAATTTTTGTAAATTTAAAGCTTGTACAATGTAAATAAATTATTTTTCGGTAGAAAAAAAAAAAAAAGATTTTCGATAAATAAAGTACAATGTTGGCTAGTAAGCGAGTAAAATGTGAAATTGATATCCTTGGGTAAAATTGAATTGTTCTTCAGTCCAGTAAAAGCTCTGTATTACCGAATAATATCTTCAAAATAAAACTGTTTTATACAGTTCCGTCTGGTGCATCATGATTTCATTCTTTGTATCAAGCTTTCAGCTGCGGTATCCTTGACATTTCTATACGCGATCTTTTAATTGCAAAAAAAAAAAAAAAAATATACATTTTCGCGAAATTCTTATGGACCGATCTGTCTATAACAGTATCGTTATCGATATGTCAATTTGTTTTTTTTTCGACGAAATGAGCTCCAAATCAATCACCGCCATTTTTGAAAAATCGACAAAGGCAAAAAGTTACATACAAATACCTTTGGAATTTCATTATTTTGGATGGAACCTCCTGTGTCTATGGGTACTCGGAGACTGTGTCGATAATCGATACGGAGAGGCTTCGAGCGATGAGAGGGTGCTCCGGCTATCGTAAAGTAGCGACGAAGGCCAAGATGGAAGAGGGTAGCAATAAGAGAGGCGGGCGAGTGACGGAAATGTGTATATAGATGCTGTAGGTATATATAGGGAATGACCCGATGCAGAGTCGAAGCAGCTTGAAACTACTTAATGAGAATGTTGGCACTTTGCGTTGTGAAGCACGCTCGGAGGGCTTCACTGGCCAGAGCAAAACGTCCCCGGAGTGCAAGCGGCTTTGTACAGGCTAGGATCTAGAAACCTTTAGTACCACATTTTTGTACATACATAATGTTAACTGAACGTTACGTCCTATGAATCGCGACAATATTGCCATACTTTAATATTGACAGCAATAAATGTCAAAAGGAAGGTGTTAAATAGCCCAGACGGGAGAAAGGGAAAAGTGATGAAGCAAGGAAAACTAAGAGAGAAAGGAAGATCGAAACAGAACCAAAGACAGAAACAAAGAGAGAAAGAGAGAGAGAGAGAGAGAGAGAGAGAGAGAGAGAGTGAACTCACGAAAGAAACGTCTATGCTCGCTAACTATAAATAATGCATATACCGACCCCTTGTGGAGCTTTGATCTGTCGTACTCGTAGAATTTACGTCTCGTGTGAGTTAGTTATATTCGCCGCATACAGAGCCCGTGCATGCTTTTCGAGGCACTTCTATAGCGATGTATGGGATCCGAAGAGGTAAAGAAAACCCTCTCCCAGTTTCGTGGTGGGTTCCGGTACGTTTCACAAAGGTTCAAAGGTTTCGCCAACGATAACGCCAACACCTTAACGCAACAACCACCATTACCACTGTCGGCACGTCTCAATACCGCGGACGCTCTTGGCAAAACTCAATTTTACAAAACCCCTTTGCCGACGAGCTCACTTCTATATACTCTCACGTTCCACGCTTTGGCTATATATATACACAGGACCTGTGTTTTGATGCACTATTATTATTCGGACGTGTATGCACTATTATTATTCGGACGGAGAATAGTCTATACATAATATTCTTCAATGTTAAATTTAAGACTCGTAGCACATGAAATTTATATTGAGGAACCAGCAAGGTTTTTTTCTGTTGTGACTCGGGCACAATTTGCGATTGATCTTCAATATCGGCTCAGGGACTTGTTGATGGTAGAACAATAAATGATCTGTGGAATTTTTTTTTTAACCAGTGAATAAAAGATTTCAGTCGTCAGTCATTTCGTTCAAATAATCAGTCGAATAAAAATTCCTGAATTCTGCTTTCTGCAATGATATTTGAACCAAAATGTGGCTTATTCCTCCATGAAATAAAGTTTTTCTTTTCATCGTTGGATTATTATTTGAGTTTCTTTTCAAATTATGCAAAAAAAAAAAAAAGAAAATTTCACATTTTCTTTTAATTTTTGTTTTTCTCCAACACTTGAAAGCCTGATACATCGAATTTAAGATAATATGAAAGTTTGCAATTTTTTTTCTCAACAACCGATCAAATAATTTCGATGGTGTTGAATATATGAAATTATTTGCAATTTAAATGAAAACAAAAAAAAAATGTATCGACTCTTTCTATTGTTCTACCTGAGCCTGTATCGTAGCGAAAAATTTTTTCCATTTCGCCTGACGATAAATAAAGCCTGGCCAGAGATCGAAAGAGGCGAGCTCAAAACACGCCCGATCACTCGCCATATAGCTTATACTCGGTTTCGTACACGTTATTTGCTAGTGAATATTCTCTATACGTCTGTCTCTGTACATTTAATGCGTGTGGAAAATTTTTCACTCCCTCTCTTTCTCTCTCTCTCTCTCTCTATCTCTCTTTTTGCCTCACTCTACATCTAGTCTTGTCGTTTCATTACATCAAATGTTCCTTTAGGCAGTTACTCATGCAAACTCGGTCCACGGTACTGTAATTTATAATTATGATGATATTTCACCTCAAAGGATCCTCCTCTTCCCTTTCTCTCTCTCACTCTCTCTCTCTCTCTCTCTCTCTCCATAAAGGTTTTGTACGTATAAATATTACATACGTATGACGATGTACGACTTTTTGTCTTGCGTTATTTATCGTCGTGTGACGATTAATTTCACGCTATTATGTACTCTATCAAATACATATGTATGTCTAAATAATATGCTGCTGCTCGTCGTTTATATGATATGTACCTGCAGGGACGACAAATTCTCATGTATTATATAGCCATATGTATAATACGATGTTGGCGAAAGAGAGAGAGAGAGAGAGAGAGAGAGGGGGGGGGGGGGGGGGAGACCGCGAAAACGTTATCGATGCTGCTCAAAGCTGCCGTAACAATGCACCAGGGAGATTAATTAGGACATATCAGATCCCATTAACCGAATATTTCAATGCCAATCAACGAAGCTCGCTTTTCCATCGTTCGGCACATATAATATAGACCCATTTAGCGTTCAATCACGAAATCATGGAATAGCGAACGTCTCTCATTCACTGAGACCATTATAAATTCGTTGTTTTTGTAAAAACATCCCTAATAAAATACAAACAAAACAAACGAACATAAAAATAAAACTTTTTTAATTTTGCGAGACAAAGTACGTAAGTTTCAGTGGTTTTAGTGCAGTGAATAATCGAGCATTGACAAACACGAAAATTCTATAACTCGGAACTTGCGATTTGGTTCCTGTAAACTCCGCACAATGCTTGAAGCTCCTTCTACGAGGAATTATCTTTCTTTTGGCTTCCTCATGCAGAAAATTATGAACAGTTTGGGAAACCTTGAGTAAAAAAGTTTCTCTTCTTTATCTTTAAGTATATACAGCTTCATCTTTACTTTACTTCCCCGCTCACTGACATCCGGAGAAGCCGAAGCGTTCATGCAGTGTTTTTGTAAAATTCAAAATTTCATTTAAATCTTGTCCGATTCATAAGTTATTCCCAAATTCGATACCAAAAGGTGATATCCAGTGTAGTAATCATTGGTATTCTATTTATGCACAACGTTTAAACCGGATATCTTTCAAATGATTGAAATTGGAGAATTACAAAATTCTCGAAAATCTGAGCTGCCAAATTAATCGTTACAAAAGTTTGCTCCGCGAGGAAACGGAATCGAAAGAACGACAAAGAAAACTGAAACATTGATTAGAAATTTCAGTTTTCTTTGTCGTCAAGTTCTTTGACCGTCAAAATTAATAATTTTGATTAATGTTCAACACGAAAACCATGAGATTTTTTAGAAAAAACAATTGACTATTTGAAACTGGTAGACGAGTAAAAATTCCGTTTAAAGCATATCTCATGTGCGCATCGGATATGCTCACTTTTTATTACTCGTTTTCTTTTCTTCACCATTTCCCGCGAGAATCCCACTGTGCTTTTTCAAGAAGCAGAAAAAAAAACGAGAGAGCGAGAGATCACGTTTCCACTTCTGTGCATAGTCAGACGTACTACGAGCCAGAGTTTCACGGGATTCGCGAATCGTCTTGCGGCCGGAGAAACTTTAGCCAATTTATCAAGAAACTCCGATGAATACTTACTCGCGTTTTACGTTTCTCTTGCTCTTTTGCCGACTATGAAAATAAGCGTACCAAGAGAGAGAGAGAGAGAGAGAGAGAGAGAGAGAGAGAGAGAGAGAGAGAGAGAGAGAGAGAGAGAGCAAGAGATATAGGCAAAGAGAGTGAAAACGAAAGAAAAGTCAAGCGGAAGAAAATGAATACTCCATAAGATTGATTTTAAATATATTCGAAAAGAATTTCACCGTCTCTATAAGAGTCTTGGCAAAACATTTTTTTCACGCACAAAATTTTATTGAACATATTCGATGATAAAAATTTTCCGAGATTCTATCGTACTTTAGTATGAAATATGAATCATTTTGAGATTCAATGAGGATATAGAAATAAAAATATCATGTTAACAAATAATAAGAACACGAAACAAAAGTTTTTTTTTATTTATAAAAAAAACAGCTCTATCAAATTTTTCTACCCCTCTACGAATCTTTGTTTCGTATCTTACCGTTCCCGGGGAGTCTTGAACATTGAAATCGAAGAAATCAATGGCACACATGAATAGAAAAATTGTCAACGTATCATTTTTCCCGATGTCAATAATTCTTTCCGTCATTTAAATATTTTTCAATCAACTTTCGTACATATAGGCGGAAGTTTCGCAATGCAAAAACAAAAATAGTAACACGAATTTCTTCCCACTCAAATAAATTCCGTGAATATCAGAAAACGTTTTTTTTTTTTTAAGGACACATTTTATTCGTAGAGTGTATATGAATAAAAGAGCAGATTCTAAAAACGTGCTTTTATACGAGCCTCACTGCACATTCGGTTGCAGCCAGATGTCTCTGTGTTATAGACGAGTGAAGATCAACGAGGGCGTGTGCATTAAATTTTGGATTGTAAATTTTACGGGAACACGAAACTTTGCGTAATAACTCTCGTGGCGAGAAATTTCGAAACTATACCGGGCTGTGGGGATTTATATGGGCAAGCTCATCTCAACTAACGTTGAAAATCCTGCTTAGCTTTTGAGAATTTCTGAAATTCGCAATTCCCTCACAATTAAATGCCAATTGGCAGAATTGAACCTAATTTTCGTTTTATCAATTATTGCCCTAAACATTCAATTTTACGTATCATCGGATCGGAAATTTAGTCAACTTTTTCATTTCATATCGTCGTATCGCGTGAACCAAAGTATTGAGAGATAATTTTTTTTAATTAATCTTCGAACTCACAGAGAAACAATTTTTCGTGGAAAATATTACTATCGGGCCGTTATTGCAAGACTTCAACAAACAAAAAAAAAAAACAAAACAATGATAGAAATCTAATGTACCTGATGAGGATTTTGAAAAAAAAAAGAGGTAGGAATTTTTCATTTTTGTTTTATCGACATGGAATTCACCCATCTGAAAGGGTGAGCGTAGAAGGATTGCCTGATTTCAGTAGAGTAATGCTGTATAGTACCAGACACAGTCGGGCGTTACAGGAAAACTTGGCTGTTGCATGACCAGCGTCAGCTGTTGGTCATACAACCCATCCTCCCACCGGCACATCTCTCGTGAATTTCGACTTTCCCCATATACCACAAGTACCCAGGTCGTCTAGAGCGATAGTTATGCACCTCGGGCATCCGGCTATTGTGGATCCCGTCACGTTGCCTTTATGTCTGTTTCTACATATACTATATCCATCCAAAATTCACAATACTCGACATCCTGCACTGTATGACATACATACATGTTTATTTATACATGGACAAACGTACGCAAGGATAGATGGATAAGTGTGTGTGTATATACAATATGAACACGTTTCTCGTCGCTTGCACTCGTTCCTGTTGTCTATAAGCCAAGCTCTCGTTTTTTTTTTAATTTCACGGGGGCCTGGTTTTGAATACTCAAAAAAAATTCGTACATAGGATAAATCGGTATCGCGTATTCCGCACGAATGGTAAAATTCGACAAATTTCTCATGCACATGGCTACAGCCTTTAAGAATCATTGACTGTTTGAGAATTCTTTAAACATCCACTTTTTTTTTTAATACTTTTTAATGGCCCGCATAGAAATTTTACGTATTTTGTATTTTATTTCTCCGCTTTGAAATATTTTTTTAATTAATACGCAGATGCGTCTACTGCGCACATTCGTTTCCCGCAATTTCGTATGCTTAATTATTCAAGCGTGAAAACAAATGTGCTATACACAAAATTTTAAAAATTTCGTATAGGATCGTTAAATCCGGGCAAACGTGCACGCTGCGGAAACATTTCTATCTCTCCTTCTCTCTCTCTCTCTCTCTTTTTAGAGTATATATGGGAAATTCAACGTTTCGTGTAAGAACTCGAAAACTGAGATAATTACGAACCATATTACACTACATGGGTACATAAAGCTTGAATCGGCAGTTGACTGCGGTGTAGAAAAATCTGAGGGTAGGCAAACCCAGACTACACACTAAGGAACAGGGAGGAACATGACATATGACATAGAAAGGAAAAACATGGGTCATGATGAGATAGAGAGAGAGAGAAAGAGAGAGAGAGAGAGAGAGAGAGAGAGAGAGAGGAAGAGAAAAAGTAGCATACTCCACTCCGTTCGGTCTATTCGCGGGGGATCATTTCTAAAGTGGGTCTCTTCTTATGCCCCTCGAGACGAATGAACTTCATTGAATAGCATTGTCGTTTCTCTCTCTCTCTCTCTCTCTCTCTCTCTCTCTCTCTCTCTCTCTGCACTTTGAAGAATAAGGTCCTTTATGAATCTGGACTACTCCCGTTAGTCATATACATAATATACATATGTATATACCCGGACATAAAGTAAACCATCCCTTATCGGAAAATGTTCTGGGAGCGATTTCTCGATGTCATATTATCGCCCTTATTCCCGGCCGTCGAGAGACCATCGTCTCTGTTCGATGGGCCATGGAGGCTCACCCGGATCTACAACCATTTTGTTATATATTTATGTGAATGTATGGCCGCGGTTTCGAGTTTTCGATCGAAAAGCAATTTTTTGCAAAATCGAGGTCGAGCGCGTACTTGTATCGTAAACGTTTCTCCATGAATCTTCGATTCATGAATACACAGGGGAAAAAAACATGTCCGCTCTTGTATGAAAAAAATAACTGAGATATTGTAGAACATATATATAAATAGAATGGCTGAATGAAAAGTATCACAAATGTGTGCGATTCAACACACGACAGATTGGGAAGGTTTAGCCAATTTTTCCATTCAACAGTCCTGTCGTCGTTTGACACAAATTATTATTGATGCAATCATCTGAAATTCATTGTGTCGAATGCACATGTTTAAAAAAAAAATACTGTTTCGTCTCCAAGCAAAACTACTCCGAATCCTGGAGACAGTTAAATTTTTGATCAAACCTTCCAACGTTGTAGGAGGTTCGAACGTCGGTAAGTATGAGAAAACAGAAAAATCAAATCATTCGCTCCCTCATTTTTTTTTTTCGAAGACGCACAATATCGGTTAATTATTCGTTTCGATATTAGTTTCCTTGAGGGAAAAACAAAATATGTTTGTACTACGAAATACACGGACCACACACTTTTAAAAATTATTATTACTTTTTTTTTTCTTCGTACACATGTAAATAGCGATCGTATAATCTGTAATCTGATTACCGCGATTCATTAAGAGAAAATTAATGAATTCAGGCACGCGATTGGATTATTAATTTTGCCCCGTGCAAGTGTACCAGAGATGAGGGACAGGAGAGTGAGATGAGAGAAGGAAGGAGGTCGGCTGCGTCGTTAACGTCAGCCGGTGACACGGTGTCTGGTATAAAGCGAACGCGAAATCGTCAACTACCCGTTTTACTCTCTACCTTTTATCCCAGTGGATATCTCCCCCCTACCCCTCTTTCTCTCGTCCTCTTGTCTATATATATATATATATATATATATATATATATATATATATATATATATATATACACATATTTTCCGTCGTACGATGATGAGAACGACGAAGCCTCTCGACGCACGGACCTGTTTCTCTACCCGAGAAATTAGTTTCAAACCCCTCGCGGACGCGACGAAGCACCTCACTCGCCTCAGCCCCATACTCCGAGTCGCCCTTTTCTCACAGGACAGCTCTTGCACACTCCCGTCGTGTGCTAACCCGCGTGCCATACCGTCTCTCAGACCCCTCCTCGTTTCGCTTATTAATTATATTCCGTAATCAAGGGTTTTAATAGTTCTCGCGACGCGACTAATTCGACGTATCCTCGCGTTAAGAATCGCGACAGCTTATGCACAAACCCACCAGGGATCCTGCATCTTCGTAGAAATCATACCAGGATGGTTCGCGCAAGATTTACGTATTTATTTTTAATTTTACTGCACCTGTGACGTCGAGTCAAGGATCTCGATATATACTCTGTCCATGTTATATACACTACCGTTCATAAGTATGGAAACACTCGCCCCAGATCCGAGCCACACAAGAAGTTGTATCGCTCTTTGAAAAATGATGATATCTCAATTTCCCAAGCGGCGTTCTAAGGAGGACATATTTAGCTTCATTTACCTTTTTTGGAAAAATTTTTGCGATTTTTTTTGAGCCCGGTACGCACTTTGAAAGATGGTCATTTTTTGGCTTTTTTTGGAGGGTGGAAATTTTCCCGCATATTTTGTAAAAAAAAATTTTCAACTTTTTTTCCGTGAAAAACTTGAAGCGGGGAGTACAACCTTCAATCTCATTTTTTGGAAAAATTTTTACGATTTTTTTTCGCAAAGATATTTAACTTTTTGCAAAAAACGACCATATTTATAAGGGGTAGTCTCACTCTGAAACTACTGGGTTTTCGAAAAATTACTAAGAGGGTAAAAAGTTGCATACAATCATTTTGGATGTATCACATTTTTTTCAGAATTAAAAAAACAAATTCGAAAAAAAAAAATTTTTTCAAAAATTAAAAACATTTTTTTTTGAAAATTTTTTCTTAAATCAACGAAATATTTTTTTTATCGTGAAAAATCGGGTCTCTTACCTCATCGACACGGCTTTTTCATCGAAAAAGCCACCTTGGGCCAGTTTGGAGCAGGGTCAAATGGACAAATTGATCGAGCGGATGCTACGTCTCGTCAAAGCTGTAATCGCAGCGAAAGGTGGCTTTTTCGATGAAAAAGCCGTGTCGATGAGGTAAGAGACCCGATTTTTCACGATAAAGAAAATATTTCGTTGATTTAAGAAAAAATTTTCAAAAAAAAATGTTTTTAATTTTTGAAAAAAATTTTTTTTTTCGAATTTGTTTTTTTAATTCTGAAAAAAATGTGATACATCCAAAATGATTGTATGCAACATTTTACCCTCTTAGTAATTTTACGAAAACCCAGTAGTTTTAGAGTGAGACTACCCCTTATAAATATGGTCGTTTTTTGCAAAAAGTTGAATATCTTTGCGAAAAAAAATCGTAAAAATTTTTCCAAAAAATGAGATTGAAGGTTGTACTCCCCGCTTCAAGTTTTTCATGGAAAAAAAGTTGAAAATTTTTTTTTACAAAATATGCGGGAAAATTTTCACCCTCCAAAAAAAGCCAAAAAATGACCATCTTACAAAGTGCGTACCGGGCTCAAAAAAAATCGCAAAAATTTTTCCAAAAAAGGTAAATGAAGTTAAATATGTCCTCTTTAGAACGCCGCTTGGGAAATTGAGATGTCTTCATTTTTCAAAGAGCGATACAACTTCTTGTGTGGCTCGGATCTGGGGCGAGTGTTTCCATACTTATGAACGGTAGTGTATATCGTCTATAAAGTACGGAATATCGTGTACAAAATATACAAATTTATCAAATTTTCGTTTCTTCTTCAATTCGGATTATGATAATTCTTGCAACAATAAAATATTTTTGAAATAACGTACGGATACGTTGATTGACATACCCGTCCGTGTAACTATTATCCGAAACGACAACTCTCTCGAAGCGAGAATTATCACAGGCCGTGCGTGACAACATGCGGTCATGCTGCGGGATGAGAAGACGAAATGTCCCGCAGCTGCGTGTGTATTATATATATATCGCAAACTCTCTGATGCACGTGGGCATATAGCGTATAAGTACGTATGCATAGCTAGGATTTGCCGCAGAGCGCACGCGGGTGTTATTCCCGCGACACGATTGTGGCTCCGTTTTCAGTTTAAGCCCCTTGACCATCAACGTCCCGTTATGGTCACGCGACATATACCGCATGTACAGCCGAAACGCGTGCAATTCAATAACGTGCTCTCGTTTTTCCTCGATTCGCAACACACGAAAAAATCTCTCTCGAGACTCGGACAGTGAGGGACAACGCGCGTGATTGGAGAAAGAAAAAGCGACCTTTTTCGCGTCTTCGACATTTTTTTTTTTTTTTCAAGTACCTCAACCTCGTGTCTTCCTCAGTTTGGGTTTTTCATGCTAAGGATTCTCATTTAGAATCCACCACGGGAGGAAGAATGCGTGGTATCCGCGCGCGATGGAATTGAAAGTAACGAGACGCGATGTGATAATGGGTTGGGATCTAACTAATTATGCTTATACGCAGTTATACGAACTTATTGAGCCTTATTTCAACTTTTCAACTGTTGCAGAACCGCTTTTACAGCGACTCACGGTTACTGTTTTTTTTTCCGCATTGAGAGCGCTGCTTTTTTAAGTGATTTCAAATTTTCAAAGTTGAATTCAAATTTTTTCCAAAAATTGACATTTTAGCTAAGATGATGGGAGTACGGATGCTTTTATTTTCATTCTCGCATGCCGATTTTTACGCCTTTATATTAAAAAAAAAAAAAAATAACAATTTTGTATGGATGGCAGCGACGGATCGAATGTAGGGGAAATCGAGCAATAATCAAAAAGCCACGAACGGAGTCTGCACTATGTATACACACACAGCACATATATATATATATATTATATATATTTGTGGCCAATCGTCCTTGCTTCATCTGGCCCGACGCTCGGAGCTCCTTTCGGCGGGACCGAGAAAAATAAATTCAATTCTATCAGGATTTTTCTCGGGTCTCCGCGGTGAAAGGAAGAAAAATCGTGCGAAAATCCAAAGAGAGAACGAAGGTCAGAGGCAATACGAGAAAGTGAAAAATGACGAAGGAGATGCGCCATTATTAGGTTTCGCTCTGCTAGTGCGGCTTCTCGTTTCAGCCGCAAAGACTTTCTTTGTTCCAGATCGATGGAGCACTATCCGCGAGTTCGTCAAAAAAAAAAAAAAAAAAAAAAGCGAAAAAAAAAAATACCAAGTGCCAACGACTGGAGAATTGTAAGTGGCAAAGTTCAAATGAGCTTTGCTCGGAACTTTCTCTCCGACTCTTCTTCTCCCGGCCCTATCGGTCGAATTAATCTCTCTCTTACTCGTAATAATCGGGAGCCGATAATCGTTTTGCAAAACTCATTTATCTCTCTCAGCTCCCCCCTCCCCCCGTTCACCCTTCTCGCGGAGAAGGATGGAGAAAAATTGTCCGATGGCCTGCGTAGTTGATGGATTATGGATGAAGGAAAAAATTTATTTCAGCTCCGCTTGCGCTGTCAGGCGGGAAAAATACACTTAACGAGTATAAGATGGGTTAATCGCGTATAAAAATGTTTTAACAATCGCGGAAAACGAACCAAGAATTTTGAAAATTTTCGTTTCAGTCTATCATTAATCTTCGGATAAATTTTAATTGCTGAAAATTCATACAATGAATTTTCGTCTCCAACGTTTACGGTTATTTTCAAACGAAATGAAAAATCCGTAAAGTTAAAGAAAAAATACGTACTGCCATTTTCATATGAATTGTTTAGTCCAACACACGAATTGACTCATTATTTTTTATACGAATACTTAAGCCCTTAATACTTTTTATCGCCAAAAAGGAGGGATGCAATTTTCAAGAATATTCCTCTCAGGGTGCAAACAAATTTGTAGCAGTAAAAAAAAAAACCCTCAAGCGATTTCATGATGCTCGAAGCAGCCATCAGAGACCCTCAAATGAGAGGCCCACGGTGGAAGTAAAGCGAAAGGATTTGGGGAACGGAAGTTGGAGAGATTGGCAAGGCATAAAATGAAGACGTAACAGCGAAGAGGATTATTAATAAGTCTCTCTCTCTCTCTCTTTCTCTCTGTCTGTCTCTCTCTCTTGGTTGCAAGCCCGAAATATGGTTGGCTTAATCCTGAGTGTTTAAGTACTCTCATGTATACACATGCACGAAGTTAAGACTCTGTGACGATGGGAGGATGGTCGCTTCTGCAATTCTCTCTCTTTCATTCCTCTGCACGTCAGCTTTTTACAAATTACCCGACGTTTTCGAGCGGCTGAATTTATGCAGGCTACCAACTCTGATGTAATAATAATTTAAACTTACAGCAACTGTGTTCGCCTCTCCGTAATTTATTTATGCTTTTTGAACTCAGATTTTATTCATTCTGCTGATCTTTTAATGATAATTCAAGTGGAGAAGTGCGAAAACACGTGAGAAATTTTTTTTTTTTTTAAAGAATATTTGAAAATTGCACAAGATTTGCTGATTAGTTTAGTAACATCTTTGCAATTAAAAAATACGTATATCTGCAGTTAGCAGGTTATTTAAAGTAAATTTTTTTTTAAGTATAAATCCTACAGTCTCAGAAAAATAAATATATGTTTTATTATTCAACAAAATACTAAGAATGCAAATATGTATCGAATTATTTCGTTTGCGTTCAACACTTTTAGTATGCAAAGTTTTTTTTAGCAACTGTCTTGCGTTTAATAAAAATTTTTTATAATGATCGAGTGTTTTTTTTTTTCAATTGTAATAGCTAGTTTCTCCGAAGATTTTAAAGGTGGCAATTACCGTATCACAGTGGGTCGTTAATTTTTAATTTTTTTCTTCTATGCTACTGTTGTAATCACTGATACTGTTATAACTGCCTCATGATTTAGGGTTCAGTTCTGTACATTTTGACCTCATACATCTCCGAGGAAAAAGGGAAAAAGTCGCGGGTGTAGCCCTTCTCAGCTCCGTTCGGCTCGACGTAGCTCATATGAGAATAAACGAGCTGTCCGAAGAGAGAGAGAGAGTTAAAAAAAAAAGGTTTTCTAGATAGTATACAGTGATCAATACATCTGTAAGCGCCGCTTTTCCGAGGCAGAAGCAATGAGTGAAAAAAAAGCTATTCGAAAAAATTCGTTCACTCACAGCAACACAAAATTAAGCTGTCTGGGTGAATCAAACGGAGTTTAAATTTACTCACGGAATTTTTATAAGCCTCCAATGTGACTTTTATCGGTCGAAAAAGGGCAAGGACCTTCTAAAATTCCCATATTTTTAGGTTCCGAAAAAAGTGGGCAAATAAGTAGAAGAGGAAATTAATTTTTTTTTCAACTAAGTTTCAAGCCTTTTATCTGATTTAGAGCTTTTTCGGCGATTTCCTACGCCGGAATAAAAATCATTAAGAACAGATAGGAAATTAAATCGATCATTCGATATTCTCAATCGGATTTCACGCTCACGCCGCCTGATACTTTATTCATCGCACGGATTTTTCGATTTTTTTGTTCTTCCTTTTTTTTTCCGCGAGGGAGGTGTCACGCGCGACATGTAGTACGAAAGTTTTGAAGGTCGATCGTGTGGGCAAAAGTGTTGGAACGAGACGCGCCGGGTTTTCAAGTCTTTTGCTCAACTCCGGGATGAGAAGTACGAAAGAATGGAGGTCGCGGGCGGGTGAAACGAAGAGGATAAGTTAGGTGACATGTACGGCGAGGGGGAAGAAGACTTCACTTCGTGACTCGGGGGTTAAGAAGTCCAACACAGTTTAATGTCTCTCCTTTAGTTATACTTGAATCGCAACGAATTTCACCGCCCACCTCGTTATTATAGCCGATAAAATGGAAAATTTTTGGCCTCGTAAAAGTGCCAATCTCACGAACGGCACTTGGGATATCGGAAAAAGAGTTAGACCGAGTTCAACGATTACTTCCGGAATTCTCGAGGTCCCTCATTCGCGCTCGCGAATCTATTTGAGCCTTGTGAGAGGAATCTCGAGAAAGCATATAGGCGAAATGATCGAGTGGTCTCTCCGAGATATACATATATTTCTCTGTGTGTGTATATATATATATAAAATCGGGTCTACATGTATATAATATACTTATAGATATGTGAGATCTGAGATCCCGATGAATTCCATGAAATTTCACTCATGGGACTCGTCGAGCCCCTGATTCCCCATTCCGGCCAAGCTTGATCTCGAGCTATATATGACCTTTTCAGGTTTTTCTAGCAACCCATCTCAAATCACGTAAATAATAAAGTTACGGAAACGAAGGACCACTTTGAAAAAAAAAAAAAAAAAAAATTCCAACGAATAAGTCCAGCCATAATAATATTCCTTGTGATAATAATAATAATAGTAAAAACATCCTATTATTTATGGATTCTGTTTAAAGTTGTACACAATTATTAAAATGGAATTATCATTCACGAACGAACTCGTCCTATGAATGAAAAAAATTAATATTCCATACCGAGTCATAAAAGACAGAGCCAACATGGGATTTCAATATCGATTTTCATTTGAATGTAGACTGTACGAGTACATATGTATTTGGCGAACAGCGATGCATGGTTTGTCTCAATTTAATTTCGTTACAATGCTGACAACAATGATAAACATCAAGATGATAATAATAACGAGTATTATAATGAGAATATGCTTTACATAATAACAAAGTATCACCGTCTCTCTCTCGCTGTACGGTATCGATGATCGATTGAAAAATTATGCACAATTATATTGCAGAAAAATAACAATAAATATTCATTGGTAAAAAAAATTTTATAGATAATTTTTTTTCATGGTTAGGAAAAGTTTGAAACAATCATTGTTATAATATCTGTAAAATAATAGAAGTAAATGTATGCTGCACCAAAAATTGTGTACTGATTATCGCTGAAAATTGATCAACATATATATGCATGAACAATTAATTATTAAAAATCGAAATGTACTTGCGAAAAGGTTTGAAATTGAAAATCTGAAGGTCACAGGAGTACCTGAATCTGCCAAAATTAATCATTTAATTTTAGGATATAATATTTTCATGTTGAGAAAATTATTTTCAATGATTTTCCATAGGAATAAAAATAAATAATAATAATGACAATTGAAACATAAGGAGGAGTATTAAATATTCGTGGTGACGTAATAGAATACCAGGTTTGAGACAACTGTAACTAAATTATATGCGAAGCATCATCTCCAAGAGAATTTACTCGTGAGAGATGGACGGAGAATGAGGGAGCGAGAGAGAGAAGCCACAAGGAAGGTGCTAAGAGGTGTACGGATATAGTTCGAGAAGCAAAGCTTTGAACCATGTTCAACCAAATTATATATATATATATATATGTATATGCACATAATAATTGAATGGTACATTAAATAGGGTAATACGTGCGGTCATTAAACGTTTTAGTGGAGGGAAAACGGTCGTGAATAAGACGAAAGGGTGAGTGATGAGGGTGTGCGGTTGAACAACGTGTATCACGTTTGGTATCGTCAACATATATATATACGCCAAATATAATACCATATCCTGCCAAGCTATAATATCTTTGGGGATTAGACGATTGTTCCGTCGTTGCATGTGTGGACTGTTATCTCGAATTTTCGGTACCTTGACATATAACTCTATCCCTGGAAGGGGCCCGGAGAGGATGAAATTGTTCATTGCCGTATTTCGAGCGACTTGATTCGTCGGACTAGTGCTGAATCATATTGACACGAATTTTATCGTTGTCACGTACATCATTCATCATTAAGCTTAAATTAAAACTGTCCGGGTTGTGGAGGTGCTAAATTTTCGTAAACGTACAAATTTAACATATGATAATCCTAAGATTTAATTTTTTTTTTTTCTAAATATCCTCGTCTTCATTTACTTATGATCTCCGAGCAGCATCAACAATCATATATTTCTCATTTGTGTATATTAATGAACCTATTCAATTGAATTTAATTGTTTCATGTCACAAATATATTTTTATATTGACGTAAAGATTTGTGGATATTTAGAAAAAAAAAAAAAATAGCCTCAAGGAAATCGCACAAAGACGTCAACCCAATTTTTTTGTCAATCGACGCTCGGGTTTATAAATATTATCGAGCCAGTTGATAAGTTAAACAGATCATTGCATAATCGATCTGCAAGTTTGCTCTTTGATTCAACCTCGAAGCATACAAGACTATGTGCGATATGTGCATCTATCTGCATAATGGATGCATCGACTGGTAGCATGGCAAAGGGCTATAACCCAGGCAATATGACTCAGAAAGTGTTGCCAATTGAGCCCTTTTCATTGCTGGCAGTCGCCATATTAATGGGTATAGAGGGTTTGCCGCGGGTCAATGCGCTCGGCAACAAAGTTGGCACGGCGCGGGCTTTACCTGTTAATGGGTGAAAGTTCGATTAGGCAGGGAATTACGAGCAAAACCTAAAGTACTGACACTAACCGAGGAGTCTTATCAAGCCGTGGGAACCCTCCGAGAGCCACACATACCGCATTCAAAGCGGTTTACTGAAATTTTCCGAAAATTGCCGAGAGCAATCTATCATCTATCATCATACCCAAATATTTTCAAATGCTCATTGAATTTTATACTTTTTTTTCGTTCTTTTGTACTGAAAAAAACTATCCTATACGCTTTTTTTTTTAATGTTGAAATTCAATTTAATTGTAAAAATGTTAAAGTCCTATCAGATTAATGAAGGATCTTCCTTCCGAGCTTAATCTTAAAAAATGTAAAGCTCCTAGGATATTTTCGTGAACGTTTTGTTGAATCCTAGTTTTGTATTTTTCTTGCAGCAATTTTTGTCTCGTGGCATACTGTCTTGTATCTCTGTTATTTTACACAGGCCTAAAGGAATATTCATATTTTTATTCGAATAATTGGGTATTCATGATTTTGTGGTGAAATTATTTTCAACGGTTTCTCGCGTGCACAGGGTACAATGGGAACGAGGATACGAAGAGCAATGACGAGTTGGTCAAAGTAGTGAAGATCTGCGATAAAAGAGCGCTTTTGTACTACATATCCTGCGTTAATGCACGTCCGGGTTACGTATAATGCCCATGTTCTTATCACTCGAGAATGTTGGGAATGTTTTGTACATGGAACCGAGTGAATATGCTCCTTGTCGCTGGTGTGGCTTCTATCGAATTCTTGGTTTTCCACTATAATCCTAAGTCACTTCCGGAGTTACATCTCTTGCTCTATCTATTATCTACGGGTTCTATACATTATGCGGATAACCTTGAATTCCGTTTCCTCAGAGTCCCTCAATGTTCCTTCCTTACGGCTTACTCAATGAGCCTTTTCTGTTCTACACGAGTCCGCACCCTTTACTCAACGGATGTAGTTTCATATTTAAGATATACTTAATGTGGCTGTATAGCTGCCTATTTCGAATATTAGAGTTCAAATGAAGAAGAATTGTGATAAAATTATACGATGAAATTGTTCCAATAATTTTTGTGATGTTTTTACATCTTGTATTTCCGTCACTGTACAATTTAACTTATTTAACAGGTAAAATTACATCGCTTTTTTCCAATGTCCTTGCGATATTTCCATCACTCGGGGAGAGTTGGCAAAACAAAATATAAAGACCTGATCGAATTTGGAGTAAAATGCAATCATCATTTTATATTAGATAAACTTTTTTTTTTACGTTATGGATTAATTTTATTCGTTTCAAATAACACGTGTATTCGGCGAATAAAATATTTCAAAAAATTTCTGATCGAAACAAAAGTTCGCGCATGTATATATGGATATATATATATATCAGCAAGTGAAATGTTACGTGTTCCGTTATATAGCTATTAAAGGTTTCAAGAATATTAGAGTCGTCGAGGGGTATAAGATTTAAGTCGGTATTAACCCAATTTCACAGAGGGAATTCGAGCGAGTACTTTCGATCGAAGTTAATAAAGTTCGTCTTCTCAGAGCGCTCTCAACCATTATATATTGCACTGTTCTTCTCGTTGCGTCATAATAAAAAAAAAAAAAAAATAATCCCTACCTCTCCACTATTTCTTTGTAATTTTTTTACTCAGTTACTTACGTATAATCTTCCAAAATGGCGAATTAAACAATTTTAATTCTCGCAATAGTCGGGTACATTATACTATAAAATGTGTCAATCAATGTGTTGAATAACTATAAAAAATTATGAAAAAAAAAAAATTTTTAATCAGGATTATTCATAAATTTTGATTATTGGGTGACCACAATCAACTTTATTCAATTGAGCTCGCGACAACCACAAATTTTCTTTCCTACCAAATAATCCATTAATTTTTCAATTTAAATAAAATATTTCATTCAAATAATTCGAATTAACAACCAGAATTATTTGAATTATGAGCCAAGCCAAGAGAAAAAGAGGCTCACATTGTACGCAATCAACTGCACTATGGCTAGAAAATCATGCTTCACGGTTCAAGTGGAGCAACCCGTCGGGTGAAGTGAGGCAGTAACTATTTTGCGCCACTTGGGAAATCATCACCTCTTACATCAACACACGAAAGCTCGGTAGCATCCTCTCGCTCACCTTTTTCCCAACATCATCAGTTTTAGTTTTTATTTTCTCATCTAACTTCGTTCGCTTCTCCACGAATCACGTTTCAATGGTTGAGGGAAAGATGGCACGATAAGCAGTACATCAAATTGTGATTTAGTTTCGTTGGGTCACTTTTACGAATTCCTTAAAACTCAACTCGGAAACGTTACAAACAAAAAAAAAAAAGGACAAACAAAAAGGAAACGTCAGATCTCCAACTGGATATATTCAGTCTTATCATAAAATTCAGTAGTAGATTTCCGTTGATTTTCAACTTCAAGTTAAAAGCATGAAAAGAAAATAGTACACGAAGAAAGCAATATCGAATACCGAGCTAATTAACTTCTCGTTGCGTCATAATAAAAAAAATCGGGAAAACTTTTCGATTTTTGTCATATCTTCGAAAGGAAACAGTGCAAAGTATAATCATCGAAGATCAATAAATCACTTCATGTTAATTGGAAACTCAAAGTCAGACATTTCGTTGATCAGATCGAATGGTAAATTTAGTGAACGGAATTGGAACGGCCTCTATTTCATATTGCAAGGGGCGAAAATAATCGGATATGTTGTCAAGAGTTTCATTCCAAAAATGGATCTGTCTTGTGAGTAATAGTGAATAACGTAAAACACATGATTTATCATACTTTTCCAATCCATTTTTGTTAACCTATTGACACATCTGGAGATCACAGAGAAACAGAGGGGCGTGCGAGGAATACCAAAGATTGCATACACATAGCTTTTTTTAAACATGTAATAGGTATAGAGGATATTTCACTCGAAGTAGGATGTTTTTTTTTTTTTAGTCAAGAACAAATTTTGAAAGATGGAAAGGGGAGCAGCAGAAAATAAATTGAGAAAAAGCCTTATCAATGTCGTTTTGAACGATGTCGTCTTTCTTTTTAAAAATCTTCGTTCAAAAATGTTTCTACTTTAGCTGCGACATAGCCCCAGATACCTCGTGAATTCCTCGTATGCTACAGAATTTCATCGGATATATTGAAATCTCATTCGTCGCATTCTCAGCATAGATGGAGAATGGAGATTGCAGAATAGTCATGTCAGCTAAGGTGTCGAAGCAGAATTTGATATCTCGTGACCAGGTATTATATATCATATATGTAAGATAGACATATTTTCTGTAGAAAATCCTCGTACAAACATATATATTATAATATAAATGTCCACCCCCGCCCATCGAGAGTCACAATTTCCAGCCGGGCGCGTATATCATACGTCTCGTACAAGCTTCGACTTATATCCGGCTTGCCAATATGGTGCACGAGACATGTACAACGTGCTGTACGACAAAACTTGGAGAGAAGACCATCTCATCCGACCTATTCTTATATATTTCACTGTTCGGAGACGACAGCTCGTCTCCGTCGTATTAGTTGTAGTTCGAGGTTTCTCGAGATGATCGAGACTTCCCCATTTTATTCTCAACTCTTCTACCCGCCCTCGCGCTTCGCACGTGAACATTTTTCCGTGTCTCCAGATATCGGGAATTTTTACTTTGTTTTTTTTTTTTTTCTTTCTTTTTTTGTCAAAAGGATCAACGAAAGATGAACGAGAGAGAAAGAGAGCTACTCATCCCTTGACGTTTCATCGATTTTTCATTATCGAAAGAGGCATATTGAGTCACGATAGGCAATATTGCATGGAATTTTCTCTTTATGTTGAATGAAAATTTGCCAAATCAACGAAGCGTACGAGGAAGAGTCTCATCAGAGCGATATGATTTGATTGATACGAAAAACGGACCTTATTCCAGTAGAAATTTTTTTTTTTTTCAAATTATTTTATCATCGATATTAAAAGGAATAATTTCTGTAACGATAATATTTTTCCAGATCAGACTAGTCTGCAATGACAATTTTGTAGAGTCTTCGGGTAGCCGGAAAGGATTACCAAGTAAAATTATATTCAATCATAATTGTTAAAATATAGGAATCATATTTGTATATTATCAATTCACTTGGATGATTGTAATATCGCTAATTGATTTTTTTTTTTATTGTTAAAGAAATAATTTCAATGATTATTCGTTCGCCCATCTACGTCACCAATAACCATTGCACGACGATTATTTTTTTTAGTTTATGTCAACTCTTCGATGAGAATGATGCTTTAGGTACTTTCAAATTTACACATAAATCGACATACATACATATTGTGTGTGTGTAAACGATAGAAGGCAAAGTACCGAAACACTGAAACTGCCGAGCATCGACTGATTAGTTTACCATTGGTTGCCACGTTCAATCGACTTTTCTGCTTTCATTTGCACCGATTCTCGTGTCTGAAACGCCCCACTTCAGACTCATTTGATTAACAGCAAGAGAGAGAGAGAGGGAGTGATGAAATGCAAAACAGGGGTGAAAAGCACGAGAGGCGGAATCGTAAATAATCGTTCCAGGAATGAAAACTCGTTTGCCTGCGGCAACTCGCGACGATCCATTCCACTCTCGGTTTTTGAGCACGTTTATATACATATATACATCGATAAACCTATTATACAAGCTACTATTGACGATATATAAAATAAGAAATATGGGGAAAAGGAATACCCTACAATACAATCTCCGAGCTGCACTTTCAGATTTTCAAAATTCCTCCGTGATTTTGGTTTTTTTTTTGTAAATTGGTTACATTTTATTCACAGATTTCCTTGCGTTTGATGACCGGACCTATGCTTATCGACAGTATCTGATTGAAAAATCGAATTATCAAATTATGAAACTATTCAATTGCTAAAGTGTACATGGAAAACTTTAAACGGTTGGCCGTATCTTCTGTTTATATTCCGTAGAATGTGTAGTATGCAAAATGTATCGGGGACGAGTGCGTCTGGAGCCTAAAAAATTCCAGCACGACTCGTCTGGCCTCGACGTTGATTGTCACGACTAAATGCCGCAAGCTTCAACAGAATTATTAATGTCTCTGCTTGCGTTGAGGGTAAACCGTGAATCGGTTGATGAAAACGTGCGAATGATAAATCGAAAAACGAGTATAAAGGGTCGAGGGTTTTCTATACGAAAATGGAGCGCGCAACGGATGAGAGGGATCATAAACGAGGATTTAACCTACGCCCACGTTTTGGTACATCATTTAAAGGTACATACAAAGTACATTGTAAAATACGTGCCAGTGACATATATCTCGAAACACAAGCGAGTAAGCGAGTGAAGCTCTCGCGTGGTACACTTTATAAAGCATGGCCAACCGCTAGATCGGACAGGCTATGAACGAAGAGTGGATACTCTCCGAGTGGGTTAACGAACGTTACTTGTTTACCCGTTTCTATTTACTCTATGACGCACCAAACTACAGCGAATCAATTTGATAAACGTAGAAACGTATAACATGCGTATATGTAATATGGAAAATTCGTCGCTAACTTTGACCAATGGCAAACACACCGATCCTCTCGTACTCCCTTCATTTTGTTTCCCATACATGATTGTGCTTCAGCTGTAAAAATTACCTCAATTCTTTCAACAATTTTTTTTATGGACTAGTCTTCCGTCAAGTTTCGTTGTACCTTAACTCGGGACTTTCTCTAAAAAAAAAAATTCGGAAAACTTCATTCGGCAATTTAGCATAAAATGGCTTGAATATGTGTCCCTTACTTTATCAAGTTTCCATTGAAATCTGTATTAAAGATATCACGTCTATGGCGCGTCTGATTGGTCATTGAGTCGCACTACTTGACTGTGCCCACCCGTGAAATCGAATCATCCAATCTACGTATTGGTTCGTGAAATTTAAACTTTCTATAAATTAGTAGAGGAGCCTCCTCTACTTGAATAGAACAAAGTTCAACTCGGGTCCTTACGCAGGAATTACTGGACTCAACGGAAAAATTAGCCTTATACGTGCTAGTGATAAATCAGCACATCAGACAAACGAATCGGCATTTTTTTTTTAATCTGTCGATATGTGTCGTATCTGAGTGTGAGTCTACAGCCGAAACAATTGAAAATTATGAGAAATGGAAAAAAAATTAAAACGTCAAAAGTGCATCGTTAAAAAAAATATTCTATGTAAAAAAAATGTATGAAAAACAACTATTGCTGGATATCAAAGCAAGGGGATTACATTTTTATGGAACTTTATACAACGTTTTAATGGACATTTTTTTAACGTTAAAGTGGAAATAAATCGTGAAAGTAGATTATGTTTTCTAGAAACATCATATCTTATAATGACTGGGAGCGAGAGAGAGAGAGAGAGAGAGAGTAGTTGAAGTTAATCCATGGAATGTCATTCCTTTATACTTAAACTTGTTATCGCTTTTCAATGACTGCAATGAGAATTTATTTCCCACAGATATTGTTCCCGTGAGACAAACCTCTGAGAGGATAGCAGCTTAAAATGACAGTCTAATCTTCTCGAATCTTTCGGTCTTTGACAGAAATTGTTATCAAACGATTGGCGTGACCATGTTACACACGTATAAATACATGTACACATTGTTCCGTTTAACGCGACAACCAGCGGTCTACCGTTAACTATACAGCACGCTCAGTTAATTTACTCCTGTTTCCGTCTGCGAAGCTCGTTTCCCCGTCCCTGTTAACGGCTATATATAGCCGTTTATTCACACTGATGTACCCTGCGGTACGTCAGCTGCAGCAATTTAACCGATGAGAACAATCGAAAGCCCTTTGAGATTTTCTACGGCGTGTGTAATGTACAGGATATATGTATGCAACGAGTCGACCGTAGCGTCGAGCATTGATGCTGGTACAGCGATGAGGCACACATAAGCCAATCTATACCTGCATAATTACATTCTGCATGGCATATAATGAGGGAGAAACTCACGAGAGCAAACTATACGGCCAAAGTTTCGAACGACGTTTTCCGTAACGAAACGTGTGGAACATTCGAAAGTTGTCGTATTCGGGACTTTGTGGTATACAGTTATAAATGCTACCACCTTATATAGGCAGTATTCGTTGAATCGCCATTGGACAAAGGCACCGGAAAAAATGGGCTAGTGAAACATTTTTATGATTAAACTTTATCGGAGAATAAATATTACAACGAATTCTCGCTCGGATAATTCGGGAATAATTATTCTTTTATATTGTATATGCCTTGTTTGTCTCAACAAGCCATTCCTAATTTTTTGAAAATTATTTCGAATCATCGTCAATTTGAACGAGATCCCATATCTCTTCTGTACACGATTGGAGTGTAGGTAAAATTGTTACGAATGATTTGAGGAAAATTCTCCGAGTTCCAACCGTTGATTGCTCGCATCAAAGACTCATTTTTCATCAAAAACTCATTTACCAAAAGCTATCCAAGGCGCACGCTACGTATGATCTTTTTCCCCTAAGCTCGCGTGTAAAGTTTTCCTCCACAACCCTGGCCTGCTTGACATTTTCACATTGACATAAATGTTCCGTGACCAATAAATTGAAAAATCGATTTACAAGCGATTGAGTGCAAGAGATTCTGGAAAGAAATTTAACTAGAGGGGAACCGAGAAACATTACAGTAGTGATATTAAATCGATAGAAAGTCTTGGAAAAGGTAATCCAGTGGTACCTTTGAATGTCAAATCAGTACCAAAGGGGTGCGCTTTCATCGAGAAATATCATTTGCGACCCATTCACAATTTGTGACAGAAATTTAATCGTTCATTGAAATACATTTTCCCCTTTAGGAGCAAATAAATTGCAACGCAGATCATTCGCTGACTGAATGGTTGAGGCTAAAAATTTCCAGTCATTCATGAATTTTTATCGGGCAATCTGAAATTTTTCAAACTTTCAAAGTATGAAATTTATCATCCTCTACCATTGCACAACACTGGTTATGCAACATTTAGCGTATAAAAATGAGCTTTGTCTCGTATTAATCTGATCTGGCGTTTAAAACATATTTGCATATATTTGAATATGAATTTACGATGTTGCGAAGCTTATACGTGGTGGGCTTGAGGCGCGCAAGGTCCTCATATCCTGAAGGGTTAATGAAATCAAGAATTAGTTCTCCAGCGCTCGACTGAAACATTTTAAAAAGAAGACCAAGTCCTGCTCAAGCAGCACAGAAAAATTGTATTGCAACAACCATTGAAGTCATAATAAAAATTTTTAGCTCAAAGTACTATTTTTATTGCTACATGAATTATGCATTTTCAGTTTCAGCATTTGTTGTAACGATAAAACTGGTACTAGGAACTCAAATTTTTGAATTATCGCATCAATGGTTTTTTTTTTTTACCACTCCGACTGCTCTTTGTGAAAAGAGTGGCGCAGTTCCTTGTATAGCAACTGAGCATTAAGATTCATGGGTATTGTTTGAATATCGCTGATGTGCGAAAACCGAGGGAAACCAGGCCATGAAATGGAATAAAGAAGAAGCGTGGATCTACGAATTCTGTATGTTATTGTACTCGACAAAAGACGGTGAATAAGAATGAGCTTGTAATTCGAGCAAGAAACACAATGCAAACTATATGAAGAGTTTCATGAAACGTCGAGGGTGCATGTTCCAGGCGATCCGGATAATTACCGAAATATACATGCAAAATGCAGTAAAAAAGCATGTACGTGATATCATAAAGTGCGCCAGTCCATGAGTTTCTTTACACGAACATTCACTCGCACTAGGTCGATATATTCAGATCGCATAAGCTGTCAAACGTGCACGAATAGTAGTCCAAAGAACGAATACATTGCGTTTAGGCAAGGTTTTTATACGCAGTAAAGCAACGACGGAGCACCATGCTAACCTAAATATTTCAACTCAGCGTAAGCAAAAGTCTACGTAAAAAAACTCCATGCAAAGCGTAGATTGAGAGATAAAGAATTTACCGAAAAATAGTGAAATCAAGAATTAGCATTGATATTTTTTTTTGCAAAAAAAGCGTGCAAATAAAAAATTTGCCCGTTGCTTTCACATTATTCTATTTCCTTCAAAAATCGTCCACACTGTGAGCAATTTATTTTTTGAATTTTTTCTTCTTCGCTCCCGCGTTCGATTGTAAGAAGGTTTGCGCGTTTTATACTCTACGTAACACTCGACGTAATATTTTTTACTGCTGTTATACCGCTACATTGCAGGGTATACGTCGTGTAATAAAGGGCAAATAGCCCACGGCTACGACAAAACAAAATAAGACAATGCACTAGATCGTCGTATTCTTGATGCTTCTGGCTATCAAGAATTATTTCTTGACGAGACACGCGCCGATGTTTCTCGAGCGATGTTTTTCTCCTAGCTCCAATTCGACCCAAATTAATATGAGAAAAATAAAACTGAGTAACTGAGTTTTAACCTGTAAAAATGTAGTTTTATCATGAAGAAGAAAAAATTTTCAGAGTACGCTGACTGCGGAGAGAAAACTATTATTTGAAGAAAAAAAATTTGAGACCATGTGTCATTTTGCAGCTGTGGCCTAAATAAAAAGGGTGAGGTTATTAATATACGGTTATTACTATGTCGAGTGTCATTCGTTGAAGTAACGCGACAAGAAAAGAAGAAAAAAATGGTTGATTTTAATGAATTAAAAAAATTCAGCAATAAGGGAAAATTATTTAGATCACGGATAAAATCAATTTGGCAGAGTTGAAAATTGCTACGTATTGCCTACATTGAGTAAATTATGTATGAACTATTCAAAGCATTTTATGAGTTTGGTTGCGCAGACTTTTCCCAGCGCTAACTTGATATATTCAGGTCGCGTAAACTGTCAAACGTGCACAAATAGTAGTCTGTGAGGAACGAATAGATTGCGCTTATTACGCGAGATTCGATGGCGGTTTCCGCGAGGTTTTTGTACGCGGGTGCAAGGTAACGACGGCAGAGCCATGGCATTACGGCCCGCGTAAACGTAAAATGTCTTATTTGTGTGGATGACAGTTTAAGGATGTTCTGGCGGTACAATCGGATACAAAAGACATCAAAATATCAAATTTACAAGTACTGGCACTTTATGCGTATAAAAATGCAAAAAATCAACTGAGCTATAATACTTAATAACTTATTTTGGTGTTGGATATCTATTTTTCTTCTAAACTTGCTTCTATTGTGTACATTTTTCATTTGTATGCTGTTTCAAAGCACGACTTGTGTCATTGAATGTACCTTAATTCCAACCTAACAAACCGTAATATCGTGTGTATAAATTGTTAAAAAAATATCATTGAAATATTGATAAAATATGTGAGCGCGTGTCGTAAACAATAAAAAATCAGTGATATGGGAATGTTTTTGTTAAAAAATACAACGTGCTTTTCATAGTCTGAAATTGCAATAAATATTGAGCAGTTTAGTGAATTGGCCTGAAATTTTTTTCTGTGATTTCTTAACGATATCTCTCTGTAGAAGTTTCATAATTTCCGTACTATTTTGATCAATGTTCCAAAACTGAATATCTCAACTCAGCCTGAGCAAAAGTCTGCGTAAACAGACCCTATGTAAACTAAAGAAAGGACTCAAGTAAAGTGGAACGTCTCATACAATGTTCAGGCCTGCATATATATAATTAAGCTATATATAAGTAGTATATAAGTATATACGTGTAATAATTATAAAATAACCGTCGGTCTGACTCATGGTATTTTCCATGCCATGAGGAGAGGCAATCCCAGGCCAGGTTTGACCCTTGGGTGTTTTAGCACCATAAAGAGTGCACATTTAATCCTTAAAGAAAATCACCATGGGTGGGACGGTAGCAAGAAAGGGGCCTCTCGGCTGTGACGTTGACAACGTTGGGTTTTTCCTATCCCTACCGGCCCACGCATGGAGATACCTGGCATTGCCTCTCACCCTCTCGGGCTCAGACAAAATACGAAGTTTTAATTGTAAAGAATTTTCTAAAGCGGGGCAGTCTTGTCGAGTATTCGCGTAGTAATACATCTCTCCTCCGGGGTGAACTTGCACCCTCGGAGTATCGACGCGATTCATTGAGTATGATACGTATACTCTCTTATAATATATTTGTCTAACAATAAGTCACTTTGCTTAGCTCAACACATTCATTTTTCTACTTTATACGTATGGATATTCGATTCATTAGAATTTAATCTCCCTACCTCTCAAATGTAATAATGATAATCCCAATAAAGTACGTTGTTGTTTAATCCTGTGATTCATTCAACACAAACACACACTGAGAAAATAATATCGATGCAGGATACCTAATCCTGATAAAACATTGCAAACATACAACATGAAAATGTAATACCCGCTTATAACATTCCTTGCAAGTATGTATATGGAGTGGATATCACACACAGATCAAAAGCGAAGTGATATAGATTGTTCGTGGTGTGATGACGTTTGACACCAACGATGTCAAACGCCCTGGGACATTTCGCTCCGTTACGTCACGAGGAACTGAGAGTGCCTTGTATTAGCTTGATGTGCATATAACATTATGTATATATATACATAAATATATTGTTATATATTTACAGATACCTATATATGCATGCATAATCGAAGTATATACATGTAGATATAGACATGTACAACGTACATCAGGCAAATGAGAAAGACGATGCTTGATGCCGTACGAGGTGGATCTCAACGTGGCATGTATATACTCTTGGTTCAGCCTCTGTTAATTACCACCCAACTAACCAGGTCCCCTGTTAGACTACAATCGTCCTTCCTCCTTAGTCCCTCTTCTCCTCGTATACCCCTTTATTCTCGCTGAAACTCCCGTTTCCAAACTCGCAGCGAAGATATACAGAACGAGCAAGACAGAGGGAGGACGAGATGCTCTGTACGTAACCTCACTATTCCACAGGCATCTCTAACCCTTCCTATCCCAACGTTAATCTCGTCCTAACAAGGGTTTAACTCTGTCAGGCAGTCTTGTCTATTTTGCGTTTCAACGTTCAGCTAGAGGCCGACCACCGTTCGTGTATGCATGTATCGGCGACGGATACGTATATATAGATATATTTATATAGCACACGTGCAGAGGTATAACTCTCGATGTGGCTGAAAGAGCTATAGAAGACACAGGACGGGGAAGCTCGAAAGCGGCAAGAGGAACCACGCTGGATAGATAAGCGCTCGGTAGAATCGTTGTCGAGAGGCGCGCATTAGTTCTGATACCTATTGCCTACTCGAAATCGCGTGTCTCTGTACTTCAACCATATACATATACTCGCAGAAAGCTCCTCTGCTCGTATTCTCATCGTCTTTTCATCCGCATATGTGTCCTCGCTACGATCCCTCGAGTCACTTATAATTTATTACCTTGCCACGTATCTAATGAGACGGATCCGGCGTGTGATAAATCGAAAAATAGCTTTTTTGTAACGCATGCACGATTTCTGCGTTTTTTGTACCTATTAAGCGGGCGTAAAGTGACCCTTTTTTGACCGGCTCGAAAAAGCGGGCAATAATGAATTCATTATTGCCCGGTTTTTGAATAAGCGGGCTATAATGAAAATAAGCGGGCTATAATGAAAAAAGCGGGCTATAATGAAAATAAGCGGGCTATAATGAAAAAAGCGGGCTATAATGAAAATAAGCGGGCTATAATGAAAATAAGCGGGCTATAATGAATCCATTATAGCCCGCTTATTTTTATTATAGCCCGCTTATTTTCATTATAGCCCGCTTATTTTCATTATAGCCCGCTTATTTTCATTATAGCCCGCTTTCTGAAATTCGTAAAAACGACCGTGTGCGTACATATACAATATATGATATTGTATTTCGCCCACTTATAGGCACAAAAACACAGAAATCTATACATGCATTACAAAAAATATGGTGTGCACCAAGGGCTCAGTGGACTTTTTTACCTCGTGTGTTTGCAGTACTCGTCTTCGGCTCGCACACGCACTCGTCTTCGGCTCGCAGACGCACTCGTCTTCGGCTCGCTCCTGCACTCGCCTTCGGCTCGTGCGAGCTCACCCTCGACTCGTGCTAGCTCACCTTCGACTCGTGCTAGCTCGCCTTCGACTTGTACTGCAAATTCCACACTCGGTCTAAAAAAGCCCACTTTACGCCCTAGGTGCACAATATACTATTATCTAACCATCGCGGAGAGCGATTTGAGCTATTGGCACTTTGAGATATTGCGAAGATTTTTTACTTGCAATAATATAGTATTGATTACGTTTCAGGGAGCTAATATTAATCCTATGTTATCAGTTAAAAAAAAACTAATTTTTTCGGAGAAATTTTTTCATTCCATGATTTTTTTTTCTCAATCACATAAATTTTACTCTCATCCGGTCTGTTATGTTGGTCAATTTCACTGCGCTAGATGGATAACATCGCGCGCATAAAGATTGGCCTTCGGCTACATAAACTTACTTGCGGCGCGCGTTATACCGTCCATATACAGCGATTAACATAAATTATATCGTCGGTACTACAAGGCGCCCGCTCGTATCGCGCGCCGACCACGTAAGATTATATCGTCAAGAAACAATCCAAAAAGAGAAAATATCCTACACGCATATACGCGTATACATATGTATAACACGACTGGCGGCAAACGTAAGGGCGTACATCACATTACTTTACGCGTCAAATTCGATCGCCTGTGTGTCGTTTTATTTTCTAGTTATTATTTTCCCGCGTACAGCGGCGTTCAGGGACACGTAATTGTTTTTTTTTTTTTTGCTGCATTAAAAATCACCAAAGTACATTTAATTATGGATAATCTTGCAAATATCCGCCTGACGCTCGTGTACGGATTGAGTATCGAGAGAGCGAGTGACGAGAATAGAGGCTGAAAAGTGGATATTCTCGTATAATACGTGGCAATTTCAGGGTCAGTAAAATATCCTACGCGGATCTCGCGAGGACAGTTATAGACGATGCGTGTGTATGTTAACATCAGTTCTATGATACATTGCACTCGATAGAAGCAACACTTGAATCGCGATGGCTTTGTCTGATAGACGAAAGTCTAATTAATTACCTCTCTGGCGGTTGAATAGATTTTTTTATATCTGCAATATATATGTATATCAGAGCATATACCATAAAATATCGTTACCCATATAGTACAAAGTATAATGGACTGCGATCATCGTCAATTTTAATAAAAATTTTATGCTCCGGAAGCCTTGCACCATGTGCCTGAGGGACGAGTTTTATTTCATTTTATCGCTCTTCTCGCACGTTTTTTTTGCCTACTTCTTATCCGTGGATCAAGACGAAACGCGTTCGATCTAGATAGACCGAGCTGAGCTTGGCGTTTCACGAAGCTTTTGCCGTTTCAATAAAACTCAGGCTATTATTTTTATAACGTTTTTTTTTTTTTTTTTCATAAATTTATGGACCCATAAAAATATACTTATCGATTGATCGTCGCCCTCCCAAATCACGCATATGATAGTTTTTTTTTTTTTTTTATAATTTTCAGCATTACCGAAATTATCGTACTACCAAATTTTTATTTCCAATTTTCACTTGTACATTTGTCTAAATTTTTTATAAAAAATAAAATAAAATCAATATTTCATTTTACTTTGAAATTTACAACTGAAAAAATGTAATTCTTTATGTAGCAAGCGGTGATTTCGTAAGTTTAATCAAGCGATAAATATTTCCATCGCTTTATACCTAGCATATACGGAATTACATTGAAATAAAATTCGTGGTAACGGATCTCCTAACCAATTGCGACACTTTTCACAAGATACAAATGACTTGAAGTCTAGAGGAGCGTTTAAAATGCTCTGACCCCCCGACGTAAAACCGCGTCCTACATTGTCTTGAATATCCCATACATACATATATAGTGTATAAATAGTCAGTTCCAACCATCAGTAGGGTTCTAGTTACGCGACGACGATGAACACGAGAAGACGGTGAAATCATGAGACGAGATCGTCTCATATACCCCAAAGGCATCTTACGAAACGTCATTGGGAGTTCGTTGAGGCGCAAGCAATATAACCCAGAGGCAGAGAGAACCGTAGATTTGAAGGGGAAGTTGAAGGGGGCAAGAGGTGGAGAACGAAAGACAGACCTGGGGGATGCACATCCTCATCTCGCTAAATCCACACCGAGTACTCCCACTCACGTTTTACTATCTCCTTTCTCTATTGCACTCGCTCAGTCATTCACCCGATCCCTCGGTGAGCATCACTCAGGAAAGCTTAGACGGAAGCAGAGAGTGAGAGAGAGAGAGAGAGAGAGAGACCTGATCCGCTTTGCAATTAACCTCAGATTAATTGGCGAGAATCTGCTCTCGTGAAATTTCAAATGGATTTCACTGCTTCAACTATACCACGTAACAATGGATAAATATACATGCGATATACTTGGCAATTGTATAGTGCTTTTGCATGTAAGCGAGAGATTCGTTCCAGGCAATAAAAGCATTGGGAAAATCGTATTTTCTTTTTAATGAAATTAAAGAGGAAAAAAAAGATTGGGTTGGTATAATTTTAGATTTTCATTCTTGTACAACTTTCACTTGAAGGTGATACAAATTTACTCATATATTTGTTTTTTTACGGAGCATTATATTGATCCAGAAAAATGTATGTCCTTCCTATAATAGATTTTAGTTTATCGAATGAAATGTAAAGTTTTATTTCGTATCGAAACTGTTCGCGTCTCTCGACGAATCTCTATTATTGGTCTTGATTGAATTTTTTTCCAGATCCTATTAATGGTCGAGCTGATGAATGGTATTTTTATGACCCAGTCCTCATTGTCCATATAACTTTAATTAAATACCTATACTTCCTCTATTTGTAGCTAGGATTTTTTTTAAATGCACCCTCCAACAGCTGATAGATTTTCAAACATGATTAACTAAAGTGACAATTTCTGGGAGCCTGAAATTCACTAATGAGATATTTTTTTTTTTTGTATACCGAGCAGTGATCCTGATTGAATCTTAACTATAAATCATGAATCATAGTCTAATGAAATCGTGAATTAATATTCGACATTTTCACCGGCGATTTATCGTTTACCAGCAAGTCTCGTTGCGGGAACCGCAGCTTTCAATAATTACAACAACATGCATGAGCGAGAGAAGGATTAATATTACGAGCGTCTCGAGTATCGTTTCACGCGGAGGAACCCGAGACACCAGGTGTGTGATCGCGAATCCCTTATTTTTCAAATTAATTGGTTTCTCACTCGTGGAGATTAAGTTCTACCCGTGATTGGCACGATCTCCATGGAAATTTATGTAGGTGAATTATATACGAAAAAAACTTTGGCGAAATATAGAGTGTTTTGGCCTATAAAATAAGGAATAAAATAAGAAATGAAATATTCATAAATATCATTGCTCGTGAAGCAAGATTCGTGAATGAAGAAGAAATAGTGATAATGTTAAAATATTATTTGTGGAATTTCTCTTTATCGCACGTTTCGTCTCACTTTCATCTTTGACACGTTTTTCCATTCCCGAAGACCGACGGAGATGGAAAAGTGCGAGAGATTTTCCCGGGCCAAAGATATGGAAACGTGCGCCGGGGATTCCCAGAGAGTTGAGTCGCGAGAATCCCTATGCGCTGCCGGGAAGTCCCGCCGGTTAAAACCGGAGAGAGGTTTTCCTTCGGGAGCTTATCCGCGGCTATCGTAGGGAAAGTGAGGCGCTACACCTATATATATTTAACCATACGTATAGTTCGTTACAGCGTAGCATGGAGTATTGAGCTTTGGAGCGAAGGAGAAAAAAATATTTTTTTTTTCCTCGCTACAGTTCGAGCCACTTCATTTCCCGTATAATTTCAGTTGTACAAGGCGTAACAAAATCTTGTAATTATTGAGGAACGGTGAAATTTTGTGCATCGAATATGAAGAAGAATTTTTGTTTGCGTATATGCGATTCATCAAGCATTATCACCCAGTAACGCACAAGATTTTATCGCAGCCAACAATTGAATACCATAAATGAATGAAAATTATTATAATCAAGAAAAATTCTTTCCGAATCATTTGTACTGAATTTCCACAAGTTTTAATATTTGAAAGAAACAATTCATTATTCAATAACCACAATACTCTTGTTGTTCAATTATAATTCAGCTTATCGTTTCTTGAGAAAACGTTAATTCGTTTATATTCAGAATGAAGTGATTAATTAGACCGGATATGATGAACACTCGTATCACCCTCGTTCATATCGCGTTATATCCCTCGTACTATTATCTCTAAGCCACGGTGGGCTTCATTTTTTCCCCCTAAAGTCTTGAACTCATTTTATTCTCGATTCCTCTGCTTTCCAGCGGTTTAGCTCGGAGACGCTTATAGTCAGGACACTGCAAGATACGGACGGATAGAAGGGATGATTGGAGAGATGGGGAAGGGAGGGGAGGACTTCTATCTTACACGTCTCGGTCTATTCTGTCGTGCGAAACTCGTGGCTCTCTATATTTTGCTCATCGGAGCACTACGAGATAAATCGGGAAGAGGGCTTTTGCTTTCTCCGTGCGCCGGAATTTCTCATTTCCCTTTTTCTTTGCCTTAGCCTCATCTTCCGCTCTCCTCATTCCCGGGCTCAAAAAAATCTACCTCCCCGTTCTCATTTTATCGTCCACGAGCTCAGTCCCGGATATTAACTTTAAATTATTCAGCGACTCGGTCTCGAAATTCTTTGATCCCCGAATTATTACAAGATAGGGATATCTTCACAGGGATAAAGTTATAGCAGATAATCAAATAATTAAAGTTCATAAGTAGATATTCATATTGTAATATCTTGAAAGAGCCATTGTATTAAAGTATATTAGAGATGTATTATCACATGGCTCATTTTAATTATTCAAGTTTCAACGTACATGCAAATGAATGCTAAATTTATTTTTAAAAAATCGTTTGAAAATTGTTTTTTAGATCAATCGACGATAATGGGGTGTGGCCTGCCAGCATGAATTCCTAATATGAAAAATCATTATAATACTGAAGTATTTGTAAATATAGGGTCATAAAAAGTTATGGCAATTAGACTGACAGCACCATAAGAAATCATCATAGCAGTCGATCATAAGAAAAGGTCGTATTATGAGCGAAAAGCTTCGAAATATGTAACTTTCAGCAAAAGTGCTTAAGGTAGTTCTATCGTGGTAACTAATCCATAAGATTAAAATTTTTTTTTTTTTTATATCTTCAATTTTAATATATTTATTTATTTCGCGAAACGTCAATGCCCCTTATCGACCTAATTACGGAGAAATTAATACTTGAAAATGCCAATTCCTCAAGGCAAATTTGCTTCGGCATATAGAAGAACCGATTTCCGGTCACTTTAAAACGATATATCTTATCGAAAATCCAAAAGATTCTTACAAAAAACGAGACTTAGACTCATTAAACACGTAAAAATCTAACGGGCCTAAAAAAAAATATGATTGTCGACCAATTTTTTAAGCTATACTGATTTTAATACGAGCATCCGGGTAGTGATACACAACTTATGGCATAATGTCGTGACGGTGAAAAAATGTGGCAACGCGATATCGAAACGAAAGCGGTATTTGACAAGTCGAACAACATAACCTCTCCGCGTCAACGTCAATAGAGCGGGCGAGAGAGTGAGAGGGCACGAGAATGAAAAGAGAAAGAAAACGCAACGTTGCCACACGTAAATATCATACGAGATCTAGTAATACTTGAGTCGTTGCAATTACTATTTTACTAGTTACATAATTATTTATAATAAACCGTTGATTAATTGTATTCACCTGGGTAAGCTTATTTAATATTTATTAATGTTAACCCATATATCCAATATTTTTAGGAATCATCATTTAGACATTTATAGCTAATTGACTAGTCTGCAGCGATAGAACTACCTTAAAAAAAAAATCATCGCATCTATAGTAGTCAGTCAGACGAGACAAACATTTGAAATTTTGTTTTTTTATATATCTTCTTTGGGCACGTATATATACACTTCTGTTGCATGCTGCACACGCTCAAAATAATCGAGGTTAATCGTATTATGCTTTCGTTTGTTTTAACGACAGAAAATCACCACGAAACTGTCACTGGACTAACTTGCTCGTAAAACACGAGATACTTTGTGATTTAACGGTCGTTTGTGCGACGCTTTTGCTGATTAATCTCTTTGTGGTTTTAGTGAAACTCCGACGTAGAGATCAGCGAGAGTAAATATATAAATTTATATATAAAAGGAACGTATTGTATGGCACGTTTACGAGTACGATGCCTGCAATATCGTATTGTACAATCTATATTATGTGGAATATATATTCGTATATATATGCACACATTTGATACAGCAGGGTGTACTCGCAAACGTTATCGAGCACGCGTCATCTTGTGCGGTTTGCGGTAACGCTGACGCGACAGAAGAAAAACGAGAGAGCAGGACAGACACTTGCCAAACTGGATAGTTATACATTTACCCAACAAGGCCACCTTGCTCCACTTTCTTATAGCTTGGAATTTCTAATATATCTTCGTCGTAGTTTAATGAGTGAGCATATAAACAAGAGGCAGCCGAGGTAGTCACGGAAAGGGGTAATATTGCTTAAATTATAATAATTGATAACAATAAAATCAGTTGAATACATGTTGAACGACTATTGAAGAGTACTATACGAGTCAAACTTTCAATTCAACTTGGAACAATTATAATGAGGTTAATGAAAATCTAAAAAAATTGTAAATGAAACTGTAGCTCTCATTGATAGAGCTATAATACAGGAGTAATTGAGTAAATCATGAAAAAAAATTGTCCAATTTCTCAGGTCAATTTGTCCCGTAACTTAGAAATTTCAGCATTCGCTCGGTAGTATAAATGTGGGATGGTATATATTTACGTTATTTCAAGTTTTCATTCACTCTCCGGATTTCAATTACAGATAAACTGAGAAAAAAAGGTATATGTACTTGGGTGAAAGCTCAGACAGTACCAAAGTAAAGCATAATATCCAAATTTAAATATATACATAAATGTATAATGTATAATGCACAGTGTAACTCGTATATATTTATGCATGTGTATGGGAGGTATTTTACTGAAAAAGATGACACTGCAAGAAAATGGGACAATCGTAATAATGTAGGTTCTTGGTTGGTTCGCACTTCGCTTCCCCGACTCATGCACACGTATAATTATTAGAACAATTAAGTTCAGTCTCATCATACAAAGTTCAAGGAGATAATTATTGGTATAATTACAAACTGCTTCTTATACATGTCTATGCGCTATATGCATGCAAATATACGTATTATGGGTGCGCACTATGTGTGCACGCAATTACGAGATAAGAAGAGACGGCAGGCTCTTGTAACCTGTGTCGTCTACGTAGACACAGCAGCAGCAGTAGCAGCAGCAGCAGCAGGAATGATATATATGGGTTTTCAGCAAAAGGTCACGGGGCAAAGGACTTTAGCAAAAAGCCTCTTTTCAGTAGCGAAAAAATAGGTAAATCCGGCTTAAAATCGCACTCCCTCGGCAGCTGACGTGAAATTTTATCTTCTTGCTTGATTTTCAAACTTTTTTTTTCGCACACAAGGCTCAAGGAAAATCGGATTCTCAATGGCAATATACATTCAAAATGTGCCGGAAATTCAGAGAAACCCATGTATTTATCAAGCCATGGTCGTTTTTTTTTTTTCATATACCATGCATTTCGTAGGCTGTCATGACAACCGGAAGTCCGCAATAAAGAAATAACAACGACGTTCGCCTACCCCCTCAGCGTTTTTGTTCGCTTTGCGATAGTAACAGTTTTGTGTGTTTGCGGACGATTTGAGATACAGTGTGTATAGTTTGCAGATATCGATGTGTATAGAAAGGCCAGGATCGAGCCGCAAAGGAAAATGAAGGGAGAGTGGAAAAGCTCACTGTATCTAAATTGCTGACTACCGTGTCGGAGTCGCACAGTCATCAAGGAAAGGGAAAAAGCACCATACGCCACTCTCTCTGGGCCACGTACCGTCCTAGTGAGTGAGCAAAATACAGAGAGAGAGACAGAGAGAGAGAGAGAGAAAGAGCGAGAGAGAGAGAGAGAGAGAGAGAGAGAGAGAGAGAGCAACAGAGAGCCCCAAGGGTTCGCTTCGTCGGCCTACGCCGTACTCTTGGCATTTCGCCAATCTATCCTAGAATCGCGGACCAACGAATCCCTCCGTCGTTTACATATACTATATGGAAATGCAACCACCCCAACCTCAGCCGTCGTATTACCCCTTCGGGGATTTGCGATTTTCGTTCTCCAAGGACGCGTGTGCATACATGCGCTTGCACCGTGGCCGGCCTGGCACAGAGAGACCAAGTCACAGAAACTACACGGTTACCTATCGAACTCTGGTACTGCTAGCAAACGAGAGAACGTGCATGGAGCTATCCTATCCAATACGCCACGTTTATCTTCGTTAAAGTCAACGATCTTCTTTTCTCTGCCCCCCCCCCCGCCCTCCCAGTGATTTCTCGTTGTTTCCTTGTTTACCAGGTTAGTTCAGGAGCCGATCGAACGACGGAACTATAAATTGGTCCGGCTATTTCTTTATTTTATTTTTATCACGTCCCATCGAGAATTCATTCACGGCCAATACTTTAAGCCGCGATAAATCGCGTTTGGAAATAATTTATACTTGGCATTTGATCGATCTCTCTGGTATCGATTGAGAATAAGCAATTGACAGATATGTATATTCAATGACCATTTACAGCAGTTGCATATTTACGAAAGATGCAGATGACTGTAGACAATCCACGCATCTTTCAGCCGCCATTTCAGTTCTTTCGATATTTGATTGCTAAGATAATCTATGTGCTTGATATTATACAAGAACCGATGATTGTCCGGAAATATTTCTCAAGGGTAAAACTAAAAGTCGTGATCCTTTTTTTCTAGTTTTTTTTTTTTTTTCGTTTCTCGTTTTGTTCATGATCCCCATTTTAATCGGTCTCCCGAGGACCATATGCAATGTTAGCTAAACATACACGCGCACAGTTTACGAGTTTACGCGAAGGAGAAACATCTCCGATTCCCCAAAGGATCGTCATTCGAAGGAACGAGTGGAACGACAACGAGGAATGGAGCCTCGATCGGGTGGATCAATGGATTCGAGGAGAAGAAAAAAGGGAGCCTGGGTAAGCAGTCTCCTCCGTCTCCTATTATCTTCATAATATTGGCTCGTATCTTGAATCTCATGCCTCAGTGGACACCGATATTTAGAATTCGTTTAGTTTCGTTTCGTTTTACTTTTGCGAGATCGGTGAATTCGTTACTACATTAACGCTGTTCGATATCGTACTGTTATACGACTCGTCCCAAAATCTCAGGAACTCACGACTGATAGGGGATAATCCCAAACATATTTAATTTTTTGAAAAAATATTTTAATATCATTCGTGAAAAAAAATAGACGCTATTACTGTTTTCATTATTCAAATAATGTCATTCACTGGATGTAGGGTTCTTATTTATTTTCAGTATGTTGACCTCCAGTGGATATATATATATATATCTTGTTCGTATATTTTTGGTTTTGTGATTCATTTTTAACGTCACTTCTTCTAACGTTTTTTTTTTCTTTCTAAGCTACCATTATGCAAGCACCACTTTTTTTTACTCTTTCTTGTTCGCTTTCTGGTCCAGTACCTTCTTTTCTCTCCCTCTCTCTCTCTCTCTCTCTCATGGGCAGTAGCAGCATTAGGTATAGCCGCAGCTATTCCATGGATAATAAAGGCTTTTGCCTCGAGTCGTTGTGTGGTGTTGGTTGGAAAAATGAGCTTGCATCAGTTCTCGGTTAATAGCTAGATTTCTCAACGTCACTGAGCCTGTAGCTTCGCACAATCCCCTGAGACCTCCATTACGCATATTGTTTACTTTATACCACTCATGAATTATTCATCTGTATGGAGCCTAACTTGGTTAATTTTACGAACTGTCCTCTATTTCATTAACGTCTCATGTAACATGAAAAATTTATTTTCTTCAACTTCCCTGTTGAGTGGATCGTAAATGTTTAATTGGATTTTTCGACAGCAACGATAATACTTTTTCGAAAGTATTGATCGTTTAGTTGTTTCGGTTTTGTTGCAAAAAAAAAAAACAACGTTTACGCGTATTCTCGTTTTGTTTCCAAGTTTCGACTATGAGCTTCGTTTATAAGAGATATAGCGGAGTCCATTCGTCGTCGTTGAAGAGGGAATTGCGGTTAGAATCTAAGATTAGTTTGTGGTACTTCCGGTTATAATGGCAGCACGTAAGCCAGCACGCGTAAGTTCATCGCACAAGAACTATATATGTTATATAGCTCGTATACTGTGTGCGCAAACCGTGGAGTCACGTTTGGGATTCGGGAGTCTCTATAGGTGCGCGGTATCAAACGAAAAGTCATTCTGGCGTGATTTTACGCGTATTCAATTAGAAACTAACTTTGCGAAACAACAGACTCCGCCGTTCTATAGTTAGATGCTATCGAGGGAATTCCGTTTCGAAATTGGGCGCCACGACCGAGGAATTGCCACTATGAGTATTCATTTATGATCGTAGAAAGTGATCACGATATTCTCTATAATAAAATATATGGCGTATCCAATTATCGGTGCACAGCATGAAAGAGCTGGGCAATTTTTGAAATGATTAATTATTTTTAACCGTGTCAAATTTTACATTACGAGTGTGCAAAAATACTTATTATAATATGAAGAACTTGCTGATGAATTTCAAGATATATATATACAACACGCTTCTGCTTGATCATGGCAATATGAGCGATGCGATCAAGCAGGTAGGTCGTTATGTAATACTCATCATCATTTTTATTTAGGATAGGATTTTTCAAGTATTTAAATTCCTCCAGGCATGTACTATATCATTAATTATCACCCTAAGACGATGCAAACAAAAAAAATTCTGCAATTTTGAAAATAAACAATAGGTGAATAATTATAATGCCCTGCTAAGTGAATATTTTCAAGTCCCCGCACGACGAATCTAATCACGTATCAACCTAAACGGGCCTTCTGACTGGGCCTCAGAGTTTCCTGCTTAGACACTCCATCACACCTCGACTGAATTTCCGACAAATTCTTAAGACAATATACTTTTTTTTTTGGCGAGCGAAGATAAACGTGGCGAAGAGTTAAGTGCGATTTTTTTTTTTTTCAGGTTTCCTGGTTGGTCTTTGTTGAAACGACTGACCCTCTTTAACTCGATATCACACATTGTGCACCCAGCGTGTGCTGTGTAACGAGAAGCCATCCCGTGCAGAAATTTCGTTAAGGGCGTAACAGGGCCCTGATTATTTGGCCTCACTAACCAATAGGGTCCTTATAAGGAAGATAGTCGGGGCCTCAGAAGCTATGTAACAGTTGGTTTGTAAGGCCCTCGTAAGGAGGAATTCATCGGGCCCTGATTTGATTGCCTTTAAAGGCCCATGTTAGGAAAATTTATGGGGCCCGAATTAAATTGCCTTGAAGAAGCCCGTATTTTGATTTAGGCCTTCCTCAGGAGGCCCTTGGTAGGAAAATTCATCGGGTCCTAATTTGATTGCCTTCAAAGGCCCATGTTAGGAAAATTTATGGGGCCCGAATTAAATTACCCGAGCAAAAATTTCGTCCAGCTATAAATATAATTTATTATTTATAAATTAGCAATTAGGAATGATCGATGAATGAATTTAAAACTGTTATTCCATTATTATTTAAAACCCTGTAAATTTTGCAAAAAAAAAAAAAGTTATTGACCGGGATTTGAACCCGCGATCCTCCGCAGTCAACGAATTCAGCACTTTCGATCCTTAATTAATCATTAAAAAAAAAAATTATTAATTTAGAGATTATTTTTTTTTACGAGTGTTTCCGGCTTCGTAGTCCGGACGTTTTCCCGTCGAAAGTATTTTTGAGCCTACCTAAGATTTTACCTGAGACCTACCTAACCACCTACCTGGCGACTGACACGTTACCACTACGCTATTTGTTCCTTATTACTTTCATGTATTTAAATGACATTAGTATACGAGTTCTGATGAACAGCCGTTTCTCAACAGGCTGGATAGAACAACGTGACTGCATAAATCCGATAATACACAGTAATCGTTAATAAATATTCTTTAATATTTTTTAAGGATGTATCGGACGTACCTTCCCAACCAAAAGTAAATACTTCATGATAAGATAAAAATCGGGAAAAATTCAACCACAATAAAGACGATAAGAAGATTAATCTTGAACAATAATAATGCCAAAAAGTTATAAATAAATTGTTTAAACAAAACATTGTTTAACAAATTTTTAGGGAATGTTTTTTTTTTGTCATGTAAAATGAATTCCTTGATTTTTCTGACTACACATGAATTTTTTTTTAATTTTCATATCATTTTGAAATTTAGATTTTTGAAAATTTTTTAATTTTGAAAAATGATGGAAAAATTGTGAATCTTGGATATGTTTTCGTAAAAACGTTGTATATTACAATTAAGAAGTTTTCAGGGCATTGAACGAATAGTTTCGTGATTACAACCTTTAAAAATTTCCGAAAATCGAAATTTCAAATTGATAAGAAAATTTAAAAAAAATTCATGTGTAGTCAGAAAAATCAACGAATTCATTTCACATGACAAAAAAAACATTCCCTAAAAATTTGTTAAACAATGTTTTGTTTAAAAAATTTATTGATAACTTTTTGGCATTATTATTATTCAAAATTAATCTTCTTATCGTCTTTATTGTGTATGAATTTTTTCCGATTTTTATTTTATCATAAAGTATGCAATATTATCGACGAAAGTCACACTGAAAAAAAAGTTTCAATTCTCTAGCGGACCGGTATATCGCTGAGAGTAGTTCACTACTGTACCAATTAAAATAGTCGCATGAACAGTGCGTATCGCTACACGAGCCATAACATTTAAGTATTCGTACGTTTGCTACAATAAGAATACATATGGCTCTAAACAGGATACTTCCAGTTATTGGAAATAATGTTTTTAGCCCATACAGTAACGATTCTTTGTATAGCTGTGACAGGTATACGTATCCATACGAGCGCGATACTCAGGCCGACCCGGCAAAACTTCTGGCTATAAGGGCGCGATACGTTCAACGCGCTGCGCGATCCCAAAAACACAACATACAACAAAGGCCTTCGAAAAGTGTCCGCTAGAGTTAAACAGAGAGAGAGATGGAGGTCATTTGCTCTCTCTTTCTAAGAATTCTATTGGCTGTGACGATTGCTGCGTAGAGCGGGCTATAGGGATGTATAGTAGTGTATAGTAATACAAGAGCCCCCCGTTACCCCCGTATTATACCGGGACTATATATACACCAGGATTCGACCAGGATATATACACTGCCATCGCTGCCGGAGATATTTCTTGTTTGGCTCCCTCAGCGATACCGTATTCTTCGAGTAAGTGACGTATGTCTTGAAGAGTTGTTTAGTTTCCATAGCGCCGCTATCGGCTCAAAATACATTCTGGCTTAGGGAACCAGAATTCTCGCTATCAGGGACATATTTTTTTCTCAGTGTGCACTTTTGGTTGGGAAGGTACGTCCGATACATCCTTAAGTATACGAGTAGTGTAAATTGAGCCGAGACGAGGTTACGCGTCTTTGCAGGTATTTTGGCGGGGGGACCGTACTCTCGCCGAAGTGAGAATGTGTAGTCATGTATACATACATACATACATTTCCCTCTAACAACAATACATACATACTTACATTTAACAACACTGTATACATACATACATTTTACTCTATCAACAATACATGCATACATACATACATTTAACAACAATGTACACATGCATACATTTTCCTCTAACCAGGCGTTCGTCTGGGTGTGGACTGTATAGCTATCGCAACTATGTATCCATGTACACGAGTAGTACACATTCGCACTTTCGGGAGAGTGTATTAGAGCATGGTCCCATAGAAACGTGCACGAGCATGAACAGCGTCACTCCCGACAGTTGGCGCAGCGGTGAAATAATTCTTTAGGGTGCCAGATTATTTATTGAACAAGTAATCAGCATTAGAAAAATAAAGTCAATTAGAACCAGTTTATTTATTCATATTGAAAAATATATGAAAAAAGTTAAAATCGGCGCGCGGGTTCCATTGCACGCCTCATTTTCTTGCCTCGTATCGTTTTTCTCTGTAATACAAATGGTTATTCTATATTTTTAATTAAATAATATTATTCATTAGCAAATAAGACTTTATCAAAAATTAAACGAAAAAATAAATAATTAAAAAATATTATTGTAGCAAATAAAAAATTAATTTGTTAATTAACCAACCAGGTTCTCGAACGAGACCATGTATTCCAAAACTTAGGCTTCTTCAATAATTCCTCATGAGGGTCCCATCAATCGGCCGTAATATAGGACCATCAGTTTGAAAACGTCGGCTTCCACAATATTTCCTAACGAGGCCCTCGTCTATAGACCTTAACCCGACCATATATTCCGAAACTTGGGCTTTCTCAATGAGTCCTTGTCGGGGCCTCATCGGCCAACCTTAATAAGACCATGAATTTAGAAACTTGGGCTTCCACCACAATTTCTAACAAGGCCCTCGTCTGTTGGCATTAATGAGACCATACGTTCTAAAACTCGGGCTTCCTCAATATTTCCTTATCAGGACCTCATCGATCGGCCTTAGTATGACCATGAGTTGAGAAACTCGGGCTTCCACAATAATTCCTAATAAGGCATTCGTCTGTTGGCCTTAACGAAACCATAAATTCCAAAAGTTGGGATTCCTCAATAAGTCTTTATCAGGGCCTCCTTGATCGGCCTCAGTAGGACCATACTTGGGCTACCTCATTAAGTCCTTATCAGAGCCTCATTGATCAGCCTCATTAAGACCATACTTGGGCTGCCTCAATAAGTCCTTATCAGGGCCTCATTTATCTGCCTCAGTAGGACCATACTTGGGCTTCCTCAATAAGTCCTTATCAGGGCCTCATTTATCTGCCTCAGTAGGACCATACTTGGGCTTCCTTAATAATTCCTCATCAGAGCCTTATTGATCAGCCTCAGTAGGACCATACTTGGGCTACCTCAATAAGTCTTTATCAGGGCCTCCTTGATCGGCCTCAGTAGGACCATACTTGGGCTACCTCATTAAGTCCTTATCAGAGCCTCATTGATCAGCCTCATTAAGACCATACTTGGGCTGCCTCAATAAGTCCTTAGCAGGGCCTCATTTATCTGCCTCAGTAGGACCATACTTGGGCTTCCTCAATAAGTCCTTATCAGGGCCTCATTTATCTGCCTCAGTAGGACCATACTTGGGCTACCTCAATAAGTCCTTATCGGGGCCTCATTTATCTGCCTCAGAAGGACCATACATGGGCTACCTCAATAAGTCCTTATGAGGGCCTAATTGATCAGCCTCAGCAGGACCATACTTGGGCTACCTCAGTAAGTCCTTATCAGGGCCTCATTTATCTGCCTCAGTAGGACCATACTTGGGCTTCCTCAATAAACCCTTATCAGGCCCTCATTGATCGGCCTTAATAAAAATCGTATTTAGGCTTCCTCAATAAGTCCTGATTAGGCCCCCGTTTGATATTAATAAGGAATCCTTTCTATGGATCCCTAGCTAAGCCTTATAAGGGCCTGGTGTTCCATAAGGCCATCCTTAACAAATTTCTGCACGGGATTATATCACGCGCTCGCCCGGAGTTAACGCGTGTTTGCCCCGAGTCGGTTTGTAACTCGAATCCGCGCGATTTCGCGAGCTGAATGGATGATGGCAAGAGAGCCAGAACTTCGGATAGCGTAAAAAGCGTATGTGTATCGGACTCTTTTTTTTTTTTTTTTACGAACACATAGCGGAACGTTTGAATGATGTGAAATATTACGGATTATCTCTACGGGAGACTTTATAAGTTACGAGCTAAAGCAATCTTCCTCAAATCGCTCCTTTGTCTTGTAATCCCCACGAAATTGTCGAGAAAACGCCCGATGTCTACTCATCTCATCAAGTTTGAACAATCGAGGCCCTCGGTCGCCAGAAAAGCGTCTAAAACGAAGGAGCAAATGTCCCGTATAATAGAAGAGCAGACAAAGCACCGAAAGCACATGCTGTGTATATCCACTCTCGAAGAACCCCACCATGACGTTTTATCGCTAAACGATTTTTTCTCTCATCTGCATAACCCTCGGTGCTGCTGTTTTTACGTTTTTTTTTTTCCTCCTGCTATCACGAACCATCGAGGGGTCAATTTTTTTTCCGCATTCTAAAGTCCCTCGTTTAATAAACCGTATAAAAACGGAGCATCAAGTATCACGAGGGAAGAAACTTGATTGGCCAGATTAAACAGGCTTACAAGTATACAAACGGTGATCTCACATTACGCCTGTGTGAATACGACAGATGCAGGAATTTTTTTTGGGAAACCTTCAAATCGCAAACGTCGGTTTCAAAACATAAAATTCACTCCATCCTGCGAGAGGATTCAATCGAAAAAATTTCCCCACGTGTTTGATTATGCCGACTTAATAAATGGTCGGTATTTGAATTATTTCAAATCCCATTCAAACAAATTTACTTGAATAAAATAATAAATCATTTGTCTCAGTGTAAGAGAGTCCATCAAATTATTGGATATAAGTAAGTTCTTTTTCTTACTCCGTTCTTCAAGAATCAACGCATTTTCGAATTGGAGGAAACCCAAAAATTCCGGTGGCCAAAAATCGTTGTACGCTTCATGGGGTATACCGGCGATCTATATGTCCGTGCGCGGTGCACAGGGCTCTCGGTAAGTGTATAAAGAACATCGTGAAGTTTTTGGAGCGTAACAAAGTTGAAATTTTTAAATAATGTTATATATACATAATATCATATGTATGTTCCGTAAATTCGACGCATATGGGAGAAAAAAAACGAAGAAAAAAAGACGAGCAACAGAGGGAAGAAAGATGAGAGACGTGTAGCTCAGTGGCAAGAGTTAGGGGCAAGGCGTGAAATTTTTCGCCGCGAGAATGAAGACGAGTATCCGCGTAAAGTTTCTGGTCTTGATCCCCTGCAACTATATAACGGGTATACCTACATATCTGCCAACCCTTTTCGTGGAACAATATGTGCACGTGTCCCAACGAGTTGAGCCACGAAAGAACGAAGCCTCTCGCGTGCGCGAGGTTCATGGCTACAGGAGAAACGACTGCAGAAACTACCAGCTATGCGACTGAACACCTTGCAGAGGCAAAGATACTACCGTTAGCCAATAAAATAAAGTCTCACATATATGTGTGTTTTCCAGCAGCTCGACATACAAAATCTTTTGCAGGCGCAACACAACTGATTCGTCTTCATTATACCGAAAAATAGTCCGAGAATCTTCTTTAAGGGGGGGGGGGGGGGGGGGTAGGGTTTTGAGGGTTCAAAAAAAGTGATTTTTTTTATTGCATATTATGAAAGTATAGTAACTCAAGAATGTTGTCTGTTAATAGGAAGTCAATGATTCTATGTGAGTAAAATAAAAAATAAATAGCTTACTAAGTTTTATCAGGGTCTTTTCGCTACGAAAAACTTTAAACGCGTTTTTCTCAAATCGATGTTTTTTGAGTCGGTGCACTCTGTATCTCAAAATCTATTCAACCGATCGTTCTCAAATTTTTTACAGTATTTCCTTACATAATTTATGAGGTAACCCTGTTGAGATTTTTTCTTTTTTGATTTTATTTTTTTTATTATTAACAACAATAGTCATGAATTTAGGCCAAAAATCGGTATTTTCACTTTCAAGTCTTGTAAAAAGTTCAAAAATTAAAAAAAAATGGAAAAACTCGACAGAGATACCTAGAGGGACATAAAAATTAAAGGAAAAACTTTGGTTATTTCATTTCAGATGATCCAGTGCTGAGGTATGACGTGCACCGCAAAATGTATTTTTTCTGAGGCGCCTGCGAAGAATTGCTGCCATTCGGTCAATTTTCAATATTTTTCAACCAATATTTCACAGAATATAGTTCAATTACTACTCTTTAATGTACAATAATCAGAAATAAATTTACTTTCACCGTACGCCCAAAAAAAAATCTGTAAAAACCTGTTTTTTTCTGCCTTCAAAACCCTACCCCCCCCCCCCCCCCCCTTAACCCACATTTTCCCATAATTTATTCGGAATAATGTAGAAATAAAAGTTGCTATTCGTTGGAGATAATCGATATATATATATATACGAATTAATTAGGATAAAATTAAGACATGAAATTGTAGAGATAGCCTAATAGCGAGCTGGAAGAATCATATATCTTAAGCTTTAAACATAATTGGGAAATTTGCATAAAAAGGCTAAAATAAAAAGAACAATACAGAGACGGGCTATGAGGCAGGTCAGTGATTAATTCAACATTGCAGAGAATGACGGAAACGAGTGAATTTATATTATTCGAGTTGCACCTCGGTAAGAAGGATGCTGGTCCGTATAGGTCGCATTCCAACGAAATTTTATATTCGAGCGGTGACTATTAATTTTCTCCTTCACCTCGTAATACTTTTTATGCCCCTAAATCCTGCAGGTAAAACGACTAATGAGATCATTGAAATAAAGAGGCGACATTAACACTCATCCCCATATAGTTCGTATGTATATAGCCCTTCAAGCCCTAAAAGATTTCATCCAGCGTAAGAGCAACGTGTAACGTGGCCAACGTCCGAAACAATTGCATAATACACATTGCGCTGAGTTATACGCAATCTGGATAACGGGTCGGCAATGTATATGGAGATTCCCATATGGGCGAGAAACCTACCGGAATGAAGCGGCAGTTGCTGGTATACACCAGAGCCTCCCGCAATGGAAAAGCGGAAAGGTAACTCGAGCGTCCGACTAATTACATTCATTTTAATTACGCGCGGCAAGCGGTCCTGACCGCGAAACCGCACGGGCGCGCGCATAAGAAGAAAATCCTCGTATCGGCCGATTGCTTTTCAGCCTCGAATTCACCATCGCATACTCTCGCCTCTGTGTACCGATATCCGAAACAACTATTTGCATGTGTGGGCGAGCATGCGTTGACCGTTGACCAGCAAAAAGGGCTCAAAGGTACGATTTAATACGTGGAATATATGTTGTGGGCTTTTGCTATTTTGTAATTTAGCAGTTGATCCATGCCAGGGTGCAATGACTAGATAGCGAGTGATCGAACGGTAAAATCGCTCATATTCTCCCGATGAGACCTCATTTCGTTCGCTACGTGCACTAATGAATCCATCACGGTGGATTGAGCACGTTACCGTGCCATGCGGATATGTTATATTCACTGCTGGATATCTGGATACGATTACACGCAGTGATTATCGATATTTCCGGCAACGGGAGGCTTCGAGCGTGCACGGTTGATAACGTCACGGGAGCTGGGCATAACGGCACACGGAACGATATAGAGATCGCTATGGCTATGCGTATACATAGCTTATAATTGCGTCGGGAATACGAGTCGTTCGAGATTTCGTGCATTCGCCAATGCAGTCATGCAAGCCCGTAGCGCAGTATTTCCATTAGAATTTCAATTTGTTTTTGTTTGCCTGGTGCGAAAACGTAATGGAGAAGTTACAAAATATGTATTTTTCTTTCTTGCATTGGGTTCGATCATGCTTTTTTAGGAAAAAAATTCTGGGCTTTATTAAAAGTAACAGAAGGGAGTTTAATGCAATATTTTCTATCTAATTAAAAAGGTTCTGCTCCTATACTTTGGGGGGGGGGGGGGGAAGGGGAACGTATAGCGCGGCGCAGGCGACGTGCAGGACAGGTTGCGTCCGGCATTGTTTCACCAAATTTAGCGCACGTTTTCATTTGATTAATTTGCCATTATTCACGCTAGGCGTGTCGAATCGCGTCCATTTTTTTTAAGGGCTTTGTAATAGATAAGTTTGTACTTTCCTGAAATTTTTAAACAGCGCCATTACTTTTTTATGCACCTGATATCGAACGATTCTTCACGCCATAACGGTTGAGATGCCATAAGACCCTGATGTGCATATCAAGAGTATCTATACGAATTTTTATCTCGGAAAGTAGGTGGTGAATTTCATTGAAATTTTTCAGGTGCACGAAGGTAACAAACACGCTGTTAAAATTTCAAATCGCTGTAACTTTTTTTAGGTTCGAGCAGAACCTCCTCAATAAAGTGTCAAATAAACAACGAGGACAGGTTCAAATAATCAACGTAAGGCGGCTATATGTTCAGATTATAAATTGATATTATTGAGGAGCTTAATCCAGAGAGACCTTTGAATTATTTTTCGAACCTCGCCGCGCCAATGATGCCATTTTCATTCATCGTAAAATTTTCGTGTGGCTCTTTCGTCCCCTCAGAACTTGCACGGCCGTTCCTCGGATCATAATTGAAATATTCTAATTCAAACGACTGAAACGATGCAGTTTCAAGATTTCACTGAGACTTTTCATTCAATTTCCTCCCATGCAATTATTTCAACTTTATCAGAGCTCTACTTTTTTCAGTTCGGGGCTTAGTAGAAACTTTCTACGTTATGATGGAAAAGTATTTGTGGATTTTTTGTCAGCTCACAGTGTGGTCATATTATTTTATCCTACATAGTTCTTCTTATTTTCCTCTCATTATATGCATAGTATATCAGATATATAGCTCAAACTCCAATTATAAGTCCATATACCATACGTCTTGAGTCGGTTTTTACTACTAGAAATGGAAATATTTTACCAGCAGTCTTCACGTTGGAGAGGAAAAGAGAAAGAATCATATCAGAACGAAATAAATGAGGCAAATTCAAAGTAGATCGGTTGGCAAACAGGAGACGAACAGACCTCATCGTCAGCTGCATACATGTATATATACGTAAAGACGGTGAAGCTCGTGCGACAGCGGACAAATGAAATTAATTGCGGATAAAATAAAGCTCGTGCAGAGTTTGAATATTGAATGAAAGAGGATGAAAAAATCGTATATATGTAACGATATATATTCTCCGGTAGGCATGGTAGAGTATAGGAGACTGAACGAGGAGCGACGTTAATGAGATGGACATTTATTCCAGAAAGTGCACGAGTCTCTCTGAATATATCTATATGGCGTGGTTGAAAAAAAAAAAAAACGTCGATTGGGGTGGCTCAGGGTTGAAGATAGATAACCTCGGTTGCACTTTTATTGTTATTAATTGCCTTTCATCTTTCGCGCTAGGGGAGCTACTCGGTCACCGGATGTGCAGCTGGTCCGAGTGACCGATCGATGATGAATTGCGAAAAATGATCGGAAAAAAAAAAAGAGAGAGTATATAATTGAAACAGCTGAAAGGGATGATGAAGAAGCATATTAGAAAAAGAGGAAGGCTTCCTGTGATGGACGGGGTGGCAGGAAAAGAAAGTGGGGAAGAGGTAAATAGAGAAGCAAAAAAGAGGAAATGATGAATGAAAACGAAATAGAGAAAGAATAGGATCACCGGGTGAATCAAAGGGATATAAATTTCATGGAATTCTTCGTCTCGTGTAATTCGAGAACGGCGATGCAACTATCCTTCGCATTTTATTTGCCTGCCTCTCTCTCTCTCTCTCTCTCTCTCTCTCTCTCTCTCTCTCTCTCTCTCTCTCTCTTTCTCTCTCTCTCTCTCTCTCGGTCCCTTTTTCTCTCTCAGCAACTGCAAAGTCAACGTTCTCCAAAACGACGCGTAAATCGAATGGGCATAACAAATTTCGAGTTCAACACTTTTGCAAAATTAAACGCACTGCTTAAGCAGTATTAAATGGCACTTGGGCTGGATTTAACGTGCGTTGAGAATAAAAGTTTCGTCCTGACAGAGAATGCTGATGAGAGTCTCGTTCTGCGACGACTATGTGGCCGCGCGCGTTTGAACGATGAGAGAGAAAAATAAAAAGACGAACAAATAGATAACGTGCCTCGTGAGGAATGATGAAAAAGGTATGGGGAGACGAGAATTGAGCTTATTGCTGAGATTCGAACATGTACCGTCGAATAGTCGCAACCGCGTCTTCGATTGATCCCAGGCTAATTAAGGTTCACGGTCGGCAATTGCTAGCGATCAGCACTCTCGGGATGTGTATGTACATATGGATATATACAAAACATGCACTAGCAATGACCCTTCGTTTAGACTTCGATCGTTCGAACATTCATCGATAATCAAAATGCAAATCTTGCCCTGATAAAACACGACAGGGAGAATTATAAAATAGAAAATTCGTATAGCGAACGTTTGCAAAGGACGTATTCAACAATGCGAAAGGTTTGACCAACTGCGAATGGAGTAACAAAGAAATACGTATAAATTATGTTCTGTAAATGCACTCGATGATAAAATAGTCCTAAGGATACTTCAGTCATGAGACAAGTATATCGAATATGCAGACATCCCGTGTAAAAAATACAATATATTCGCCAGACTTACCGCAGTCAGGTGTTGAATTTTTTTTTGTTTGTTTTGTTTAATCCTCTTTCTAGGCATTTACCAGAAATTCAATTGCCATTAAAATCCACTTATTGCCAGTCCAAAATAATGAATAGGAAATAATATCATATGTTCGAGGCTTGAATGTAAAAATGGGAGCCAAAACTTTCCAGTCTTAATGTAAATATCGTAAAATTGATACATTTTTTAAAACTGAATAATATAACGGAAAAATAAAAATATAATTGATAAAAGAGATGGGAGACAATGATCGAGGTTGAGCGATCGTGACGAGGCATTGAATGTATTATTATCCGGGGACAAATTATGTTTCAAGAGATAATACGTCTCTTTATCAATTGTACCGTATCTGGCAAAATGCTGACAGGTACCGGTGAGGCTTTCTCGCGGATGATTTACGCTCACGCGCTTAATTATGATAATCAATGCTAATACGTGGTGCACACGCGAGGGGTCGCCGAACATGTGTTTTCTCATATACATACACACGCAGTCGCTGTGCGCACATATGCATCGCGAGCACTAAATAGTTCAGTGCGAACCTGTCCGAGCTGTTGTTCCATTAATTAATATACACTTCGGACTCATTAACAATGCGAAATCAGATCCATTACTTAACACTGACGTATGGGGCGTGAATGTATCAGTGAAAACGTATGATTAGCGAAACATAAAAATTTAATTCTCATTAATACGGATTTTATCTTTTCCGGATAAAATATTTTGCTTGTCTCCGTCAATTGTTTGGACGAGAAAATTTCATTGGAAGTATCTGAAATTATTGGATAAAAATATAAATTTTCATATCCATCTGGGTTCATTTAGTTCTTGTACAAAAGTTCGAATGCATTTTAGGGTAGTTTTTCCGCAACCGTCAACTATGTTTTTTTTTTCCTTTTTTTTTCGTATTTCGCATTCAGAGTCAATGTATATCTATAATCTATAATCTGTTTATTTTCATTTGGGATGCTGAAATTTGTCATGGTGAATGATTTGTATAAACGCACTGTCGAAGATTTAGCGCGAGCCGTTTCCCATCTCTGATCAATATATCTTTATCGCACTTACGCTCTATGTCCGTCTCTCTTATTGCCAAACCGCTCTTTAATTCTCTCTATCTCTTTATCTCTCTCTCTCTCTCTCTCTCTGTTCGCCCAAGTCAGTTACGCATGCACATATTGCTCCCATACACGTATAGTTGTATATGAGCGGTCAGCAGTTATCGACATATTCGCGATTCATCCTAAAATCGGTCAGGTACTATTAATAGGTAGAGACGGCAGAACGCTTATACCCGCGCGATCCAACCCATAAATGGGTCCATGGACCCCGCGTATAACACATAACGATAAATTTCCGATCTGCCCGGGCCAAGGTATGCAAGCCAATGCTCGTGCTCTCATTTCACCAATACATGGGCTATTCCGCTCGGGATGAGAAAATTTTCATCATTCAGCATTAGCTTAATTCGCCGAGCATTCAATTGAATCCAGAGACTTTGGGAATGCAGGCTTGAAAACAAAATTTCAGATCCGAGGATCAGCTAAGTTTCAAGTTTGAGACTTGGATTTGCGAAAAATATTTTACTCACAATGAGATTTTTCTAGCTCCGTGAAAAAAAAAAAAATCGTTTCTGGAAAATTTCTTTGTAAATCTGTGAAAAAAACTTACAGGACAGTGACAGATTCACAGATGGCAGCGGTAGATTTTTTTTTTAATTCTTGTTCAAAATATGGAACGGTGGCCGGGAAGAGGTTAAGATGTTCACAATGAAGACAATGTTGATAATAATATCAGACGACAATTGGATTAGCTGTAATTATATTTTATACGAGTACTTTTTTTTTTTTTTTACTTTCTCGTAATAATCGTGAAAAGAATGCTCTCACTTCATGCGGAATACTCCATATACACACGCTAATGTTTATACATATAGATGTATAAATATACGTATCGATAGCGTCAGAAGGGCGTCAAGTTTATGCTTGCGAGCTCTCGATGCACCCTTTCGACTTTGACCAATCGATATACACCTGTACATCGATACATATATGTATATATATATATATATATATATATATATATATATATATATATGCTGCAACGAGCAGCGCATCGCACTCTCGTTCCTCGCTCAAGTACAACACCTCCATGTATTATATACACCGAAACCTTCCGACCATATACCCGACCAGTATTGCCAGCAACCTCGGTTAAGGACCCGCGCGTTTCCTCGTAATTTACGAGCGCCAGTTAACCATCCCACTGACTGCCAACGCAAGTTTGTTGACTATCGTTCAACCGAGCGTGCGTGATATCCACCGAACATTGGCTTGTTTTTTTTTTTTTTTAATTTTATTTTGTATTTTTTATTTCAATGGTGCCGCGAACGTGCATGCATTATTATGTGAATGACACTTTAATCGACAAAATGATGAATTTACCCTTTTATCGCATACATTTGATTTTCGTATGACCGATTTTCGATAAAATCCACAATTTGTCGATGCATGTGTCGCATATGTTGGGGATATATGATTTCATCATTAGGGCTCGGTAAATGATATTTATGATGGATAAATATTCACCAAAATTTCTTTCGCGCGTTTTTTTTTCTTCATAAATTTTTCCACGGTTATTCGGTTGAATAGATCAAGATATGTTTGAAGTAGGATTTTTTTTTGGTGAAATTAAACATTCAATCTCGCATTTCATTGCGTCAATTCGCATTGCAGTATGGGACATTTGTTTATACAAATGAGTTATTTAGCAATCATTAGAAATTGAAAATGCAGCAATTTTCTCTCAATTGAATGAATATTAATTCTAGTTACTGCTACGAAAGATTGAAAATAATTTGTCAAAAATTCTCATAGATTGAACGCAGTCGTTGCTATTGTGACGTCATGAAATTATTTTAATTCCAATCCAGCGAGGCGATTGATTACGTAGTTAATTGGCAAGAGGGAGAGGTTTAAATTAATGAATAGGTTATTATTTACACTGTGCTTTGGTCGTCGATACAACGCTCGATCGAGGTTTAGGGACGCTACCGCGGAGGGCACTGCGATCGCGGTAAATTTTCACTTCCTGACGGTGGCGCTCTCTGTGCTCTCAATATATAATTACACGTGTATAGGGTACAACAATGGATAGCCGATTGGAAGAACGTTAATATGCGTACAGCACAAGCGTTTGGACAAAACGTGCCCTAAGGAGACCAAAGGCAATCGCGTAGATCGTGCTTGATCGAAGAATCCATCGACTCCCGCTTGTCAATCGATAAACAGCGTTCCCTCAAGCTTGCCCAGCGTGAATATCGTGATTTCTGATTTGAAAACAGCGAACTGCTCTGGTTACACCGAGAGCGAACCGCTTCCAATTGCGCTCTGCACATGCTACAGGCGACCCGCACATAACATTGTCTCTGGCTGTACATGAATGTGTACAATACACATCGATGGCTAGCGCGAAACAAAGGACTCAACTCATAAAGCCTGACCCGTTAAATGCTGTCGGTTACACCCTTTTGTTCGTTAGAAGTCGATATTATAACTAAAGCGAGGGCACATCGAAGGCCTGACGGAGGCGTAATTATGATACCCGGGTTCGATTGTCACCAGGCGTCCTGTGTCAATAATATAGTCTCGATATAGGCCACAGACCACAACAACGCGTCTCTTAATATACGATTATATTTATAGCTTCACGGTCAAGTTATGCTGACTCGCAAGTATACTTTTAATCTGTGAGGAACCAAATGATCAACGGTATCGTCGCGATGGCATATATGATACATTGTTCGATCTGGAATGTTGCTGTGAATGTAGGATTTACAATTTTAATCTCTTAATTAACATGATGAGCGGAATTTTTAAAACTGTCGGTATGAATTATCAATTTTTTTTTTTTATATTCTTGAAAGAGAAATACCATATTTGTTTTCATTTAAAAGAGCATCAGCGTTCAAATCGGCCTATCGCGGTGTAACGTGAGAAAAAAAAATGAAACTGCACACACTTTCGTCCCATTTACATTTTGTTAAAAATCAAGATGAATAATTTCAACAAGTGAATAGAAAAATAGAATTATCAATTTATCGATAAATGCCACTTTACTCGACGAGCTCTGCGTATAGTTACTGATGCTTGAACATGCTCATTATTTCGCGCGTGTGCGGTCATCATATACGCCAGTGTATCGAATATAAAAGCTTCAGTATGCCGAGACGGTTATATTAGATCGATGACATAGGCGTATAATTATTGTGACACGATTTTCACGGTCATATCAATATTGTTGTCGATATTGCGCGCGAAGCAGTAACAGGGGGACATGATACGTGGTCGTGCATCATTTGCGCGTACATTCGCTATGCATCGCGAATTCAGCACATGGCGGCTGATTCAACGATTGTCAGTGAAAGTACACAGTAATTAAGAGTAAGCTGAGAGTTAGCAGTTGTTAAGATTGTTGTGCTGGTTAATCAGCCAGGGGGATTGGGCGGGGGGACTCTTTCTCTTTCATTATAAATAATCTAAAAATCGTACTGTCGAAAATTTTGAAATTTTTACAGAATATCCAGGTAATGTCTCTTAAAACGTAATTATATTTTTCAGCTTATTTTGTCACCATTTTCTTGTCACATATTATTACGTAAATACTGCAAAAATTGGCAGAATTTATCTGTCATAGGTGCAGTTAACCTACGAAACACATTAACTTTCCGAATTTTTTTTCTCAAAAAACGGTACTGTGAATCGTACCCAAGTTTTACAGAAACGTAGGCAAAAAATATTATACACATTGTGGAAAAATTTGGTCTGCATGGCATCATTTTGAAGTATAGTCACAACAATCTTACCGGCAATTGGCATTGTTATCGCATTGTCGACACAATCTGTCATTGCAACAACTTTGCGCGTTACGCGCAAATTAGAAAGAATTTCGCTGCGTTAGATTACCGTACACCAATAATCCGTGTCCCAGAAATTTTTATCGATATGCTGATCAATCTAGTAGCTGGATATATGGAGCTCACCATTGAGGGACAATACTTGAAGTGATTATTTTTTTTTGTTCTTTGTTTTTTTTTTGGAAAATACTTTCAATGTGGATGATCAATGAAGGAATCTTTGTCGAATAAACTTTTCAGGTTTCACGCATCTAATATTTAGGGGATAGTGAGAAAAAAAGCTTATTTGATTGTATAGTTTAGTTGCAAATACGCTTCAGTTATCTTGTTCAAGAGTGAGAACGAACGTTTCGCAATGTTCGCTGAACCAATGTCAATATAATTGATGGTCGACGAGAGAGCAGAGGCCAACTGAAAATGTGTAGTTATTCTGTGAAAAAAAAAAAAAAAAAAAAAAAAAAAAAAAAAAAAAAACCCGTACCACCGTATAACGTCTGTAGAGTCGGTGACCATTGTCGTATTATTACCGTCGTTAACGCTATACTCTTTCTTCTATATATTCCTTTCTACCCTGACTGGTCCCTGAAATTTTCATGCTTTTCACGCGGTTCTTTCGTTTCCTAACGCTCGTGTCAATTTCGTTCAACGAACGCCGCAAAATTTATGTAAAGATTGCTTCAAGTCAATGGTAGAAATTATGCTATGATTTTACACACGGATACGAATCATTTGACGGAAATTATGTACGAGGGAATGAACGTATTATGAAGCTCAGATTTGCTTTTGCTAGAAACTGAAAAATCTCTCAATGTTTTTTTTCAACTTCCGGGGCGATTATCAAACTAGCCTGTGGTTGGAAATACAAGCATATATCTATCTTTTTTCTCGTTTGCTCAACCAAACTTATAAAAATATGAGCTTCTTTCAGCAGTGCGATGAATTATTTAAGAAAAATTATGGCAATATATATTTTCGATGCAACTGGTATCCATGTACGCAATAGGCATGAGCTTTCGACAAAAAAAAAAAAAAAAAAAAATACGTTTATGGACATCTTTGCACGACAAGGCAGCTCTTTTTTTTTTTAATCTTCGTGTCTATTTTTTTTTTAAGCGCGATCCTTCTCAGTCGTCGAGAGAAAAAACGGGGCTGCTTTCGGGAATAAATTATGCGCTCGCCTGGAATAAATTATGCGATCATTAAAGAAAGATGGGGTTACGACAGTGGGGAAGCATAAAAAAAAAAAAAAAATTGTTCCGGAGGGGGAGTTGAGCGAGGAACGAGGATATAGAGACGCGGTTGCAACCGAGAGCAAAGTCGATGGGCAACGGATGATCGCTCAACAGGTATCCTTCTGGCATTGTCCTCGACTGCAGATTCATCGAGACAAGTAACTCTCGACTCCTCTGTTCCTTTTCTTTTCTTTACTTTCGCATTTCAACTGGTTTTTTTTTTCCCCCCTATTTCCCCGTTTCTCCGTTTCCCCGTTTTCCACGGAAATTCTTGGCAGTCCCTATCATTTCAGCTATTTTTTTTTTTTTTCATGCAGTGTCACCACACTCGTCCTTCCTGGATTTTATCACGAGCGACAGAGGAGCTTTGCAATTAACGCGACTGAAATAATTAAAAATTACACTTTGACGCTACAGGGACTTTTGTGGAATTGTACGCGTGGGAGCTAACGCTATATATACACCTTGAGAACAAGCTGGAGTTATCAAAGTTTAGTAGAGCGTGGACATGTGTGTGTGTGTGTGTGTGTGTGTGTGTGTGTGTGTGTGTGTGTGTGTGTGTGTGCGTGTAGGCGAACGAATGTGGTATCGAGAAGACTCTGTGGAATCTAAGCTCTCGTTGGTTTAATTAAACGATCAAGAGAATTCCTGGAGAATCACAGAGATTCACGGAGATAGTTCAATTCTCGGCTATCACATTCTCACTATATATAATATAATACTCTTTCCCTTTTTCCCTCGAGCGAGAAAATTAAAGTGAACGAGGCACGAAGACTCCATTCCTTCAGACGTATCAATTGGTTTGAATCACGTTACAAGGGAAATATTACACGGAAAAAAATATTAGCAATAATATTGCTGAGTCAACAATAATTTATTGTACTATTTCAACATACAAAGTTTTATTGCTGTATTGAACTTGTCAGTTTTGCAGATAGGTAAAACAATATAAGTATTGCTCTACGACCCTACAATACTAAAATGCTGATATCCACAGCGATAAAAATATTGTAAATGCATATTACAACATATTATTGCAATAGGCTTCAGCGAATTAATGCAGCTTACAGCAGCAAATATTCATGCTATTTCAAGCAATAAAAATTGTTGACATTGCTAGACAATATGTTTCCTCACAGCAATATCATATAACCATGCGCGCTTCCACTTTATACTTAAATTTACCATCTTTATTGCTGTACTGAACCACTAGTTGACATTAAAAATATTAATTAATTGCTTCACACACTTTTTTTAATGAATTTCAAACAGAAATTTTTAACAATGTTGGTCATGGAAGGGTTACAATGAAAAAAAAAAAATCCTACACCGATTTTTCTCGATAGGATTTTTCCTCCTCGACTGGGACTCGAACCTGGGACCTACCTACCTATCCTACCTATCTTCCTAACACGCTAACCACTACGCTATCGACTGCTTATGAACTTTGGTAATTCGTATCGTGTATTTGACTCACCAGAAAACACTTGATCAGTTGTATGTTGGGAAATTTAAGGATGTATCGGACGTACCTTCCCAACCTTGTAACTTTCGTCGACAATATTGCATACTTCATGATAAGATAAAAATCAGAAAACATTCAACCACAATAAAGACGATAATAAGATTACTTTTTAATAATAACAATACCCAAAAGTTATCAATAAATTGTTTAAACAGCACATTGTTTAAAACATTTTTAGGGAATGTTTTTTTTTTGTCATGTGAAATGAATTCGTTGATTTTTCCGACTACACATGAATTTTTAAAAAATTTTTTTATCATTTTGAAATTTCGGTTTTCGGAAATTTGTAAAGGTTGTACTTACGATACTATTCGTTCAATGCCCTGGAAACTTCTTAATTGTAATATATTTTTTTTTACGTTTTTACGAAAACATATCCAAAATTCACGATTTTTCCTTTATTTTTCAGAATTAAAAAATTTTCGAAAACCGACATTTCAAAATGATAAGAATTTTTTTTTAAATTCGTGCGTAGTCAGAAAAATCAACGAATTCATTTCACGTGTCAAAAAAAACTTTCCCTAAAAATTTGTTAAACAACGTTTTGTTTAAACATTTTATTGATAACTTTTTAACATTAATTCAAATTTTGTACTCAATGTAAAAATTGTAATAATGTACTAAATTCCAAACCCGTTTGAAAATTCAACAGACGAAGATTCAAATAATAATGTACTAAATGTCAAACCATGGTTTGAAATTTAGTACATTATTATTAAACTTCAAACTATGGTTTGAATATTTAGTATATTTTTATTAAATTTCAAACCATGTATAAAATTTCTAGTTTTTATGTACATATGTATTAATTTCAATTTAATTACCAGGGTTTGTAGATTTTATCGTTTTTTGTATTCCAAAATTCAGAATATTTTTGCCAGTGTACGTTAAAAACGACAAGAATTTAATGAAAATGGATCTAGATAATTCATCACATCTTTGGGAAGAAGTTCGCAAAGAGCGAAATGCTTCATATATACATACATAGTTATTGAGAAATTCTAAAAATAAAACAGCTCTCGTTGTATACAATGTAAGCTCGGGAACTTGTGACGCGGACTTCTCTCTCGCACGCTACCCGCCCGGCAACCCGCGTACAAGCGACGCGTCACCGATCTTCCGCTCCTGCGCGGAGGTGGCAAACCTCCTTAAATAATATCATACTCGTGCAGATTATATCACACTCGGGCAGAAACAAGGGAAAAACTTTTCTTTCTCTCGTTTCCGCGCACGCGTATGATATAAATTACAAATTTTTAAATAATATTTATTTTCATAGAAAAAAAATTTGAAAGAAATGAAAAAAAAATTCAAAAGAAAATAAATTAAGGGAAAAAAAATGGATAAAAATTTTCATAAGAAAACTTTTCTCCTTTGCACTCAAACACTCTCTGCGCCTGTCTATTCATCTTGTCTTCCTCTTGTCCTTGGCCTGCCTTAGCTATATCTCTCTTTTCTCTTTAGCAATAACGATGTTGTAGTTGAGAACTCAATGTAATGTATTGGAAACAAAGCATATTGCTAGTATTGCAATATTGAGAAGGCAGGACGTTATTGCTGTATTTCGCGTGAAATTATTGTTGTGGGTACGTGAAACGATATTGTTACGATAACAATTCAAATTTAACAATAACAGTGTTGTACTTCAAAATCCACTGTAATGTACCGTGAACAAATTGTATTGCTATTTCTGCAACATTTATGGTACGATATTTTATTGCTAGATTATTAAAATTTTTTAGTTCGAAATACGATACATTATGGCTAAAACAGCAAGGCCATTTCAGCGATAATGAGAAAATTTGCAGAGCAATCTATTAGTGTAACGAGTAACCAAATTATTGTTGTCACAGCAATATTTTAAGAGCAATACTGTTATTGCTATTTTTAATATACACATTTTTTTCCGTGTACCATTGAATAAAACAATATTGTGAAAGGTTTTCTTTTTCTGAAGATCGCTGCAAAAAGTTTTTCTTTTTCTTTTTTTTTTTTTCGTTTTACATTCAATCGTTCCCCATTGAGACGGCATATTGAATACCGCACGATGCTTCGTCGGAAATCCGTCGGTGAGTGTGAAAAATGAATGGTAATTAAGCTTTGGCTGAACGAAAGTCAGTGGTGCGCGCGATCTTCAAATTGCTGGATCGATAAAAAAAAAAGTGGTGGGAAAAATGTAGAAAATTTTGTTAACCCCGAAGTGCATTTAACGTATAGTCCCTGCAATGATAATTTTTGACATCGTCAAAATCGCTAATTCACGGGAATATATTTACCACTGAATAGTTTTTTTTTTTTACTGAAACAAAACAATGCGTCAACGATATAGTAACAATAAAAGCTCATAATGTCGAAAATTATCCGTGTCTATGTAACGGGTCACGTTCAATTTTAGATTATTTGTCGCTCAGCACGCTGGGAGGCTGGCAATTTCCGGGAAATTCATAACGGATAAATGGATAACATTATGGACAGGGGAGGTGACCTCGTTCGTAGGTGGAAACGCACACACAGTGTGCTTCGTAACCACATAGTGTAATCATGATTATGCCGCGGGCACATAACAGCGAGAGAGAGAGAGAGAGAGAGAGAGAGAGAGAGAGAGAGAGAGAGAAAAGTCGAACGGACAGAGACTAATTCGCGTGCACTTTTGGATCTCGCGATTATTCCAGTTAGCTGAATAACAGACAACCGAGTCTTTCAAGCGATTTAGAGAGAAAAACCGTATGTCAGACGCTCATACGTGCAGACATGAGCGCGTCAGTTCTTCTCTAAAATATATCACAAATTAAAGTTGTGCATAGAAATAATACTTCTTCGATTTTGTTGGAATATGGCAAAAATAATATTTTATAATTGGGAACTCACAAATGTCACCCTGACCTCTGGCGGCCAAATTTCCAAGTACTTCTCTCCAGTTGCTGCCTAATGATTACCATTGATTACCATGCGAATTTGTCACTTTTTAACAATAATTAAAAATCTGCTGCTTTATTACAAGAAATAAATCATAAATAAAGATCGAGAAGACATAGTCGATATTTGATGCGAGGGCATGAGATTTTCATCACACGCAGAATATGAATAATCGTTTTAGTTATGTCGTGTAAACACAAGCGACGTGACTTTCAATTTCATAACTTATGAAATATGGACAATAATTTATACATAAAACATTTTTCATGTCATGCTTGATATTTTAACTAATAATTTATTGTTCGAACGCATTTATTTAGCCGAAAAGTGACGGGAATTTTTTAAAAGATTTTGAGGTTAAGCATGGGATGTCATGTAGGTTCATGGTAATCCGTATGGCGATATTCACTTGATCCGTATCCAATTTGCGCAGTGGATTCTATCCACGCATAATCCTCAACGGTAATAAACCCCATTGTCAAATCTTACTACAAAAATCCCATTTTGCCGAAAAATATGCGATAATCCAGTGTTTAAAACTGTTCCCTATGCTGCCCCATGCTAACTAGAGCTGGCTACTGGCAACGAACTGGAGAGAAGAGGCCATATTGGATAGGCCCCGCCTCCGTGTTGATTCCCAATAAGAGAATATAAATAAGAATATTAGTTATATATTATTGAAGAGTATGTGTGCATATATGAAGCGAGAATAAAGAACGCGTTGTGGCCTATCGATAACTATCGAGGCGACGCAGTTTACATTAATAAAAGAAAATATACATAAGAGTATATATAAGAAGTCGTTTTGGGACTGCTTTGTTCTTGAAGCATATGTGACTCTTTTCTCCTGCACTCTCAGTCTTAAGTCTCACTCGGTCCTTCGATGACTCTTGAAAGAATAAGAAGTCGGAATAAAAAGATATTGCTCTAAATTAATAAGACGCTGTATTTTATTCATTAAACCGATCCCATAATCCAATAGATTTGATGCCCCCTTCCCTCCCTCTTGCGGGTTGAAATGGAAAAAAAATCATCAAACAATTTAACGCTGTTCGCATAGAAAATTATTCACGCGTGCATGAGTATTTTTGTCACAGCACGCTCGTGTCGTACTGCGACTTATTACGACGCCGTGTGACATAAACATCGCTTGCGCAATAATTGTCTCGCGAGCGCGGATAGATCGCGATCAAAGCGTAGACTCGTTGCCAGACACTGCGGAGGCTTTAAACAGTCATCCAGGCCATATATATGACTGGACCGCGCGTCCGCACGCGGTTCGATCAAGTCTCACTCTTTAATATAACACTTGACCAGCTCCGCCAATATACAGGAAATAAAAGGTAAAAAGCAAAAGTTTCTCAATCACACGTGGACGCGCTCTGGTTCAACCGCATCCGCTACGAAGCGGATACGAATATCGTCTGAATAGATCGAAATTACTGGCGCGATATTAAAAAAAAAAAAAACCAATTTATAAAATTGTTTCAACTTCTATCGATAAAAGTTAACTTTGAAAGTTCAAAAATAAACGAGCATTGACAATTATATGAATTTTTTTTTCCCACAATTCGCTTGGGAGTAATTTTTCATAATTATATTTTACGAATATTTATTTCTGCTGCACTTGCACAATTTTATTACCGGATGCATAAAAATAATACAGGAGAGCTAAATGAATGTAAAGTGAATGAAAAATATGAAAAGAAGAAGATTGTATGAGTCGCAGATTTGAAATGAAAAAAAAAAAAAAAACGTTACTAAAAAATTTCAGGGAGAGCGAGATATACCTGCGGCAAAGACGCGGGCGATTCCCACGGAATGAGAACGATATGAAAATTCGACTTTACGAACAATGAATGAATGCAGGGAAAAATAGAAGAATAATCCAAGTGCAGTATTCTGTGATGCGAGAGAACCGGGAAATGCGACATTGCATTATGTGTGTCTGCATGTGCATTTATTCCAGTTACGTCACACACACACACATATATATATATATATCTATATATATATATATATACGGCATTAGCTGAGCCCATATTCGCGACATTCAGAGACACACGTAGGCTACGAAAAATGCGCTGGGTGCGATAAGCTCTAGCGAGTGAAGGGGTTGGGCTTCTCAAGAATCCGACATATTCGTCATCGGCATACGGAGCTCTGACTTTTTCTTTTTTTTTTCTTCCACGCTACTTACACATCTTCGCGTCTCTATGTGCAAAATCGAAGAGTCGATGGAAATTTGAGTTCGCCCTTTTCGAAAAAATAATCCCAAAATAAAAAAAAAACTGCATTTAGGTCTTGAAGGTGATTTTGTAAATCCAAAATACGAGCGTTAAAAAAAATACCAATCCATACTGCTTTAAATTTCATCTTTCCATTAGCACGTAATGGAAATCCACATCAAGCTATTGGATATGCGACGATAAATAATATAAAAACGCAGTGAATTAACTTTACTTTACTTCTTTTTTTTTAAAGGATGTACGAGCCACATAATTCCAGTCGAAAAAATTTTTGGTGAGAATTTAAAGTACTTCGCGTCGAAGCGAAAATTTGAAAAAAATCAACTGTATTCAATTTAGAATTTTGAATTTTGAATTTTGAAAAACTGTTTTTGTAAAAGTATTCGTTTGATGATCCGGATACTTCGTGAAGTTAATATAGAACCTTTGTACGAGAAAATATCCAAAATTCACACCACTTTTCATGCAATTTTCAAAATTAAAAATTATAAAAAAAAAAAAAATTAAAAAACCATGAGAAAATACTTGAAAAATTCATATGCATTCGGAAAAATCGAGGAATTTGTTACGTATAATCGAAATACATTTTTACGGGAAATTTCTGCAACAATTTATTGTTTAAACAATTTTTTGATAGTTTTTCGGCATTGTTATTGTTGGAAATCGATATTATTATCATCTTCAATATGGTTGATTTTTTTTTTTCAAATTTTTGCTTCAACGCGAAGGTACTTGAAATTCTCACCAAAACTTTGTTCGACTGAAATTATGTGGCTCGTACATCCTTAAGGTGGTCCTCGTGAAAATGCGTTTATAATGAGAATTTGTTGAAATTTATAGTGGACAAAGAGAATGCTAGTACCCAACTTCTCGTGAAATTTGAAGCAGATTGTGACCGTTCCCAACTCGAGATATTTAATGTCAAAGTTAGCAACCATTACGTGTATGGAGCATATAGCAAGCATTGCTGTACCCTGATAATAGCACGGGTTTTTAAATATAACAACTAAACGCGTAACCAGATTTTGATAAAAAAAAAAAAAATCTTAGACGGGAGAAGACTATTATTCACATGTTAGGAAAAAAAGAACAAAATTATTCACCGTTTCGTTTACGAACGACGATCACAAAAATAATGCAATATGAACGAAAATTCGACGGGTAAGCTGCACATTCTATGTTGTGAATGTATCTGAATAAGCATGGTTCCATGTTGTGATAATAGCCATTTCTGTACAGACTCAATCAAAAGTCCGCTGCATATGACCGTGTGCCGTGTATATTTTATCATGTGTGGTACATATAGGTAACTTTCTCGCACTATTGTAGCACGAGGACTACCTTAAATGCACGAGGAAGGACCGTGTATAGTTTGTGGATATCTCGGAGAGACTATATAAAGGCTGGTCACAAAGATCCTAATATCGCTACCAAATCATTAAGAATTCTTTTTCTTCCTATGAAATGACTGTTTATGTCTACATTGCCTCTCCGGCACTCTCAACGAAGATTAGATTTTGTACCATGGTCTACAGAGGAAATAATTCTTAGTGCTAGAGACTCAATAATCCAATACAAGCAAATTACGATATTTTTGACGAAGTAACGGGCATATCGATATTTATGATAATACGAGAACCTCTACCATGTTAGCCTCAATGGAGAAAAGTGTGAAAATATTTTGCCCAAAATTATACATTGAACGATATTCATCGTCATGAACAGAACGCGACAACGATAAATATCTATTATACTTGTTGAGTGTTTTAATTTATATACGGCGAGATGGTATACGAACTGATGTATCTGTACATATGTGCGTTGAGGATCTCGTGAATTTAAATTCAGAACACGTTTGGCAAGCCTACAAGGATCAATGAATTCGCACATATGTGCCATATTATATATGAGGCATTCCATGTAAACCCACGGGGTGATCGGCCTGACCCCCTGAGATTTTTATGACCAATGGATTTTTTCGTTTGTCTCGATAAAAAATGATGCCTCTAATTTTTCGAAATTTTTCCTTCATTTTGTAAGGGTGTGGCAACCTCAAATATCCTCGACACGAAGATTGACATATTTTAAATCGATGAAACTTTTTTTGTAAAATCGGGGACTCGAGAATTCATTTTTTTGTCATGATTCGAAAATGGGATGAAGAGTGCTAAATATTTTTTTTTTTTTTTAATTTTCACTGAAAAAAAAAAATTATTCGAATTTGTTTTCAATGATAGTTTTTTGTCGTAAAAAATGAATTCCAAGAATTTTGTTTTGAACAAAAATTCGAACAAAAAAATTTAGCATTCTCATCCCATTTTCGAACCACGACAAAAAAAAAATGCGTGTTTCGAGTCCCCAATTTTACAAAAAAGTTTCATCGATTTTACAAATGTTCATCTTCATGTCAAGGATATATTTGAGGTCGCCGCACTCTTACTAAATGGCGGAAAAATTTCGAAAAATTAGAGGTATATCATTTTTGACTGAAAGAAACCAAAAAGTTTATTGGTCATAGGAATCCAAGGGGGTGAAGGCCGATGACCCCGTGATTTGACGTGAAATGCCCCATATATAATACGGTTGACACATATACGTGCGTAATAATATTCGAATGGCAAGATTCAAAGCACCGATATTAACCCCTCGTACATTCACCTGTCTCGCATAATGTACATATATATTTAAACGTGTAATGACAGCGTCGATAGGCACACCGATGGTACGTGAAATCTATTGCAAGCGTGCTGACGAGCAACAGAAACCAGCGATTTCGCACATGCGTGACTTTCATCTCTATGTATACTTGACTGTATAGCATTAGCATGATCGCGATATCAAAATACACCTGTATCGTATATCACTGATTATACATTCGTGCCGAGCATAAATGCATGTACATATATAAGCGCGCACACGAGGATAATCTAAGCGCAAATCCATTCACGCTTAGGGGATATGCTTGAACGCGTGGGATCACATAATAGTCCGGTCATTCGAGCCATTTTTTTTTTTTTTTTTAAAGAATTGTCCCCGCTGAGTGTGAATTCGAGTTGGTGGGACGCGAAAGGGTCGAGCTTCAGTCACCATCTTGAAAAACACGTTTTATCAAATATTTCGTGAACCGTGCATCGTACGACAAAAATAGTAAATACATTTTTGTAGATGATAAAATTTTATGCAACTTTTATTCGAAACTTTTTCTTGTATAGAGCATGGTTTTTTATTTACAGCCCGGCAAACTTTTCCAAACATCAATATTGGCTTCACACTTAACGGTTGATGTAGCTGTAAAAAAATGTTTGGAAAAGTTTACCGTGCTATAAATAAAAAACCATGCACTGTACAGGAAAATGTTCGGAATAAAAGTTGTAGAGAATTTTATTATCTGCAAAAAAGATCACGACTATTTTTGTCGCACGATGCACGGTTCACAAGATATTTAATAAAACGTTTTTTCCAAGATGGCGGCTGAAGTTCGACCCTCCCATCGCGTCCCGCGAACTTGAATTTACACTCAGGGAACACCCCTGAACTTTTTCCAAAAGGAAAATCAATTCTGTACAAAAATTGCATCAAGATCCTACTTTTTTAGTTGGAATAACACTGGACTAACACGTAAAAACATCTTACGCATCGACCCCATATACGCATCGGATGCTGCACTTTCGCGTTTGTGACCGTTCTCTACTCGCGCCGATAGTACTTTTTTTTTTTTTTTTTAATGAAATTGATAAAACGCGCCGTGAAACACACTTTGTCGAGTGTACCGCGTATTTACTGTACGAGCGGTTTGAGGTCTCTCTCGGTGCTTTGCAACGATAAGAATTTTTGTCTCGCGGATAAAATGAGAATTGTGGAGGATAAAAAATTATAATGGAAAGTTAGAAGAAAGATTAAAGAATTAAAACGAATCAAGAAATAAATACGAAATTGGTAAAATAATTCGATTGAATTATTAATTTTTTAATTTTCCGTCGGGAATTCAAAGAGATATATATGGGAATGAGTATAAGAGGAGAAAAAAAATGCTACAATGCTTACTCTTTGGACCAACTGCGGGGAGGCTGTGATTATGTATTAGTTGTAACAAGTTTCTTCATTCTTACCTGAAACAAACGAGAACATTTTTTTTCTTTACAAAAAAAAATCGACTTACCCTTGATCAAGTGAATTAAAAAAAAAAAAACGCAAAATTAAAATTCCAGGCTTAACCACACTCATTGTGTGTCCCAGTATGTCTAATGTAAATTCTTCTAGTCCGCGGAGAGTCGCGAGAAAGAATCGAGCAGAGTCGTATCAGAGGCTACATCGGTTATTTCACCAATTCAGTAATAAATAATCAGAAATCAGAGTGCGCGCCTCAATGGGATAGCCAAAAAATTGTCTTATGAGTTATAACGGCTCCCTCTCTCGCGCTTCATCCCTCGTCTGTCCATCATTTTCTTTTCTCTTACTTTTATTAAAAAAATTCTTTCCTACTTTTGGGAAACTTTCTCATAATCACAGTTATACGGGTCTACTTTATTTTCTCCATTAGTCTTCCTCGTGGATAATTTCTTTTCTTATTTCCAATTAACCCAAGGGAACCGTACATCGCCGTCGATTTCTCGAACAAAAACGAGTACTCTGATTCCCTCGAGACCTTTGATATATCCCTTCTTCGTATCTTTTTTTTCTTGCTTCTCGACTTTTTGCTTTTTCCACCACAGTTTTATGGCTTTTGGAGAAAGTTTTATCAAATCGTTTATAGTGATATGCTATTAATTGTCATGGAGAAAAATAACGTCGATACTTAATTATTATTATAAAAATGATAAATTATAAACTTTATATTATGAATAATAACGTGAAAAAAACGTTATTGCGGAAGGTCGAGCTCGTTATTTTATTTTAGAGGATGAAGATAAAGCAAAGGCGAAACGAATATGAGGTCCCACGTGACAATGAAACGAAAGAAGAAGGCATTTACGTATGAAATTTAGGGCGCAAAAAGATTTCGTCCTATATGAGTAAAGCGATTCAAAGGAGACGAGGAGTGGTTTGCCTAACGGGATGTGAGGGTTTGGTAGTACGTGAAAATGGCTTTTTCATTACGCTGTACGAAATTTCGTCTCTTGGCTAGCACTCGCTGCAAGCAATTCGAGAGATAAAGCCTTTATTTTCCTACACGAGTCTCTGTTCTCGTACGTCCGCCTAGCTCACTTTGCTACATATTTCACTTCGCCAGTTCCACTATCAAACGTTTGGATTACGCATGTAGCCTGTGTGTGCGGTTGCACAAACATCCGCTATATAGTGAACATCCACAGCCTTCATGCGTAAATCCATGCGTTTGTGCCATGTCTCATATCCGCGTGGCCTTTCCCCATGAATTTTCATTTCTTCACTTTGATCCTCGTTTAATTAACTTTTTGCTCTGTGACAGACAATTTGTTTCGAAGAACTTCTCCGAGTCTTTTTTCCGAGCCCCCCCAGTCAAAGCAAACTAGAGAGTGTTTCATATTACGAGAAACGACGATACAATTTTCTGAATACGAGGAATACTTTGAATTGGTGAGAGAGTCCAAAAAGTCTTTATTGAATGCGAAATTTAATTGGTAAGTATGTCTTATGACTTTATGCCACTTGGAAATACTTCGAGGCTATGTAATGCCACTTCTCGATAATCCCAGACTACTTCAAAGGAGTCAGGAATACTTGGAATAATTTTCATCGAATTATTCGAAACGACTATAATTCACTTCGAAATGCATATCACATAGAGATCGTTTTGATATCCAATTATGAAAATGATACTCAGACCCTTTCATCCAGACACGAAGTTTTCTGAATGACTTTGTTTCACTTCAAGTTGTTCAAAACAGCTTGAATCCGTCTCAAAATGTACATTATACAAATTGCCTTGTCATTGAAATTGACTTTGCCGAGCCAATGGTGCAAGCATCAAATTCAGGCTGTCGTATATTTGTTTTTGTTTGTTTTTGTTCAAAATTGCACGAAATGTACAAAACGCCGTATAATAATCATCTACGATTGCTATACCCAAGTTTATTACGACATCAACGTGTCGTACGGAAATACCAACGATGTTAGTGTTCAGGCTAGCGGAAAAATTGCGGGGGCGCGTTACGAGATCATATACAGAGCAGAGTATACTCTCCGAGCATCGAAAACATCAACGGTATAGTGGCAAAAGCAACAGCAGCCAACACGTCATCGTGCGCTTCGCGGACGCAATGCGGGCATCAACATTTTTTCTCTTTCACTCAATCTCTCTTTCTCTTTCTCTTTCTCTCTCTCTCTCTCTCTCTCTCTCTCTCTCTCTCTCTTCTTCCTCTGCGAGAAAGATGAAATGGCACTATGCCAAACTACGCTGTGGGAGAATGGAATCTCTAGCGCGTTTCCCCTCTGATGCTTCTTGCAGTACGTAACATGAAATATCAGATGTACGACCATCTGTTTCTCCGAAGAATTCCAATAGTAATTTTTTTGTTTTAATTCGTATTTTTGCCTTTGTGCATTGACAAATGACTGGTAGATGGGTAAAAGAGAAAAAAAAAAAAACAATCAAATGTAAATTGGAGAAATGTTTCGAGAAGTGTGCGTGAAAAAATTCTCTAATTTGATTGATTGGCCAGGTAAAAGGGGTCAAAAAACAATTTGAAAGTAGAAAAACCGAATAATTAATAAGAGGAGCGAATTATTTTTCAAGTAGACTCCATAGAAATCAGTTATTTGGGGGGTTACCGGAATGCTGCAGATTAAAAGCAAAGCATGAAAATCGAGAGGGAAAAAAAGTCGACGCGCCAACGCCCAATTAAATTGAAAGTCTGTACCCCCTCGGGGTAATAACCGGAAATCAATTACGATCGGAGTAATAAAACCGCGGAGAGAACTATATCCGCCAGAGAGATGGGAATTCGGAACGTTTGCATATATATATACGGGCTATATAGAGTTTCTCTCTCTCTCTCGCTCTTATAATATATTGGTGATTTCAGATTGATTTTTTAATCAGGCAGGACGCGAATCTCTCAATTATAAATCAACGAAAAGAGCTGGCTCGATACGTAAAATGGCTGAACGGAATCGTTCCATTTAACTGGCATGCGGAAGAGATATGAATCGCAAATTTCTCGTGGAACGAAGCACCGGTAAAACCTTGGCAATTATAAACCGCTTCAACATTCTTTTAATTAAAGATTTATTCGTATTCGAGATTTCGGATTAAAATGAAAATGGAAAATTCGGATTTTCATGAAACGTTGTCGCGTGACGTTTGAAAAAAAAAATATATATTTTTCAAAACAATTGAATGAATTTCGTTCAAGCCTCATCTTTGTCACTATATAATTCAGATTTACTACACTATACTCGATATTATCGAAGTAATGAGAAAATTAAATTCAAAGTCAATCCACGATGCTTTTCGTCTCAACTGTCATGTTTCAATGCGAAAAAAAAAAACTGCGCATCAAAATAGTTTGAGGCTGAATATGACCTTTTGATGGAAAGGTATCACGAAAGTTTGCTACGATTTAACGGATTGCTATTTGATCGGCGTAAATTTCAAGGAAATTCGAACGATTTGTAAAATCAACGGTGCATATAAGGATAGCGTGTGTGTGAATTGGCAGTGTTCGACGTGACGACAAGACCAATGGCCCGTGCGTCCATCTCTCGTTTCCACCGGGTGATCTCCCCGGAGACGATACAGCCACGCGAAACACAGCACCGCAACGAGAACTAATTAGGTCTCCGCAACAAATGGCGGTGGTCGAACTTTGATGCGTTCTATACGACAGAGAACGTCGGGGAAACGAGGAGGAATGGCGGAATTTCTCTCTGTCCCTTTGCCCCAAACTCCCAGGGACTGCACGAGAAATCGGTATCAGAATAGGACAGGACGAATAACGACGAAACTTCCTGCACCTGACTCACTCACGCTCCACTTTAGCTACATAATTACGGCCGAAGAAATTTACATTCAAACGGATCAACATCGTCGATCAATGATTCGTAATTTCGAATCATTTATTAATTATACGAATTAATTTATCAACGGCTTATATATGAGGACTCTATGATTGTTATAAAATGTTTTACTTCGATTACTGTAATCATTACACAAATTTAGGCAAATGCATTTACGTCGTTACTTTGCGTCATGAACTGTCGTGCATGAATTGATAATTAACAATGACTATTGAATTATTCGAAGGAAACCGATTCCACGCGATTTTATAGAAGAAAACATCGAATCATAGAATTTCTCGAGGATTATCTGCAAAGGTTTTTCTTTCAGACATCCAGAATTGAATCCGAATCCGTGATAAAAGTTTGCCTAGAGCTACAGTTTTTCGAGAGAACCGCGTTACATGCCGAAGTTTATTGGTATACGTGCATAAAAATGAAATTGGCACTGTGGTCCGGAGGTGTATGGAGCTTCGAAGATGATACGAGAATGACTATTGGGACCATGAGAGCTCGATGGAAAAATTATCGTGACGCGGGACTATGATTTACGTATCCATGTTTATTTGGGTGAAGTAATGAGGATCGAACACTAAAAAAAAAAAAAAAACGTCTTGCTGGTTGGCCCTGAGACGATGCGAAATTATTCAATGGATAGAAGCAGACGAGCGGGTTTCCCAGATCAGCAGATAAAAGGGAGGAAATCAAAAGGAGTTGGACGATAAGAGACGGAATTTCTGGGTAACGCGAGGGTGAAAGTTTCGGGCATTTCTCGTCATCGTCGTAGACCTGATCGTTTTTTCATCATTCTAAAAGTTACATAGGAACTTGGTCCTGAACTGAACGAGGCATTGGTTATACATTATCGATGTTGTTCTTATTTAATTAAGAGAGCCCCAACGACCACTCTCGATAATAACCGCACATGCCACAGAGTTCAATCTCCCCGACCTCCCCATGATTCGTGGATGCAGCCCCGAATGGTTTTCATTGGCTATAAAGTCGACGAAAAGCCGTCGGCTTTAATAACCGCGCTCCACAATCGAAGATCACTCACCATCGTTTCAAGCTTCGCGCGGACTTTCATGAGACAAGCGTTTGAGCGCGGAATATTCATCGAAATTTCTCGATATACGAGAGCCTAAACGTGTACCCGTGCAGAAATTTTTTAGGGATACCATAAGTCCGACCATATCCCGATCGGGATTGTCCATGGACTCCCCAAAACCGGTATCCCCATAGGAATCTATATGGTATCCGTCTCGTAATCGGATTGGTGGATGTGGCAAAATTTGTAAGTTATGGCGCCACTTTCTTTCAGGGTGTACCGATTGAATCCCAATCTCACGTTTGTTCTGAATCAGGATTTGTTGAGAGCTCCTCAAGACGAGTATCCTCCGATGATTTAATGGGATGATCGAAGAATTTTAATTTGCGAAATGCCCAGTCATATTCTGAATAAAGCTTGTTGACACATTATTCGATTGGCATAATAATAATAATAATAATAATAATAATAATAATAATAATAATAATAATAATAATGAGTAGTGGTGGTGGTGGTGGTGGTGGTGGTGGTCGTGTGGTCGTGTGGTGGTGGTGGTGGCGGTGGTCGTGTGGCCGTGTGGTGGTGGTGGTGGTGGTGTAAATGCCATTATTATTACTATATATTAATTGTCATTACGTGTCATTTCATGATCGAGAACCTCCACCACCTTAACCACTTAGCAGTGTGGCGAAAATTACATTTTTGAGCCATTTTTGTGCATTTTTCATAAAAAAAAAAACAAATTTTGATTTTTCATGCTCCCATCCCCTTAAACTGAAGTTTTGATAAAAAAAAATACATCATCGCGAAAAGAGTGCTTTGTAGCTTAAGTGGAAGCCGCCGCTCATTGGACTTTTTTAATTATAACAGCCACTTAACGTCTGTGGCGAACTTTTTGGAAGGAAAAATTTGACACCATGGGGATTGTACTTCAAATAAAAAGAACCTTCGATGATTCAAAAGTTGTAAAGGATATTGCTGAACGGAAAGTAGTTTTGTGCGCGGAATTTATTTCATTATTAATTGTAAGGATAGTTTCAAGCGCAATATATACTTTTAGTCACGATCGATAGACAATACCCCTGAATTTTTTCAGGTTTCGCCCGTCATGCGTGTGATTTTAATTATCAGCCGTTATTGTTAATTAACAAACAAATAAACAACGGAGTTCGTCCACTCAAAAGTTGAAACGCCATCATATTTCAGGATCGAATGACAATACTCCTTAATTTTTTCGGATTTTTCCCGTCATGTGTGCGATTTTAATTATCAGCAGCCATTGTTAATTAACAAACAAATCAACGAAGGAGTCAGTCCACTCAAAAGTTGAAACGCGATCGTGTTCCAGGATCGATAGACAATACTCCTTAATTTTTTCAGATTTTTCCCGTCATGCGTATTCTTTTCTGAATTTTGGCTTCTCGCTAATACCGCTGCTAGCTTCAGCCTCATGTATAGTGTATAGAAGATATTTATAAAGTAAATGTACAAGCATTCGACAGCGTCGTGGTTAGAGCGTTAGTTCATTAGGTAGGCAGATAGGTAGGTAGGTTGTCCTTAAATCATTTTCCGGGTTAGCAAATAAATTTTCAACGACCGGAATCATCCTCGGAACAACAACAATCAATAAAAAATGTCAAAAACATTAATGTTCATAAAATATAATTTTTTTTGTCATTCATTTCGGGTCCAATACGCAAACGAAGGCTAGTGAGACGTCGTAGGTTCAAACCCCGGTGTTCGTGAATTTCTTATACAATTTCATATGATGTTTAATTTCTTTAGTTTTATGATATAGCTACTGACGAGAATTTGAAATTGGCGCTCAATATACTTGTACGCGTTAATAATAAGTTTCGTCAAAGCCGTATCGTTGTGAGGGCGCTGTTAGGCGTCTTTTGTACTCAGTCTTCAGCACGCAGTCGCGGCGTTCGGTCGAGTTCTCTCGTCAACGTGATAATAAAAGAAAAAAGTTATATTTCCTGACCGTGTCTGTCTTCTCCATTATTTTAACATTCTATCAACACGTGCATAGCACCGGCTTTCACTTGAGAGCACAACACCCGGTGTCGACGTTTTTTTTTATTTAAATTTTTTCTATGGCTCAGATAATAATAAACAATTGCCTATAACCTGAATTGCGGAAGATAAATATTTATTCGGGATTTTATATATATGCCAGATTAAACCACATTTTGATCGGGTTTTGACTGGATACCATAATTGGAATCCAGTCAGGGGTCCCTGTCGGATTCCAATGTGCAAACGTTACATTCAGTCATGGGATCTGATCCGATGACCAGCTGGATCCCTATCAGAAAATAGGGATCCTTCTCAGAATCCACCTGGATCCCGACCGAAATTTCTGCACGGGTATTGCGAAGTTTTGCTTGTACAAAATGGCCTGACAAAATGTCATCCCTGCGCTTGTATTCCTCAAGCATGGATTAATAAGATGAAGAGCAACAAAAAGCAGATTAACAAAATGCAAATGTCACAAGCTTCAGCGAATAAATTCTGACGAGCTCCGTCAGACGAAATGTAAAAAAAACAAACCGGTTTGACCGGTCAAATCGTTGACGATCGATTGTTTTTTTTTGGTAAAAAGTTAAGCTTGCAAAAGTTTTTCGGTTGATGTGTATGTCGCGAGAACAACCGAATTTTCGATCGAGCTATAACGAAAAGTGTGGCGCAAAAAAAAAAAAAGAAAGGATCGAGAAACGGAGATTGGAGCATACGAAAATAGCGATTCATGACACAGATGCATCTCGCGAGACTCGAACCATTTGACAGAGCTGACGGGGGAAAAGTCGACTGTGAAGTTAAAAGCGATAATTAGCCGGCAAAGTGTCGCTGAGGCGTGTATATAGAGTCATCGGCTCGACGTCTTTTTCAAGTCGTACGGTCTTATTCCGTCATGCAACGATGCTGTTGAGGGATATTCCTAGGAACAGCCCATCACCGATGCCTGCGCTTTGCTTCGCTTCTATTCCGGTAGACGCTTATATATTCGCGCAACCAACCGTTTTAATCGCGCCCGCTTCGATCGTTAATGCCGACTTTTATACCTGCGCGTATAGAGTAGAATTTAAAAGCTGCTTTTTATCAGCCGCGATCCAAGTCATACACGAAAAATTTTTTTTTCATAAAAATGGACTCATGAAATTACAATTTCATAAGTTTTCTTTGCATGCGTTATTTCCAAAAAGGAAATTTTGCGCGCTCACGATAGCTCGAGGTAACAATAATAATTCGTTTAATGCGCAGTTAAGTCGCGTGTTGGAGGGGTAAATATCCGGTTGAATATTTTACGGGAGCTTTTCCACGTTCGGACATAATAATAGAGCCGTTAATGTTATTAATAATTTATCTAAATCATCACGAACCTCGATCATACAGGCATATTGATGGTTTCGTATATACATCGCCTATACCGACAGACGAAAAGTCGCGTCGCACATATAGTTATGCTTGTTTAACGAAGCAGTGCATACGCTCTTTTAACTTTCATAGCCAGACGATATGCATGCATACGATGTTTTGCAACTGGCAAACATAATTCTCCCTCACGAGCACTTTTCAACGATAATAATCCTCCGATGACGTGTCGAGACGTCGCCATCCTCATTTTTCTGCTCTCTCTCTCTCTCTCTCTCTCTCTCTTCATTCTCTTTCTCTCTTGCCACTTGCTTTATAGCCCTCTGCTATTGCACTATATTTTTCGCTTTACGACACGCGGTGCACGCCACGAAAAGCTTGCGCCGCGATTCCGCAGCTGAATAACCCCGGTTTACACACACACACACAATGCACGCAAATTTCCTCAAACGCACACACACACAGACACACATATTCACACAAGTAATAATTCACCTGCAATACAAGCAGTACATTCCTCGAGCGTGACTCACTCGATCAACGTTTTTCTAAAAATGATTTCTCCAGATCTCCGTCATTTATTGCGGAATTTCAGTTGCTTCTGTTCATTGCAGAACGCAAACATGAAAAAAAAAAGGCACATACTATGCTCATTTTTAACGAAGAAAATAGTCATTGGTTTATAAAGTTGTATATCAAAGCGGCAATAGTGAAATTTGGAACTTTTGACCGAACGGATGTGATTTAATGGGGGACGAGTCGCATAAAAATCCGGAAAACAAAACTGTCATGTGCCAGTATTATGTGCGCGATTTTTGGATGACTCCATCACTGTAATGGAGGATTATTCCCGGCAACATTAACTTTAATTTAATTCATTATTTCATTTTTAATGAGACGAATCCATTTTGTTCGTTAACGAGGCACTTTTTAATCAGGCACTGAAGGGATTTTTCAAGTCTCTGGTTCATTTTTTTTTTTTTTCATCAATTTTCAAACCCACCCTTCTACGACGACATTGAGGCATAGCCTATAATTCGAGTGAAGTAAATTGGATATAGGTAAACGTAACGAGAGTTGCTTTTTCGCATGATGGTAGATAATATTAGTCGGTATTCGAGTGAAAAGTATCGACTGTCAGTGGGGTGTACGATATATAGAAGAGAGATCAAAAGAAAATATACATGAGTGAGATGAGGACGCTTTCACGTAGACGGACTGAGTTTACAACTTGAATTCTTGTTTTTTTCGAACGCGAACCATATATAAATGCATACATGGCTGATGGGAGGACGAGGGATAAAAGGGGTGATATGGAGTTACAGAAGAAGCATTTTCACGATTGCCTCTCGTTGTACACGCATACAAAATTTGAAGCACGAGAGAAAACGAATGACGTCACGTTCCTTTATCCGGGATGTTCAGGGGAAAATAGTGAACTATTATTTTACACAAAGTCCTATACAATATGGTGTAAATAGATAATAGTAAATCGATGCGGATACGTAAATATATACACCAAGAATATCAATGCATATAAATCTATTGAATTAAAGTCTTGTGTGTTAGCCCTTCAATTATCGAGCACCTGTGTGTCACGATGATTGATTCCTGGAGAAAAAAAAAACCCCCATTTTTATCGATTTTTTAAGGAAGTACCCTCGGTACGACGTAAGTCAGAGAATTTTAACCTTCTACTTGAGTAACGTAGTATATAATTTGGTAACATCGCATCCCTTGCTTTAGTGTACGTGCTCACGTATACAAGTATAATACTTATGTATAGGACACTGAAGCAGCCAGCGAGCGGTTTCTGTGTGTATTATTCATTTGAAAAATGAGCGAAAACAGGTATTATTGTGGAGAAGAAAAAAATGTTCCAAAATAATTTATGATAATCGAGTGCGACAAAGTGAAGTGGGCAAATCGATTCCCAGTGTTTATATACGGGAAAAGAAATATTTCTAACCTAAACGATGACTTTAAAAATGATGCAATTGACGGCTGTCGTGTTGTCACGTCTGTGAATTGCTCGAAAATCATGTCTTATTTTTAGTTATTTCTCCTGACACAAGCAAGCTTTATATGTTTTGGAAAGAGAAAAATGTTCATGGGATATTAGTTTACATCTCCTTCAAATTTTATCAAAATCTGTTTGTTAATTCCAACTTGATAAATGATAATGGGCGTCAAAATCACAGATTCCCATAAGACCCCATGTTAAGAGCTTCGAAATGAAAATATTAATATCTTCTTTCAAAGTCAACCAAAGATTACAAAAGCTTAACTGAGTCATTTTTGGAAAGGTTTTGACATCTCTGCAAATTTTCGTAATTTTCTGTTTGTTAATTGATTTACCGAGGGTATACTTCCTTAAATCGAATTCTTAGACTTTTTAAAATCTATTTGAAAATCGAATTTTTTTTTTTAATTCGAGCCTTTTGGCTCGTACTCAGATATATATATATCATTTCAGTTCATTACTTCTCGTTTCGCGTCGAGAACTCAACTACGTTTTTTTCAGAATTTTTTTTTTTTCCCCTCTAAATTTTGTTCGCGGAAATTTATACAGAGGATAATAACGTTGTTTATCCATAATTTATCACTTTCAGGCGAGAGAGAAGAGTAAAATGCACGCGTTATTATATTCCGCAATTTTGCGGACTGCGGAGAAATTATAGCACAACAACGTCATCGCGGACGAATGCGAGATGAAAAAAAAAAAAAAAAAAAAAAAAACAAAATATTACAATGGCAGCCAGCGGAATTATTCATACTGGGACGAGTTTATGATTTTTGATGGAGAATTTGAATTTTCACGAAAAAGTAGCCTTCATTTCTTTTTCTTTTTCGTGGCAACGAAAGGAAGCAAAAAATCAAATAAAGGTCACATGAATTATATGTTTTTGAAGCAAAGTTAATAATTTTACAAACTATCGAAAATCAAAGAGGCCCTCTCGAGCTTGACGAATTAATCACTGAATAATTTATCATGATTAAAGAGCGAATGCGAGGAAACGAGAAATTTGAATTCACCGTATAATATTTATGGTGCGTATGAATTTGCGTGCTTCTTAATCGATTAATATAATGGCAGGCTGGGTTGGGTGAACTTTCGAAAATCGAATAACGACCAAAAATGTCATCGGGTCACATGGTGCCCGAAAATAACGATCGCGGGTAACCTCGGTGAATAGAGCATATTCGTTCGAATGAGCGTCGAATCGTTTTTAGTGGATTGGTGGACGCGTAAATAATACGCCGACGATTAAATCTCTGATATGGCACGAACCTTTTGATACCGGTTCGACCATTTTCCCAAATACATACGTCGCATATCAAAATGAAACGAAATGCTTTGACCCAACGCGTATAATCGCGATTTTGCTCGACTTTTTTCATGTAAAAAAAGTACCTTTGACGCAAATGGTTTTACGATCCCGAGTGATTTTATTTCCGACACATTTTATAAAAAATAACAAGTCGACAATTAAATTTTTTTCTTTTTATTGCCGAGCCAAACGTGATGACATTTTATTTGATTTCAGTACTGCCTTGTGTCCTTAGATATAGTTGAGAGGGTATGCTAATTATTCTCAGCTTTTGTAAATTATATTTATTAATGTTAACAAACAGATTTACGGAGTGATATTTAATTTTGATTCTATTAAAAGCATAGGATTATTATGGCACCTCTGGCATCGTTAATTGTTCAATGAAAAATAAAACAAACGAAAATCAACGAGCTATGAAATAATACCCTGAAATTTTCAAGTCTTTCGTTTAATTGGAATACGAGGAGTTTTACGAATTTTTTTTTTTTTTTTTTTTCGTTCTCGTTGAAGCATCCTACGATTCCACATGTAATTGCTCTTTTACGCGATTTTTCATGCACCGCCGAAAGCTTGCCAAGAACTCCGAATAAAACGCGCTCCGGTGGGTTTTATTTCCATATCAAACGAAATTAAACAAGGTTGAAAAAAAAGTGCGTCAAAGCGAGTATGAAAAAAATTCGGCTCTTCAACCCGCGTGCATGTACAGGCGCGCCGTTCAATCGATATTCGAACGATCTCGAGAAATTTGATCGTAATTCTTTTTTTTAAACGTTTTCGTTTTCAATGCGTAAAAGCTTCGCATGTGCCGACAAAACAAACAAAAAAGTTGAAAAAAAAAAATATGACCAACGTCGCAATCCTCAATTTCGTGGTATAGAGTAGGTTCTATTGAATTTCCTTGTCAATTATATTTTGTGGATGTCAAGTCACATCAATTACCATAGATCATATCACAGAGTATTATAAGTTTCTAAAAAATCATGCTAATCCAACATTTGTATGACACAGGAGCTGGGTGTTAAATATGCTTAATTTTATGGTTTATCGTATCGTTATTTGTTTTTGTCGTTGAATCAAATGAGATTACGTAAATAAATAAATCTTAGCCCCGGTGGATAATAAATCTCCGGTTGCGGTGTATCAAAAAATTTACTTCTCGCCCCTTTGGCAATGGAAGTTCTTTTGCTTTATACCGGTATCCAATTTCTCGCCAGCTTTCAGAACGGTAGAAAGAGTCGGGCGCAAAGAGAGGGCGAGAAGAGATGGATAGAGATAGAAAGAGGCAGCTGGTCGGGTAATTACGCAAAGTGGCCAAAAGTTTCATCGGGCAAATGCCCCGGGGCGCGATAACGAGATACTTCCAAATTGATTGTGACGCGCTAATTGCTCTTCTCTTCCTGAAACTCCTTTGCCCCCTGCTGCGAGCACTCTTACGAGAACAATGCGAAATAAAACATCGATGTTAAAAAGTTGCAGTATTGAGCTTGTAGCACGTTTACGAAAAATGCAAAAAGGCTTGAAAATCATTAATTTGCTGGTTTATCCAGACGTTAATCCTAACCATTGACACACGTTTCCCGAAAATTCAGTACTCAAATTCGGTCAGTCAGATCCATCGGACTAACAACATTATGTCTTCATTTTCTTTTCGTTTATTCCAACAATAATCACATCCCACGAATGATATGAAATGAAAAAATTAGTTTCATAAAATAGAATAAATGTTTCATAAAAGAGATTATCTAAATATCTGACTAAATTTTCGTTCGTGGATTGACAATCGCGATGTACTCGCAATTGATATAATCACGAGCCTGATGTCAATTTGTTTTTAAACCTGCGGCCATGGACAAATCTCCATTTGTTGATTCACGAGTGCCTTTGATGCATGTGTGACGCATGCATCAAACATATGTCCTTTGCATGATTTCACCGTATGTGTATTCGTGATTTCGCGAGGGCATACAACGGTATACATAACTCTCGGTATGATTTACATGAGACGCGCTTTCGACATTTGCCGTATTTATGCAGATATATATATATATATATATATATATATATATATATATATATATATATAAAAGCGGGTATACTATCGACTTTCTCGATGGTCGAGATTCCGTGAAACCATCGAGAATGCCTCGCGCCAAGCGAGTTTCTGGCTCTAAACAAATAACTTGTGTAAGCGCGGCGGTGCCATAGTCGCTCGTCGGTTTGTCCGCTCTCTCGGTCCCGACAGTTTCAAGGGACCATATATGCGTAAACCAAATGAACGAGAGACGAGAGAAGGACGAGGACCAAGAGGAGAAACGGATAAAATCCTGCTCTTCTCTTTTCGTCCACCGCGCTACGGCATGCGGCAGAGGAGTCTTTGTGTAAGTTGACATTACTGCCGCAATCATAGCAAGGGAAAATGTTCTTCGCTCGCACTTGTGCTATAGATATTTTGGCTTTGGCGCACATGACCCATTTGCTTCGCGAACATCGATGAGATCGTTGAGCAATTCATTACTTTTCTCTCTCATTCAATTTCCTCTACTTTCGCTTCAAATGTCAGATCGAAAAACATGATTTGCCATATTCTTTTTTTTTTTTTTTTTTCGTTTCATTCAAGTACATCTTGTAATATTCTTTCTCATTTGATTTTTATCAATTTAAATTCAAGCAAAATCGTATCTATCCTGTGTTGTGTTTTGCTTACGGACCGAGAAACAAATTTACGTGCATGACTTGACGATTGATTCGATTGTTCAATCACGATTCGAGAAAAAAAAAAGAGTTTGCGTGCCTCGACTATACTCGCGTAATCACCGAAAATATAAAACTCATAGCGATTCGTTAGAAGACTTGGTATTATATGGTCAGTGAGTCCCTTTTGTCTGTACGCGTTTATTCGCGTATACGTGACCCAAGGCTTGTTTACCTCACAGGTGAATCTTTTAACATATTTTAGAAATGCTCGTTCACCTTGTTATATCGCATACTCGATTTTCAAATTATACTTTCATCCTATTAACTTGGACTCTTCGTGCGCCATGAAGATCAAAATGATTTTGCCAAGCCAGGCGAATCTTTCATGGACAAAACAAAAAAAAAATGAAAATCGAATCTATCTGATGATAAATTCACTTCTGTACTCGATAAATTTCTTTCTGTCGCTAGAAATGGTCGTTCTATAACCGAGCAGCCTCGATGTCACCGATATGAACTCTGCTCGCAATTCAAAACTACATACTTTATGAGAAGCAGTGCGAGTCGAAATTCAACGTTACGACAGCCATTTTTGTTTACATTCAAGGCATTATGAACCTATGAACTTTTGTTCCAACAGAATCATTAGACGTACTGCAGAGATTGTGTTGGATATCGAGAAATTCTCATTGAATCAACCATGCGTTAATTAACAGTTGATGAATGTAAAAACTTGGCTATTTCCTGCATGTTTGTAAGAGGGAAAAAAAAATGATTTCAAACCGCACGTTTTGTAGGCTTTGCAAAAGCTTTTTTTCTACTTTCATACGCTCTCAATTATCGCTTAAGGTAGTTCTATCGCTGCAGACTAGTCAATTAGCTATAAATGTCTAAATGATGATTCCTAAAAATATTGGATATATGGGTTAAAATTAATAAATATTAAATAAGCTTACCCAGGTGAATACAATTAATCAACGGTTTATTATAAATAATTATGTAACTAGTAAAATAGTAATTGCAACGACTCAAGTATTACTAGATCTCGTATGATATTTACGTGTGGCAACGTTGCGTTTTCTTTCTCTTTTCATTCTCGTGCCCTCTCACTCTCTCGCCCGCTCTATTGACGTTGACGCGGAGAGGTTATGTTGTTCGACTTGTCAAATACCGCTTTGGTTTCGATATCGCGTTGCCACATTTTTTCACCGTCACGATATTATGCCATAAGTTGTGTATCACTACCCGGATGCTCGTATTAAAATCAGTATAGCTTAAAAAATTGGTCGACAATCATATTTTTTTTTAGGCCCGTTAGATTTTTACGTGTGTAATAAATCTAAGTCTCGTTTTTTGTAAGAATCTTTTGGATTTTCGATAAGATATATCGTTTTAAGGATGTATGAGCACTAGCTTCACGATCATATAAAAATCTAAATTTTTTATATGGTGTAGCAGAAGTGTATATGATAAAACCTGCAAAATTTCAAAGTGGGTCAACGACTTTTTACGCGAGTAATTAATTCGTGAAATCAAAATATTTATCCCACGCCATATACGAATTCTGGACTGACGCAACTTTGAAACAGAAATTCGTATCTTTCACGATCAGATACGATCAATATTAAAACTGTTAAATGTTCAGAAAACTATCACGATTACATACGTTCCATAAAAAATGGGGGTTAACGAACCTTTTGACATACAATTATCGATTTTAAGGAAATTTTTCGCGTGTGTCGCATAATGAGGGGTCCGACTCTCTCTTGTTTCATGCGTGCCCCTCGCTCACCGCGCTCACCCGCGCCCACGTTTCCGCTCATTTCCCGCCACCTTGTGCTCATACATCCTTAAAGTGACCGGAAATCGGTTCTTCTATATGCCGAAGCAAATTTGCCTTGAGGAACTGGCATTTTCAAGTATTAATTTCTCCGTAATTAGGTCGATAAGGGGCATTGACGTTTCGCGAAATGAATAAATATATTAAAATTGAAGATATAAAAAAAAAATTTTTTAATCTTATGGATTAGTTACCACGATAGAACTACCTTAAAGCCCTTTTCGCTCTCGTTTCGAAACGTAAAATTTCTGTCAACAAAATTTTCAAGCTCTTGCCCGTTTTTTTTTTTCCTCCTCACAAGCATTTTCCGTAAATTTTCGAATATACCCAAGGCAGAGACATACGGAAAAGGGTGTTTAGCCAACGGGGGGAAGGTATAGAAGAAAAGTGTTATTACGCGCATGCGGTAAAAAGCCGAGAGTGTTTCCGGAGTCAAGCCGCGAAGGTTCGCCTCTGCTTGGGCAATTTCCATCCACTCTCGTATATAGAAAACGAGCATATACCTCTCGGCTCGCCTATTCTATATATCGATCGGTTTCCGTTTTTTTTTTTTTCGCCTCTACCAAGTCAAAAACACAGACTGGTGCGGGTCTTGCGAAAAAAAAAAGCGTTCAACCCTTCATCGTACCTAAGGGGAATTTCTCTCACGTATATGATTCGGTATATTAATTGACGTTTACGACGCGGTTGCTATCTTTCAAAAATTGAATTACAATAAACAATTCCTGTTTTTTTTTTTCTTCTTGTATTCATTGGAAAAATGCAATTGAATATTGATGCACGAAAACGTCGACTTGTGTCCCGATAATCAAGAAGCATCGCGGGGACTCTGCGTGCATATGGAACACACATAGTACGAAGCTATATGCTTTTGGCCGCGTTCACGCGTTCCAAATCGAATTTGAAAGTAATGAAGCGTGGATTCGCAGAGGCGTCAGAGCCCTGGAGGCGCGCAATTTCCTCGATCCCACACGACTGCGGGTGATAGCGGAATAGAAAGAGTGAGGAGAGAGAGAGAGAGAGAGAGAGAGAGAGAGGATTGGAGCTTGAGAGCATGTCGAAAATGCTGCGTCAGTTCAATTTTTAAATAGCCACGGCTCGTTAAATTTTCGATTCGCCGACGGGACACTGGGGAACATAGAACGATCAAGTGATATTGGGCAAAAGAAAGAAACAAAAACAGAGATATCGATTGCGCAGATTTGTAACCGATATATAACAGGCGTCCCTAGAGATTTTAAATAACAGAGGGAAACAAAAATTGATAAGCATTGTGAATCAATTTTGTGATCCATTGTTTGAATCAAATTATTTGAAATAACAATATCTCACATCAGTCAACTGTCCTTGTCAGTGAACCCGATCAGCACAAATTGCTGGTATAACTGAGCGGTCAATGTGAAAAAAAAAAAAAAAAAAAACGCGTTAAAAGAATGTATAATTCATTCGGCAGATCATATCATTCCTAAAATATCTCGTCTGTGAAATAGAGGATCGCGATAGTGATTTATAGCGGTTCGATCTTGTTCCGAAACTTTTCCTGCTCCCGGCTAGGTTTTAATGAACAAATAATATATAGTAATTACGTTCCGGATGACTATAATTTCGGCTACCTCAATTGGTGACAACTTTATAGCTTTCATAAGACGAGAACTGCAGGATTTTCCCTCACATTTTTACTAGCCTGGCGTATTTTTCAGACAGACCATTTGGACCGGTTCCATTATCATTGTATACCTATATATATTTTTTTACTGCAGTAGAAACTTATTATAGAGCTTGTTAGAAACAAACAATGAATTTTATGAATTTAATTCGTAAGAAGGAAATTAACTTTTGTATTTTTCAACAATAATCGTCCCGCTGAGATTGTTGATACGGGTTTATGGGTCGTGTAAATAAACAATGCTTTTTTTATCTCATGGAGTGAACGTTAATGGTTTCATGGAGTAATCAAGGGATCAGAGAAATCGTATATAGTTCTTAGCATTGCGGGAGTGCGAGTCGAGAAAAGTAGAGAATTAAGGAAATCCAAGGAGAGAGAGAGAGAGAGAGAGAGAGATATATAGAGAGAAAGGAAAAGAGTATGCAGAGAGTGAGAAACCGCGAGTCAAAGCGTATTATGCAAAAGCCGAAGCACCGCCTCGTTTATGTATTTAATCTTGACCCAATTACGCCACGAGCCCCAAGGTCTCGTGGCTAATGCTGCATTTGCGTTACACAACATTATACCGAAGAGAATTCGGCTGCGGAGCGCATCCGTTGTCGACTCAACCCTTCAAAACACCTACCCTTATCCTAAGGATATATATAGGCGTCGATCACGCTGTATATGTATATTGGAAATGCCTTTATGTAAACCTAACGTTGCTCAGGCTGTTAAACCACACCCTACATGTATATTTATATATATATGTGTGTGTGTGCGTGTATGACCAGGCATACCAGAAATCCCAGTTGGCTCAAGTGTCTATATTCATGAACCTGAAATTGGAAATCTTGAATGGCAATCGACAATCGCGCAACGATCGTTGGTACATGCGGTCGTATATACGTAGCGATCATCAGAAGGATCGATAGATCGATCATACGAGATTAGATTAAATCTCCTCGCTAGGACGAATATAATTTCCCGTTACCTCGATAAAACATTTGGACGAACGAAAACTCGTAGTACAATCATATACTTTACATTTTGAATGAATTAAATGATTACCATAGCAGTTTTCTAATTAGTCGATCTGAATTTCTTTTACTCTGAATTTCATATCAGCGACACTCACAAGACCTTGACATACCGAATTTCATTGAAAACGTATCCCATTCAGTTTATCGGGTCGACCCTCTGCCATTTTTAATCGTCGAATGATTTCATTCTCACGGGTTTTCAAGTTAAACACTGCGATATATAGTTGCGCTAAAAAGGATATCTCATTTTATTGCTGCTCAGTCGAATATTGTATGACTGTCAAGTACTGACTCGGAATAATTGAAAATACTTGAAAAGAAGAAAAAGGAAATCAAGGAAAAAGAAACGTCGTTTAGACGTATTCTCTCGTATTTTTTTCCACTGGGTGTAACAAGTGAGATGGATTCATGCCGAATCGTTTATTCAAAGCTCCGAGAGATCATTGTATGAGAGAAGGGCAGAACAAAAGGACAAACGTATACGTCGCTCGTACTTCGTTCACTTGAAATGTACAAGGGTAACGTGAATATAGTTCAAATTCTCTGTGGCCCAACTGACCCCGGTATACGAATCCAGGAGAATACATTTCCATAACTCACACAGAACCTGCTCTTCCTTACTTGCATTCAACTTCGTCGTTTCTCCATTGCACGAACGAATGAAACGGAGAAATATACGCAGCTCGTTCGTGCATCAAGGAATTCGAGAGCAGACATAAAGTGTCGCGATAGACGAAGGTGGAAGTTGATCAATCCACGTCTATAAACGGGGATCGCATTCTCAACGCGACAGGAAAAGTTAACGATTAATGTTTCAGGTGAATTGTTGTCACGGAATAAAATGCAAAAACTTCTAGCATTTATTCTCTTCGACCTTCTGTTTGCAAACTGAGGTTAACGATCAATCTGGTGGACTCTATCGGCAGAAAGGATCGACTCATTTCACCATATAGTCGTGAGAAATTAACGTTTTCCATTCGATGTTTGGCTATTATTATATTAATTATTATATTACTATTCCTGTTATCCAACACGGAAAAAAAGACATTTCAAAAAATAATAACTGAAATTTAAAAAATACAACGATGAAGAGAAAAAATGCAGTTTAACACAGTAAATTAATCTCTTTACAGTGTTTTGATCAAAAAGTAATGTGCGGAATATACTTCTGTACTATCTGTATAACCATATTTGTTGGTTTAAACTGTAAAAACAACTATTTCCACTTCAAAAAAGTGACACTGTAAAAATTGAAAATGCTCGCAATGAATTTTGCTATAGATAAAATGAAAAACCAATAGATTTGCACAAGAAAAATTTAAAAACTGACGCATTAAAATGAACTGTATAGAGAGAGTATTTTTACGAATGTAAGACATAACAAAAAATACTAAATTCTCTATGAAAAACAGAAATTGAAATAAAGAAAAATTGTAGCACGCTTTCGTCGAATTCAACTGTGAAAATGATGGAAAAATTACAGTTTTAAAATGTGTATGGAAAATACGACGCAAACAAGAAATTCATACGGATCAATAAACGTTCATAAAATCAATGGCGTAGTGGTATAGTGTCGGTTGTTAGGTAGGTCGTTAGGTAGGTCTCAGGTAAAATCTTAGGTAGGCTCAAAATTAATTTCGACGGAAAAAAGTCCGGACCACCAAGCCAAAAACACTCGTAAAAAAAAATCTCCAAATCTTTAATTTTTTTTTTTTTTTTAATGATTATTTAAGGATCGAAAGTGTTGAATTCGTTTACTGCGGAGGACCGCGGGTTCAAATCCCGGTCAATGACGATTTTTTTTTTGCAAAATTCATAGTATTTTCAAAGATAATGGAACAGCAGTTTTAAATTCGTTCATCGATTTAATTGCTAATTGATAGATAATAAACTACATTTATTATGCTAATTCGACCCGCGCTTTTCAAAATCTTCTAAACTTTTATTTTTTACAGTTCACTTTGCAATTTCTCAAACATTAAACCCGAAAAGATGCGCTATTTTATATTATAATTGATTTCACAATTTGTACAGTTTGTCACAGTGGTAAACTCTATTTACACTTTTAAACTGTAAAAATTCATTCTATCACTTGGTCCTTTTTATTTCAAATTCTAAAGAATTTCCGAAGTTTTCCTCCCGAGAGGCATTCTCTATTAACAAAACTGTAAAACATGATGGAAACATGACTAGAATTCACAGAAATTTTTTTTCCGTGAATGAACCTGAATATCCTCTCACGTTAAGAAGAATAGAAGTATAGGATTTATTTTGCAGTAAAAATTAAAATCTTGTCGTAAAAATATATCTATTTGTCGCCTAATGATTATATTATATAAAAGAACTCATTCTGGAAGAAGATAATCATTTTGCTGCAAGCGGAACTGATTGAAAATGATATTATTCTTTCGTAGAAAAGAATTCTTCTTAGGCCTGATATAAGAAGAATTTCTTTTTAATTCGAACGGTTTTTATTTCCGTTAAGAGGAAATTTCTTAGAGTGGCGGATCGGTCTAATAAAGTCTTATCTTTGCGGCAGATAAATTCTCGTCTCGATCCAACCCTAGTCAGATGAATCTGGCGAGTCTTCAGAAATATAGGTTCTACTTATTATTTTCAAGGAAAAACCAGATATGCGATTGATTAAATGCGACTATACGGAGCAAAGAGCATCGACGCAATGTAATAAAGAACAAAAATGTTTGGGGATCAATTTAAAAAAAAAAAAATTCAAATCAGTCTGAAGTTAATAAACGACCGGTTTGATCTTGTTCGTTAAAAGATACTCTACGGATCTAATGTTCGACTCATCTGATAATATTCGTCTTTTACGAACTGTCCTCTGCGTACTAATCCCAATTTGGGAAAACACTAATAATTTAAGTTGCGAATAACGCGAGAGTGGCGTCGTCCATCTAATTCCGGCTTACATTTCTACCAGAATAATTGTAGTTTGCTCGAGAGAATAAAAATGAAGAAATAAATCAATGACGAGATATTGAAAGATGAGAGATCATTCATATCTGTCAATGACCTTATCAACTGTGATGCAAACGATGGAGCAAAAATTGCTGCTAATTACGAAAATGCCGATAAGCGTTTTCAGTCAGGAAATGTCGGAGCATTATAGTGACGGGCTGCTGTATACGACATTAATCTCAACACCCTTGGCTCTAGTCCTGTTTCTCTCTTCTGTCAGTCACACAGACCCTGTTTATCCGTCTTCCGTTTAATTTCCTCTGGCTTTACCAATTTCCTTCCCTGTCAAACTCACGATTTCCTTCTTGACCGTTCGACTTTTTTCATCGACACGTTTTGAATCAAAGAGTGGTGGCAACGAAAAAAAAAAGCTCATTCACCCAGAGTGGAAATAGCAAAAGATTGATCGTCCGAAGTGTATAATACTTGACGATGATCTAACGCTTATATTGCTTTAGTGGAAAAGAAAAAATACCGAGAATAGAGGGGATACACGTAATCTGTGAAAATCGAAAGATTTGCTGTATCTTTGATGATAATAGTACGAAACTGGCAATTTTTAGAAGCCACTTATTTTTTAATAACTTATCAAAGCTTCTTCACTATCGCCAGATATATCTGGCCTCTCATTTTGTCTTCGGTATAACTCATCTCAATATGGTTTATATACGTATCGTTTCCGAGAACGCTCTCGACTGTATAATCGAGATTAAAAATTATGTTTTATGCAGAAATGCTGAAAAGGCATTTTCTCAATTCTCCAGATCGATTCGATATGCATATATATATATATATATATATATATATATATATATATATACATCGTTGTTACATCCATGAAGAGGCGATATTTCCGTTATCAAATTAAAATCTCCGATTCTCTCGGTTCTCGGGCCGGAGGAAGAGAATGAGAGAAGGGGGAAGAGTAAAATGAGAAAGAAGACTGAATAATTTCGCGTTGCATAAGAACGTCTCGCTGGCTCATTTGAATTCGTTCTTCGTGTTCCAGTCAGTGATTTTCTATCTTTCCACCATGACCCTTTTATGCACCTCTCTCGTTTTCCGTGATACACTAGGACCTCGATTTAATGACCCTCGATTTAATAGACAGTCCCCACCATGTCGCATTTATCGATCGGTTTTTCGCGTGGTGGGAGATGGTGGGGGACGCTTAAAGTCTCCCCGATCAGGCCCGTAGCACGGAGTGCCGATGCGCAGATACAACATGGGCGGGGCATGCACATCCTCGATTTAACAAGGTGCGATGCGGAGCCGGTCCCGCCACTGGCCGTTAAATCGAGGTCCTAGTGTAACACACTTTGGCCTCGAACGTAACATCTTAGAGCGGAACAAATAAAATATTTCTTTCCTTCCCGGGAAAAAAAGTTTTACGAAAAAAAAAAAAAAACGACGACGACGATAGAGCCTAATTATTAATAATTTTGATTACGTTGGAATGAAAAGTTTTTGAAAATCACCGTTGGACTTCCGTTGGAATTATATTCTGGGATAACTATAGATACATTGTTGATTTGAACTTTTTTTTTTTTTATTAAAGTAACTATTTTGTCATCGCAGTCAAAAATATTATATCGTTTTTTTTTACTCCAACTGGTGTGAGTTCGTTATTTTTCTAATCCTTCTTGCATTGTTTTATGTGCTCGTAAATTCGCTATAATTCCCGCATCAAACGAATTATTTTTCCCAGCAAACCAAAGGTAATCTATAGCCTCTTCATAAAACTTTTCGTAGAGCCAATCGATCAATTAATTCACTCGTCGATAAATCATTTCATTTCTTCATCAATTTTTCATTCTTCGGCTTTGGCTGAAGAAAAAAAAAAGCAAAAAGCCCACCGAACAAAACAAAACGACAAACAAAAAGAAGAAAAAGAAGTCAGGGGATGTTTTTTTGCAAATTTCTTTTTTTTCGTTCTTTCCTGGGAAAAACTACGCTCCGAGCAATCCCGTTCGGGGATTTGCAGGAAAAACTTTAATCCGCAGATCTTCTCTCTCCCCTATAGCTCGGTATACTTCGTCCTTCGTTCGCGGTTCTCGTCGTATCTAAGAGCCAAGCTTTAAAAAAAAAAAAAAAAAAAAAAAAGTCCCGGAGTGGGTGAAAGACGGGTGAAACTCAAAGCCCCGAGTACATCGAAGAGGCTAGCAAGATGAGGATGTATACTCCTCTCTATTTTTCACAGAGGCAAGTTTCAGCCTCTGAGATTAAAGCGCGTATGGGCGAAAGAAAAAATTAACAAAGTTCTGAAGAAATGGGCTGGTTCGTGATTTTTTTAAAAAGGTCTCACAATGCGGAAACGAATTGCACATTTTCGTTGTTTGCATGTTGTTGCACATAAAGAGCGGCTGGCGTGACGAAAACTTGAAAGGATTAAAAAAACAACTCCGTTCGAGAAAAAATATTTCACAGTCGCGACTTCTATTTGTGTTATCTCTTTCGCTTTGGACTTTGTATTATTTCGGTTATACAGAAAGTATAAGCATCGATGTATCGACTACCGAAGTGTACAATCCCAAGATACACACTGACGTTACACGCCCTTATTTTCTTCAACTCCCACATGTTTCCTGAATTATTATCATGATACATGGTTGATGGTTCTCGCTTGGCTGCATCGACGACGACACAATAACAAGTTGATAGTCGTCTTTGTCATTTTCATTCGCGCTTTCCACAGCCTTTTTTCAATGAGACACGCATCGACTAACATTCTTGCGCGTTATCTCGTTTTTCATTGTCTATGCCGATTGTACGAAATCGTCAAGTGCTGTCGAGAGAATACGAAAAATCAATGGTTTTTTTTTTCTCCAGAAATGTATCTGCCTATAAAAAGTGATCAATCCGCTGCAAAGACAATGAAGATTCGGAAAGTCCAAATAACTTGTCAACGCGTAAGATACATGAATGAACGGGTGTCAATGACTCGAAGATGTTCTAAGAGTGATATATTTACTCGCGCATCTATGAAGATCCATAAAAACAGCTACACGAATAAACTCGTGTACGTTACATCCCCATAGAGCCAAGACCAACTTGTATAACAAGTTTGGGTGTTATATCAAAAGCCATATGCAGCTTGCGCAGTGCGAATACCCGCATGCATCAGTAAAATGGTAATGGGCAGACACACCGCAACACACCACTATATACTTAAACGTGAAGCATATATAGGCTGACTTTGTGTGGACACATAACTGAGCTGTGTTGTGGGAAGGGGACCTAATATATAATCCGTTGGTTCTCATGATCCAGCATGATTCCTTGCGGAAACCTGGAACGAGATATTTCCACATCTGGGCGTGCACGACACACTCGAGACCGAGCTGGCAAACTAGCTTGATGTACCAGCGGAAGAACGAAGAGTGAAGCTATCTCTCGACGCTCTCGTGTGGTCTACCGGGGCCCCCCCGCAGGGGTTGAGAAATGCCTCATAGTTTCAACCCTCATTTCTGCGGAGACCTGATTCACAACCGTATCCCAAATTCTCGTGAGTCACTCCGAGAGCGAACGAACGCGCGATGTAATGTGTATAGATAAAGAGAATTTGCGTCTCGTAGATTGGTATGTGCATGGCTATATACGAGTAAAGGGGACGCAAATATAGTTCGAAGTAGAACTCGGACAGCTCGAAATTGACCCATACCTACGATCCAACTACCCATATGATCAATGAAGCCCCCCCAGGTTCAATCTTCCCAGCTGTCTTGCTCATATCCGCTTCTATGTATAGACGATACTACACACGATGCACTGCTACTCTGAATAATAGTTCGTATATAGTCATAGCGATGGTACACTCGGCGGGCTTATTGCCCGAGGGCGACTGGTATTATTAGTGGAAAATTGCTTCTGCCCTCGCCTCGAACCAGCAAAGTCCTCTCACCTGATCAACAATCCTCTGATCCCCGAGATCGACTGGATCCTCCAGGTGTTGGAATATAACCCTATCCACGACGCTATAGAAATTAGGTCGATGCAGGTTGGCGCGGGCAATGACGTGCCCGTTTTTTTTTTTTTTTTTTCGCTTGGGGATTATGCTTCGCAGAGATATAATCTCGCCTCAGCGTTCGAATATAGTCGGAAACGACGAATGGAAAAGAGTATAGGTCACGGAATTGCCAATAAAGTCTTATAAAAATCCACTGGACAATTAATGAGCACTCAGGTGAAAATTTATTCATTGATTCATGAGTTTTGTGAATAACCGTGGGGCAACAAGTGCCTGGGTACAAATTTTTCGCGATAAGGTTTAACTCTGACGCTCGCACAAGCTAGCACCTAGTTTGACATCGGTTACAAGCTCTCTAAGCTAGCATTACGACAACTTGTACGTACAGAGAGCTTACGAGATAAACTCTGAACTGAATGATTGGCTTCGTTCGAAATTTTCGCTTCAAAACGAAGGAACTTGTAGATTTTGGTTTGGATATTTGGTCGAGATTTACGGCTTATTTTAATGGTCATAAAATATGCGAAACTTTTGATAATGAGATCCAAGTTCAAAGGGCGAGGAAAAAATGGAATGACGCCGAGACTATTCTTGCAGTACATGATAATTAATTGAAAGGAAGAAGAAAAAAACCTTGAAAAGTTCCTAATGTAATGTTCCTATTGATATTGGACGCTATATATGATCTATATACCATCGAAAATTGACCTTTCATCACTGAGGCGTTTGCTCTCATTTACTTTTGCATCGCAGGCTTGTGCTTGAATATAGAGCAATGGTCTGGTATTTCGCATGGAAATTCATTGTTTCTGCCTTCACTTCAATCGAGCACAGTTAAGCGGTACCCAGAGGAATGCTTCGAGCAATGACTTGTCAACGAGAGATGCCTTTGTCGTAGAGATATATACCGAGACCCGGCTGACATTCTTCATTGAATATATATACGTTGTACTACCATGGTTGCTTCATGCGATTAGTACCTTTCCGCGAGGGGAATAACAGCAGGATACCTCAATAGAGGCAGTAGCCCAGTCGAATTAGATCAAAAAAGGGGCTGACCCGGAAAAAATTGTAAGTAGCAATTTTCTTTCAGAAATCGTTGGGGAGGGTCACTGACATTCTAAATTTCGATTTTCGAATGCCCCACCCCATTGCTTCAGCCGCCATATTGAATTTAAGGGTGAATTTTTGTTTATTGAATAACTCGTTTGTTTTCAATTTTACAAGAAAAATAGCTATTACCAAAGTTGTTTGTAATAAAATTTCCTACAATTTCGGTCCTTATCAATTTTTCCCGAGGATCGATATTTTTCGTTTTAGACCAAAAAAAAGATGGTGAATTTTTGTTTATTGAATAACTCGTTCATTTTCAATTTTACACGAAAAATAGTGATTACTAAAGTTGTTTGTAATAAAATTTTCTACAATTTTAGTCCTTATCAATTTTTCCCTAGGATTGATATTTTTCGATTAAGGCCCGAAAAGAATTTGGGGGTGAACCTAAATATTGTTTTATCTCCTTTATTTTTCAATTTACACTAAAAATGGTAACCACCAAAGTTGTTTGGAATAAAATTTCCAACAATTTTGATCCTTATCAATTTTTCCCTAGGATCGATATTTTTCGATTCAGACCCGAAAAGAGGGGGTTACTTTCTTGTTTATTGAATAACTCGTTTATTTTTAATTTAAGATAAACTTACTGTAGTACATGCATTTCATCAAGAACATTGAAAGTCATATATAATTCACGCGGGGGGGGATTTCTACTCGCTATAAAGAATCGCTCGTGTATCACCGATTTGCTGCATATTGAGATATGCATATTTTTACTAAATATCACATGAATTGAAAAACACTTTTTTTTCGAGGTTCATGAATATTTCTCGCATTTGCTCAACTGAACCTCTAACGAGCATTCGCGCTATAAAAAAAAAAAACAAAAATGAAATACATAGACACGTATTCCGTTTATATGCTGATTCGTAAAATCCTTGTAACATTTTGCATGTACGGCCCAAACATGCGAGATTCATGTATTTTATAACCCCCCCCCCCCCCCCCACACACACACACACACACATAGATTTAACTTGATGGAATAACATCCGATTGAGACTAGAACATTTTTTTTCGATTCCTCTCTTCCTATCCTACCTCCTCTACGCCCGAACTTTAGACCTGCTCTTGGCCATAAACCCGCTATCCAATCCGATTTTCGGATTAATTCAGGCTCGTCCAGCAGGCCACAGCGAATTTTACGTGAAAGCAATTCCTCGTTCGACGATATGCATCGTCTCGCTGCGCAGTGCGGATGATTGGGAGCGGGCTAGGTAGCGAATAGAGTATCACACAACTGGATATCCTAGGATTTGTGTACGCAAAGCATAATCCCGGAGAAAAGCGAATGAGTAAAATACTGTAGTATATACTACTATGTGCCAAATTATATATATACACACACACAAGTATCGAAGTTTCCTAATCGCAGTATTGATGTAATTCGTCGAACCTATATATTTATTTTATATGCACCATTTGTCGAACGTGATTTAGTTTCATTGCAAAGTACAACAGCTCGAAGATTCTGTAAATCTGCAGATATAGTGTTCGAAACTTGCGCTTTGCCTGGATAAAAGTGCAAATTCTTGAAAGTGACGGCTTACGTTGAAAACAAAAACTGCTAATATGTTCTCAGCTTTTTGAAATACGTCACAGTGTTCAGTAGAAAAAAAAAAAAAACATTTTTTTTTAAAAGGTCGATTCACTCAGTCTATCATGCATCAACTGCTGGGCAATCACTAGCGCTTAAATGACTATTATTATTTTTTCATACATCACTATTTTCAGCGTCTTTATAATCCTCGCTTCAAGCTACATTTCATAAAGTATTCCTTCGAAGCAAATGCACACGTTCGGGAAAATCTCGAATCGGAAAAATCTTCGATTCTGATCCATGTCTCTTCCGATGCATACACATTTGTATAGCACACATATATATATATATATATACATTATATATAATGTAGCGCACATGTATATTTGAAGCTCGCATAGTGCAGCATATACAGAGGAAAGCTTTCTAGAGAACGGGCAGCTTTGAATCTCCAACGACATACACACGCTCTTCCCTTCCTGCCAAAACCCCTTTGCCGCTATGTCCGCGCCGCTGTCGCCGCCTCGGCGTGTAGAATTCAATACGGCATTGCGCATATACACGCCGGATCTTTTGGCATCGGGCGCTGGCATAAGCCTTCATTCATATTCATAAAGTCTCACGTTATCTATAGCGATGCATGCAAGCATATATAGCGGAGAGCGTAAGAGCGAGATCAAAATGAAAACGTTTCGCGCGTATACGAAACGTCCTGCCGCCTATCCCGAGAAACATATACTATATATTTGTATATACACGTATCCGCCTACATCCGGATATACGGATGAAAAATGTTACGCGCCATCCCCTTGTCGCGGATGTACATGTACTAGACAGTTCCGCGAGATAGATAGATACGTGTGGCCGCGTTTACGTACATTTTCACGATCGAAAGCAGCAAATGAGCGTGTACATTTTTCGAAAATGAAACAACTGTGCGATCGAAAGGTTTTTTTTTTTTTTAATATTGGATTTTGCGCTTATAGGGTAGACGTACCGGTTGTGGCCACTTTACGAACGGTGTTCACATTATTGCAAATACAGAATTGAAAAAGTGATCGATGTAACCGATAAAAGGTACACCAGAATCGAATTGTTATCATCAAAAACCTTTCCTGATCATGATAAATAAGAAAATAGAAAATTATCTTGTAGCTGTCATTTGCACCATTTGTGGCCACAATTGTACTACTTTTGGTCATCCGAAGTACCAGCTGTGGCCAACAAGCTTTGAATTGGGATTGGCCATCAAGCTGGCCACAAATAGAAAAATCGCATTTTTAATGTACCACTTTTGGCCACCGCGTATTTTTCAGGTATTTTAGCTGATATGTCAGTTTTTTGTGATTCCAACCCGCCAAATGTTCTATAACTCATCAAATATACATTTTTTATGGGGCGGAATTACTTGAGATAATGAGAAACCGTAGTCTCTTCTCACCTCGGGATCCCGTAACACTTCTGACAAGAAAACTACACAAACCGCTTAGCCTTGACACATTTCGTCGTATTTCGTTGAAATAAATTAGCCAGATATTCAATAAAGCAATGGATATTGGTGCGGAAACATCTTGAATATTGAAATATTACGCTCGATGAATTAGTGAACGTAGCCTTGAAACTTTAAGAAATTCGAGGAAAATGCGGAGTGGCCACAAAAACGGTACAGTGGCCACAACTGGTACGTCTACCTTACCATATTCTATAAGTATCTATAATGTCCTGACATTATATATAGGGAAAAGCGGAGCAGAAAATAAAATGCACATTTCACCCTGATTATGCCGCAGTGGCACTTTCGATGCGTTATAATATACTTCAGATTAAAATATTGCACGGGCAATATCGGAGGTGACTGAAATGATTAGGCGCGGTTATCCGAAATGTAAAAAGGGAACGATCTTTATGGATCAAACGGATACGATGAATAGTTGGATTTTTTTTCCGTACAACAATTATCACCCGCACTTTCTGCTGCGTTAGCAATCAGTATTGCGAATAATATTTGACATCAGAATTTTCAATCGTTGCTTTCATACAATTCAACGATGTCTAATAAGATTCGTCTTTTTACGTGCACATAAATGACAAAATCGAGCCGATAACAAGACCAATATTTTTTGCCCCGTCTTCCCCTATAGTGCACCGTGGCATATGAAGCTCGAGAAAGATAAGACTTTATTTTATTTACATTTTTCGAAGATGAAACTGTAAAAAGAGACCCGAGAGAACCCAAGTTCTCTCACTTGGAACATCGCTCGAATGTTTCGACAAAAGTATTTTTTTTTTTTTTTTTTTCCCATGAAGTCGAGGAGGCGCATCGTTGCGACAGCAATATCGCACGGTAAATTTGTCACGAAGATAAAAGATCCATCGAGCGCCATGGGACTGGAGTATCGAAATCCCCTCTGCGCTCTGATGTTAGACAAACGGGAGTGTATAAGCGTCGTACGGAAGAAAGACGAACTAGACTATATACAGGAAAGCTTGAGGCATTTCGCTATAAAAGTGAACGGAAGATCTGTCGATGGCTGAAGATGCCAAGAAACCTCTTATAGCGTGTGCACGGGATCTTCAAAAATACACGCGGAGAACGAATGAGAGCGCTGTCGAGAATGAGAAAGAATCGAAAGGCCAAATACACTTCGAGGATTCAGCGATGTACGAAGCGCGTCGATATATAGCACTTTCTCACGAACTATATCTGAGAAAGAGCAAGAAGACATGACGGAGAGAAAAAAGAAAAAAAGACAAAGATGCTATTCATGACACTCCACACATCGAGGCTAGACGACAAAAGGGCGGGGGGGGATATGCGAAAGAGGGTGTACGAGGAAGAAGAAATCCGAGGAACGAAAAGTTGAGATTAAGGAATGTGGAAAAGAGATGGACGGTTGAATCGCTCTACCAACCCCTCGGCAATCCGTTCTTACCCTTCCGCCAATGTCGAAGGCCTTATCTTGGTTCGAGAATCGGGGAACGAGAGGCAGTTTGTTGCGCAAATTTACTGCCCGGATCTCGTTGACTGACTATCGCAACGCTCAACCAAGATTATATATATCTCTTTCCTAGCCACCGCGTCTCAACAGCCCACCCTTTTCTTCTATCGGTCTTTCATCCCCGGAGGGGATCGAGTCTTGTGTATATGGCTCGAAGAGATATCTTTCATGTTGACAAATGTATTATACGAGTACATATATACAGGTATCAACACGCGCGATCCAGGTGAATAAGATCGGTGAAGGGAAGAAAATTGCGGGAATAAAGCGATCGAGATGAAACAAACGGTCCAGAGAAAAGCACGAAATATTTTAGGCATTATATACAGGTCTCATTCATTCGTAATAATGAATCGTTCCATCACGACGAATCGCAGTTCTGAGATTAGAAGAGAAAACGATTGAAAAGGCAACTATGTAAATTCGACGGAACAATATAACGGTCATAGTAGCTCAAGAGCAACGGTCTCTCTTGACCAATAAATCGCGGTTCCTTCATTATGCTCGACTCGTGATTGTTTATGAGTTACGTCATCGCTTGACGATTGGTTAAGGATGTTCTGCTGGCATTTTTGAAAAATTAAAAAATATAGGAATTCAATGAAATTTTTTTCTAAGGTTCTTCAATGTGTTAGAAAACCCTATGCAAAATTTCAAAATTTTTTTCCACCGCATAAAAAAGTTATAATTTTTTCAAAACCGACGTTTAACCCGTGTTCTTACGGGGAAATCACAAAATCGTGGGGAACTTTTTTAAAAATTGTTCGAATTTAATGAAACTCCGGATATAGGTAGAAAATTACTCAACGGACAAACGGTATATTTTTATACAACGGTTAGGTCAATAATTAGGACTAAAATTAATAAAAATTGCCTTCGAGTGCAATTTCTGCGCGCGCAGTCGGCCCGGTCACCAACGTCGCAACTGCTCTAGGGAGATACGAGCGCGCCAAATACGAACCATCGCGATACAAATCGATGTCGCGTTCCGTGTGAACGTTAATCGGGTTTAAATGATTAAAAAAAATTTATTTTATATTTTTTTGCCCTTTTCGAAAAAAATATGCCGTCATCGGAGAAAAGCTCATTAGGCAAATTTCAGGGTAATTTTTTTGTTCATTTTTTTTTCTACAAAAAGGCCACCTGGAATTCGACTATTTTTTTCCTAATAGAGGAAAGGACGCAACTCCACAGGATTTTTTTAAGATAGAGAGGGCATCAGTAACAAGGGAAAAATTGTTTTTTGTCAATTTTCTGTTTTTTCTTTTCATCTTTATCAATGGTCCGATGACAGCATATTTTTTTTCAAAAAGGGCAAACAAAAATAAAGAATTCGATTCGATCATCGATGACATCGTGACTGGTGAAATGAGGTTATGTGTGCACAAAATTCTTCGCTCGTACATAACCCATACAAACAGCATATATTCGTCATGTATACGTCCATGATATGCACGGATACAGTATCGTTGGTGAGTCAGTGTTGCCAACTTGTATCACCAAAATTTTCTAACAAGCAACGCTGTCGCTGTTTCCAAGCGAATTAATTTTTTCAAAATAATTGCGAAACCAATTTCTAAAAAAAATTAAATAATTTTTATGGCAAGTAATGACAATAATATATTATTTAAAAAATTATAACATCCCATAAGTCACCGAATATAATTTTAATAAGGAATTAAAAAACTTATTTTTTCGTGTTCAGGGATTGGAACACTGACGAAATCTCTGCCCCTCTCATGCCGCACAACCCCCGCTTACAATACCAGCAGTACATCCTTAACGGGGGGCCGTATAGTCAACGGAAAGTGTTGAAATATCTTATTCGTAACTGCAATTTATGTGAGAATCGTTTTTTCGTTCTCGCTCTGCGTCGAGCGCGTTCTCGTTCATTCTCCCGCGTGTCAAGTATCTTCAACGATAAACTTTTGTTATTGTGATGGGATTACGACAGTGAAATATCGTAACTTTGCAACTGAAACGGTTACGTTTGCAAGTATTACGTATTTTTCACTTCCAGGTATGCGTTTTACGACACTGCTGGGGGAGAAAAAAAAAAACGTCTCAACTCCTCGTCGCCCAATTAAAAACTTCAAGAGTAGATTTTTCCGAGTCTCCCGTAGTATACTATGGCGCTGCGACTATTATTTTTTACGTAACCTCCGGGGATTTAAAAGAGTGTCTGAGCACATCTTCTTCGTTCCCACTTTTTTTTCCTCCGCCCTTCCGACAGAGGGCCGTCGGACTTTCTTCGTCTCCCTCTAATATTCATTTCTTTTCCCGAAAAAATCATCACTGGGTTCTTTCTCAGCACATATTCAGCATCGCGGGACATGCTATTCTCTGCGCGAAAGCTACAATAAGACACTCTCGGGTATTATCACTTTGGATTCATTCCGAGCCTCCAGCGTTTAAGCTTCCTGCTTCGCTCCGTCTTCGGATTCTTTTTTTTTTTTTTCACGATCGCGATACTCGCGGTTCTCGTTCAGCGACGCGGCGTTTGAGACAGCGGTTTAATTTCCGGTTTTCAAACGGGGATTCTCAGAATGTCGAGAGATTTTTCATTTATACAAATCTTATATAATTACGATACAGTTATATGACTGCGGTCCCAAAATTCTCACAACTGAAAATCTCAAGGATCGAATTTTTGGGTTTTTTTACTTTCACGTAGTCACGTGGCCAAGGATTGCCACTTAAACGTGGCCAATTTAAAAAAATTAGACTCCATGAACAATTATATCCGCGTGTATATTCTCATCTTTTTCATTATAATTCTATGCGCAAAAGAATTTCATTGAAAAAAAACGACTGAAAAGCGCTTTTCACTGAAATGTATCTGTGGATGTATATATATATATACGGTAGAGCGTAAAAAGTGATTGAGCTGTGAAGATCTGGATAGAATTAGCTTGGTAGCACGTCAGTTGGTAAATATTGACTTTGTCCCGTATCAACGAGAAAGGAAAACAGACGATACGTTTTTTCTGTCACCGTCATCTCTGTCACTGGATAAAAGCGATCTGCCGTGCAGGCTTAAGCCCGGGCCATTTCACGAGGCACCTGTTTCTTTGCGTGTGCACGCGCGCGCCTGTGTGTGTGTACGAAAGGATTGGGCTCTCGGGGCTCGGAGCTTTTCCACTTTCGCAGAAGGAGAAACAAACAGTTTCAGGGCAGGAGAGGAGCGATACAATGAACCTACGGGGGAGGACTTCCGACATCCGCGGTTATATCTCGGCAGGAGATATAGCCAGGAAGGGATAATCCCACTCTCGTATATATAATACTCGTCATTCAAGAAAATGAAAGACAGCTGTCCCCTGAGCGAAATAAACTCCCAGGATTCCAACGCCCCATCGTTCCGGTATTATCTACCGTTATACCGTCTATACTTATAGCGGCAAAAGATACGAGACCGCCGTTTCGGACGTTCCCTCGTGATCTATACGTAACGCTTTGACACCATAATTTTTTTTTCTCAAACGTAGCCACGTAAGAAGACGGGAAACGTATTATTTTATCGTCTTTATCGAACAGCGATTTTCGAATGACTTTTGAAATTTTTTCAACGCGAAATAATTTATCTTGCCCATTTTACGATTCCGGCCTCATTTACCCATGTCATTTTTTCATACGTTTTTTTTTTAAGCTGGAATATCTTAAAAAACATAACTTTAATCCGTGTTAACTAACGCATGCTGCGGAGTTTCAAACACTGAAAAAAATGGTTCGGGATTTACAATAATACTGTTATTGTTGGCCAGTTATAGGTATACTGGTGAAAAAATATTGCCCACACAGAAAATGCAGTAGCCCTTTTAGAAAATCCCGATTGCCGTAAAGTTCATACAAATATGACTAGTGAAGTATTTCTAATTCAACAATAATATCGCTGGTGAAGGCAAAGCAGTTTTGTCTACGGCGCCTATACTGCGCCTTTGTGGACGACACTCAATCGTCTGGCTAGCTTAGTCATTATAAATAGCTGGAAATTTATCGTTTTTGTAAATCAGCCATACTGACATAGCTCGCGAAACTACACTGTATTGTTCAAACAGATGTAGTAGCTGATTTTTACATGCCTAACTATTTCAACCATATACTAGTATGGCTGCGAGAATAACGTTGTGACACATAGCTATACTAATATGGCTCGCGCAACTATACTACGTTTTTGGAACACCTACAGTAATCTGTTAACGGGTGGTGTCTATGCCTCTGCCTCGCGCGAAAACGAGACCTCGCTACGCAAAATTTGATAATGAACGAGTTTGTGAAGAAGAAACTGAACGAACGGAATCTTGATGAGCTTATACCAACATTTGAAGGTAAGTCTGTTCTCACTTATCTACGGAATATGTAAAAAAGGACTATTTTTCCTGTTATATAAACGCCAATCGTATAACAAGCGAATTTTTGTAGGTTAGGTCAACTGTCATTTTCCTTCAAGGAGAGTATCATATGTCTCCGGGCCATGGATTCTCTCAAACTTCCAGGTGTGTTTCATTAGCTCTAAAAATCAAGTCTCTTTTGCAAAATATTTATGTATGAATATCATTATCGATAACAGATGATTAAAATAAATATTCATGATTATGAAACATATTGGCTGAATTTTTACTGTGACCCGAATATCCCCTACTATATATACCTACCTATACGAGTATAGGTAGGTACAATATCCTGTAATTTATCTATGTAAAATGAATTTATAATTCAGCCATATTCTTTTGGTAGTATAGCTGGTACGTCTACCTCGTATTCTAGCGTTTATAAAACAGCTCTACTAGTATTGTTGGTATACAAAGAATTCTGCCTACACTGACAAAACTGCTATCTACGAAACAACATTGTATATGTTTGCTTCGGCTATAATATGGCTGGTGTTCGTCTACCTCGTATGCTAGCGTTTATAAGACAGCTGTACTAGTATGGTTGGCATACGCATAACTCGTGATGGTGAACTCAACCATACTATGGTATTGCTGAAATAGAGATACTTGTCAGATTCGCGGAGCTATTGGGTATATGTCTGTCATGGCATAGTGGTATGCTTACGCCAACGATATTGTGTCAGTCATATTTGTATGGCTTTATTACCTAGATGGTATGGCAGTAGCGTATTTTCCCATATAATATGGCTGAAGCAATAATAATTATGGCTCTAATCGGGAAACTTTTTTTTCAGTGAATGAAAATCTTCATCCCTCGATATATATTTGGGCCATTGAAAGTCCACATCACATATTTCATTCGAAGAAATGAAGTTGCAAAAAATTTGTATGGCTATAAAAGTGTGCCGCACATGAAGATCTCACAAGCGGTAGCTAATAGGAATCGCTCGGAGGCAATATTTCCAGTCAAAATGGATCAAATGCTTGATCAATTATTACTTGATAAAGTATTCAGCTGGAAAGTCTTGAGGTTACCTTCCGCATTTTTCGGATATAGATTTTCATACTTTTTTGAGTACGTGTGATGGATCTAAAAGTTGGTACACATAACACATAACTTTGGGTGTTTGAAGAAAAAAAGAAAAAAAAAAATCGAAATTTGCTGCAATTCCGTATCTTGGCAATTAAAGCGCAATCCGGTTGAATGCTCGAAGTAACACGAATCAATTGTTCAACCGGATTCTCAGTCCTCAGAAGCAAGAAAGCGATTATACTACAATTTACACCTATACATACTACAGACATGTATACCGTAAGCTTTATCCATCCGCATATAGTGCATAAAAGAGAGAGAGAGAGAGAGAGAACATGGCTCGGAAATTTTAGCTAAAGTGGGATTGCTCTATCTCTTCTCGTCACGTCGACATGCGGACGATCTATTTGAAAATTCCTCGAGACCCCTGGACCGAACTATCTCCTCTCGTGCTATACGTCTAGTCCAGACGAAGTGAGTTTTCCTTCTCGACTCTTTCTATAGTAACCCTGGGTGTCTGCAGTAAAAGGAACGATGAGAAAAGAGAGGATGGACTACGTACATACGCGAGAGCTTTCTCGACGTCGATTTTCGCCGACGTCCACTTTTAAGAGAGTTGAAAAAGAGAGAGCCAAGAGTAGGATATAGACGACGGTATATATACAAATACGTATACACACATCCGTATGTCCATATCAGCTGTTGGCAAACAAAAAGGCGTAACTTACGCCACTCTAAGCTTTGAATCGTGCGTATAGCTGGAGCCCTTTTATTTATTCACAGTCAACATCTATCTGTATAAACGTGCACAGAGAGTATGCACAAAGTACACGCTGGCGGCTTTTTGAAACTTTATATAGTTCACGTCCGCAGCGGCGAGAGAGAGTATACCGCAGTTACCTGGCTGTGTACGCTCAAGTCACCTCTCTGCCGTACAGTGATATCTATTTATGTGTATTCTTAATTCTTATCTCCCGTGCAATGACTATATTCGTGAAAGGACGAGTAAGTTGAAGCTGCTCGAGCGACCACGAAGACAGAGAGAAATTAACGAAATATTAGTACAATACCTAAGAGTTGTCAGAAATATCCATTTTTTTTTCAGTGGCCAACTTCAAAACAGCGCGAGCAAGAAATTATATGCCTTTGTTGAAGGAATCTCGTTGAAGATCAGTGAGAAATTAATTTTCAAGCATGCAAATAGCACTGATTTTCTAAATATGAATTTATCAAGCGATGATCAAGTTCACTTGAGAAATTTATCAATTTCAACCGCGCATCTTTCGATAGAAAATTGCCGAGAAAAAATTAAAAATTGCAACGAGAGAAGGTGAAACACGACGATGACAGAAATAGAACAAGGACAATGAGAAGAAAAAAAAGAAGAAAAACGTGTTGGTTGCTGGTTGGTGAGGATGAAGAATGCTGGACCGGGAAAACTCCACGCGAAGCGATGAAAGATTCAACGAGAAGCGATGCAAACAAAAGGACCAGGATAAGACGAGAGAAGATAGGAGATGAAGGGAGAATCAAGAGGATATTGTACATATATATCGAATTAAAAGTGTACATTCGCACGTAGAGTCGAAAATGTGAGAGCTGAATGAGAGAAGTTTATCGTCGTGAGCCTGTATAGAGTTGAAACAGCAGGATACAGCAAACTTTCTGCGAATCGGAGTTGGGTATTCGAAAGCTCAGGAGAGGTAAAGTGAACAAGAGAGATATCGGAACTTCAGGAATTTAAAATAAGAACTATGAAGATTGATTCTATCGATTCATGATTAGTCGAACTGGACAAAGTTATTTTGACTTGCTAAAGCGTCTTATGTGCGACTCAATAATCATGAAAACTATTGCTGTGCATTGATCGATCACTTTTATGTCGATAAGTAAATATAAATAGAGGTCTTTTATAGAAATTTACGAATAACTCCATGTTAAAGTACAATTTTTTATGAATAGTTTGGATTTTGAAGTATCCAATTCGTCTCCAATAGTATAATATATTCGTATCCAATAGGTATAATGATGAGAAGAGTGCGAGATAAATAAAAGTGAGGGCAGTTATCATGCTCTGGGAGGAATCTGTCGGTTAATACCCATCCCCGGAAGTCTCGTTGTCGCGTGTCATGAAAGACGAGAGAATTTGCTCGATATGGAATTTACAGAAGTGCGAGATCTCATATGTCTACACGGAATTGAGAGGGATACTCGCTGACCGAACAGCGGGACAATATTCTTCGATCTCACGCGCATATAATGAAATAGTATTTTTTATTTACAGCTTCGAGGGCTTAATTTTTTATTCTCAAATGATATGAATTTTTTTTTCATTACGACAGATTGCACGAGTACCCGTGAATGGTCATTGCAACGGCAGACGATATTGGCGTTTTTTTTTTGTTTTTAGAGAATTCGACAAAACCATTGGATGAACCAGGCAAGTCAAATAGAGACATATGTCTCTATATATGTATCAATGAAAAAATATTAAAACAAAAAAATGTTCAGTTTCAAGCGATATTAAATTGCACTACTACAATCGATCAAAACTGGGATCCGAATATTCCTAGCCGAAAATATAGAGAAGAAAAAATTCCGAAATTTCGGGACCGAAAGTCAGGGAAAGACTTTGCTCAGTTGAGGATCGAAAAAAATGTGATTTTCTATCAAAAATCTGTTTCCCATGTCTCGATTCCATAATATTGGTGTTCTACATATTGTATAATACTTTGAAATTGAAAATATAATTTATTTCAATTTGTTTCTCATATAATGTATGAGAATATGCGGAATGAAAATTAATCACATACATAGTCAGATGTCTAAAAATGCGAATGACGAGTAAAGTTTACATATGTCCGTGGTATAATGTCCGCAAAAGCTGGATATCAACGAATGCAATGAAAATATATCGCAAATGATATACATTCGTCACACACTCGCTCGCTCCACCAAAATTATCAATAACAGGCTATCGATATAGAATCCATAATTGCATAAATGTATTCAATGTATTATGGAGTTAATGCGTCATGTGACCTGTGAGGAGAAACGTAATAAAGTGGAAGAAATGCGATTGTTAGGGGGCACGTAACGCGTGTAAAACATGAACGTGACGAGCATTTGGACACCCCATCTTCGCTTCCGCTCGTACACACATATTGTAACAGCCGATATACTTTCACCTAACAAATACGTGCCATATCGTTTTCATGGACATTTTTGGCACTCGATGAAATATAAGACGATCCTTGAAAACATAAATCTCGATGCTATTATCGCGATCAAAATGGAATGCAAATTTAATCAGTGGCACGAAAGCATAAATAATGATAAAATTGGATACGTTGAAATATCCAAGATGAAAATAGCAGTTCCAAAAATACCTTCGACGGTTATTCAGCACGAAAACTTCGTGAAAATCGATTATTTTGCATGAATGTGAAGAGGCGGATGTTCGAGTTCAATACCAGGTTACTACTGCGATAGTGAGCAATGAAGAAACCTTATACACAGCAGCTAGAATGCAATTGGGCCAACGAACAGAAAACTCTGATCCGTTATTCGTCTGTTTATCGACTTGACCAACTGACCCAGCCCCTGGAGGGATAGTTCGAGGGAATCGATCATCCGACCTAGCCACAAGAGATCTCTTGCTGCTCCACCGTGGTTATTCCGACGAATAATACCGTATTCGAACTCAACCAGCAGTAGAGCTTGCATATTGCCCGGTACGGATAATAATACTATAGGCCCCACACCTGAGCTGCTGTGTATCGCGGGCACCAAACAGAAAGCGACAGCTCTTCTATACGGAACCCACGGGCACATATATATATGCAAACGATCAAATTCATATGATATCGCAAATCAACGCTGCCGGTGACGGATGAATGACGTATATGCGGATATTTACGAGGAAAAAGATTTAGCTCGTTTGCCTGCTGCTCACACAGATCCCGGGCACAAAATGTTAATAACCTATCAAAATGTACGTATACGTCGATCCGTTCACTCGATTGGGAAATAAAAACCTCCATTACCCGTTCTCGGCACACATGTTACATTAATTAGCGTCCGTCAGTGCTACATCTCATATTGGTTGAAATATATACCTTCATCCGGAGAGCTTCTCGCTTCGTATACGACGAAGCGTGTGCCTCTATGCGGTTCTTTCAAGATGGCATAGTCACGCTTCAATTAGTGCGAGTTCGTATATGCGTACACGCGCGAGGATGTATATATAAGAATGTTGAACGAAGGAGGGAAAAGAGCGAGAGGAAAAGCGCGCATTCGCGATAGTGAATCGAGCGTGCGAGATATAACGGCCGACCATACAAAAGTGATAAGGGGGAGCCATTCGCGGTTGGGTTGCATTCCATACACCCTCGAACAAAGGGATATGCTTCGTTTTCCATTCGCGCTCGCGCGTTGCCTCCACCTGACTAAAGCCTCTACAACCCTTCTTTCGGCCCTGCAGTCACGGAACTCGGGCCGAAACTACATTTTCCGCGTTATGTGTGAATGTACGCTTCGGCAAATGCCGGGAAACATTCACTAAACTCTTCATATGGCACGTATGGGCGAATGCACTGTACAAAGGGGAGTTATTAAATACGAAAGGGAAGAGAGTGTGGAAAAGGAAGAAAAAGCATAGTGTACAAGTTATACCTAACCGGTGCACGGGAACTAAAATGTTCCCGGCTGTTTCAGGCGCAACGGCAAAACGAGTGTCAGACTCGAGTGTGTTTTCGATGGCCTCGTTTTGCGAAGATTCCAACGAAAACTATTTCGCGTTTATGTCCCGTGTGCTGATGGTCGACTCGTGGAAATGTGCAAAGATACCAGAGACAGCGTGCACGCGCAGCGCACTCGTTTACGAGAGCCCCGCGGTACACACGAAGAATTTTCACATTTCCCCGCTGATAAGAGGATGGATACGGAGATATACGGGAAAGTGTGTACTCGCACCCACTAAAAGGAGATAGCTCTATCGATAGATTTATTAGATTTACGTTTTTGCCGTGTGTAGATCTTTTGTTACGGAAGTGGATGTACAGATCAAAGTTGAGGCCAAATGGGATGCTGAGGCCAGCAAACGATTGATTGCCGCAGTAACGTTACTAATATTCTCTGCTTCGGATGAATAGGCTCAGTGAAACTGCGATGGATAATCAACGTCAAAGGGACTGTATAGCGACTTTTGTGGCCAGGAAATTAGAGCTTCTCTGCATCGTTCAACAATATGATAATGCTAATGATAAAGAAAAATAACCATCATCATCATTATCGAACTTTGAATATCCAAAGAGCGGTGATGTTAAACTCTGTGCAATTCAAAGCTCTATTATTCTCAACCTCCCCCACCCAAGTGAGATTCGTCTTTATTCTCATTGTTCAATGATGCCACTGCCTCTACCATTAACTCGACGATCTCAATCGTTTCCTTTCTTCCATCAGACACTGCCAGTGCTCGGCGGGCGGCAAACGTTCATACGATTTATCTCGCGACCGTTGCTCCTCAACGCGCATACACACTTTTTCATCCACAAATTACATCCTATATAGCCAAAGCCATCCATGAATCCATCGTTTATCTTTCTTTGACGCAATGTCATCTTCCTAGCATACTTGACTGATCGTTCGTCTTATACGATTAAGTATTAAATATCGAATGAGGATTTTGAAACTTCCGGACAAGAAAATAATGCCGAGACATCTGTTAAAGTAGTTCGGCTGTTTGAGCAAGTACGGTAAATGTCCATCAATTTTTGCGGTGAATAACAGTTAAAAGTCCCCTGATTACAATAAGCACATTTTGGGGGGCTCTTGCGGGGCAAAATTTTGAATTATTTCATTTTTTAATTTTGATTTTTAACACAGTACCTTATGGAAGAACTCACAATAATGTTAATTGTAAAAAAAGTAATCGGTGGTTGAGCCTCAGAAAAGTTTCCACCATAAAGGAAATTTATCGCAGATTCTGTTTATTTCAAAAAAACATGACCTTACGGTGCTTTTCAAAAAGAAAACATAAAAGAACTTTTGTTTTCGACGTGTCGGAAGCGGATGGCAGACATTTACGTTGCACTGCTGGAACAGCTGATTGAAGCTTCGGGCAGAGTCGGTAATCGCGGGAATTTTAAATTCTCGAGAAACTTTAAAAGTGAATAACATTTATTTTTTTTTATCACGAATAAACTAAATTTTACCAATGAATTTTCATGTATAATCTTTTGAATTATCAATTTTTTAACCATAAAAAGCTGTATCCACAATTCTTCGACCAGTGTTGTTTACGTTTATTTTCACTTTTTGGTCAAGCTTTATAGATTTTTTTAAACTTATTTTTGAGATTAACTCACGCGCTTTAATTCGTCGAAAAGCTTCGCTTTTTTTAACGAACTGACCATTTCTTTTTCTCGGTGCCATTACTTCATAACTTTTCTTTCGCGTTATACAAATGTCGCAGCTAGGTTATGTGTAATATGTCACCGGCACGGCACGGGGGGCGGAGGGGTGAGAGGGGCAGCGAGCCGACTTTACCCGAACATTGGACAATCATGGCGGACTCAATCACTTAACTAGTCAAGTTAAAGTATAAACTTTATCTTTGACGATATTTTTAAAGCATTTCATGACATTTATGTGATAAAAATATTATCAATGTAAGTGTTCATTAATTTTATTAATAATTTAGACGTAAATTTAATCGATATAAATGAGTTGCCAACTTGACTACAGTCATACGACGGCCGAACTACTTTAAATTTTCTAAAGCAGTGTGTGATAAAGAAAATAACGTCTAAGAACTTTGCTGGGATTCTGGGATAATCTTGTAAATCATTAATGTTATTGTCGTCATTATATTCGTGCTCTGATTAAGATTTAGATAAGCAGAGTTTGGTATTAGCTTATATGCGTCAATATGAATTGGGCACGATGTTCTCTCTGAGCATTTGTCAGAATATTAATACGGTTTCTAGCCGAATTTACAAGATATTCCCGAAACTATTTGGGTTGATAAATTTTCAAGATCGTCGCACGTTTTGGCAGCGGTGGCAAAAAGCAAGCAATACAATGCGCACTTTCAACAAGTTGCGTTCACTGGCGTTCTTGGCACGTTCACCGTGCTCTTGTAAAGTTTCCCTTCTCTCGTTCTCTCGCTCCTTTGCCCTTACCTCCATCACCCGCTCTCTGTTCGTGTCTCCTTGACACTGGCAATACTTACGTATATATATATATATATATATATATATATATATATATATTAGAGCTTTTTGTTTTCTCTCCTCGTAAATTGATTCACGAGAGTCCCGGATTGTTTCGCCGAAAAGTGCGAAAGTTAGTTCATGCCTCTCGCGTCCAAGGGGAGAGTTACGAGAAAAGTGGGTTTTCACACGGCTACAGGCGTCACGATGCTGCAGGAGAGGGAAGGCCTGCACATACCCAACGACAAGTGTGTATTTTTCGCTCACGGCTTTGGCCGAAACACTCGCGGCGACAAATTTCAGCGGATATTACAGTGGGTATAGGGCAAGAGTAACGAGGCAAGAGTGAGTGGGCAAGCGAGAGAGAGAGAGAGAGAAGCAAACAGAGTATGAAAAGAGGGAAAAAAATCGCTGAAAGAATGTGCGACAAGCAACAGAGGGATAAGATTAAAAAAATTGTAACGAATGACTTCATTTTTCGTGAAAACGAGACGTTTTTTTTCACGACATCGCGGCGGTGCAAAATTTTACTCAAAAAAAAAAAAAAGTGTTAACATTGAAATTTTTCCAATCACTATTACGAAACTTGATTCTAATTTAAATAATTTTATTAATACCTGATGCTAATTATGAGCTGTGACAGTGGCAATTACGAAAATTGATTCTTCATTGTCTTATCTCATTTCTATTTGTCACACTTTTTTCCGGTGTCACGAATCAGATCGAAATCAAGCAAAATATATGACAACTCGCGATTTCATTGCTTTTACTCTTGATTTTTTTTCAAAGCGTCATGCGGTTAATTACCTTCAGACAGCGCTATAAGAGCTAAAACTCGAAGGGCGTTGAGATCTTGGCGATGCGTATGCGCAACCTTGATCGCCCAAAAATATTTTTTGTCCTAATTTATTGTTCCTTTTCTCTCTCTAACCACAAAACTTCGGCTTTCTCTGTATATCCTTAACCTGTCTGGGTTCCTGCGTTCCCTCGAGGTCTATCGCATAACTCATCGGTGTTAATAATCGACTTCGATGAACCCTAACCAAAATTTATTTTGCCTCGGGGCCAAGCATCTTCGCGTTCTCGTAGCCTTGCCATATTCGCCCCATTATTTTCGACTATTTACCCATTAATATATCATACATGCATGAATACATGCATATATATATATATATATATATATTGCAGAAAGACATATCGTTGACAAAATTTTCGAATCACATATTTTTTACCACCGTTTAGTTGATAAAATAAATTTTGCTTTTCATTGAAACTCCCGGAAAGTGTGAAATAAAATCGCGTAGTTAACGAGAAAAAAATCATTTGAGCTCAAACACCTCGCATACATATAGACATATCATGATGGGGCATATATGCAGCGTGTAAATTGCGAATAGCACATCGTTGAAATAAAACGGGAACGAGTGTAATAATCAAAGTATACTTGTACATATGTTGGGGGAAGGAGGGTGGGGGGGGGGGGGACACGTCATCAACGAAACCCACGTTTAGGCCGACCTCTTTTTATTACTTTGCAACTTGTATCTTGAAGCGTGAACTGAAACGAAGCTATACACATGCATACAAGTTTTTTTAGTCCTCTAAAGTACGTTACCCACGGCGATAGGCCAAGTTCATTATGCAACTTTTTTTTTTTTTTAAGACTTTCAAGCCATTGAAATCGTAGCACTGCTTTTGATACGTAAAAACGAGCTATTATTATTACGAAAAAAAAAAACGTATAAAATCTGACTTTTCTCAAAAGAAAGGTAATTAAATTTCGATAAAAAGCTCACGTCACTTGTGCTGTTTAGAAAAAAAGACGATTCACGCTACGATATGTACCGGAAATTTATTACATAAGAAAGGACATTAATATTAAGGAAGAATTGTGATATCTTTTTTGCAAGTCAAGTCATTGGACAAGTGAAGGGAAGTCATTAAATAAAAAAGAAGAGGCATACTTAACTTAAGCTCTTAAGGTGGCTCATCAGTGAATTAAAAAACCGGCGATACGAATGAAACTTCGGGAGATGAATGAAGAAGATGCAATGAACGCTCTCTCAAAATTTCAGGGTATGTTTCCAGGCAAATTATTGCGAGCGAGTAATTTAAAATTACCTATTTTAGCATGGGTCTTATGGCAGTTGATTCCATTTTCACCGGAAGTGACATGATACCTTTTGATAAAGACGAGAGTTCTTATTCAAATTTTGAGTATTGAAAGATGAAATCGTGAACTTTCCAATGGTATTTAAAAAATTGTGTCTTGCCAGGGATTTTTCCAAGAAATTTAATCGCGAAAGTCATCGTGTGTGCAAATCTCGGATACAATATATATGTCTGTCATTCCGCACGCGAGGAAACATATGAATACCAGCTATCGTTTTTGACTTGATCGCTCTGACAGCGTTAAATACTTTTGTCAGTTGAGACTTTATTTATAATATTATTTATAATAAATTATGAATAAAATATCACGGGAAACGTCATCGAAATTCATAAATTTTATTTAGACAGAGTATTTAGAAAATATTATGATAGGCTTATGATTTTTTTTCACGTCACGATTTTTGACTAGTGTGTTGTCACTGATGGGCCGCCTTAACCATGCTTATAGAGAGGACTAAAAAAATAGTTTGCACAGCTATGTTTCAGGTTACACTTCGAGATCCTCGAGTTGCAAGGCAATCGAAAGAGGTTAGCCTAAAAGTGGATTTGATTGACAGGTACCGTAACAGAGCATCCACGAACAAAATATCCGCGGAAAAAACAGGAAATATGACAAGCACACATTAAAATCGTCAACATAAATAAAATGTTCATTATTTGTTCATTATTACCACTAGAAAATCTTACAATTATTAATAATAATTAATAATAATTATCAATAATTGTATATCTTTAACAGCATTAGCAACAATAACTGTTTTGGATTGTCAATAACTGGTGGATATGTAAACAACATATTTCATAGTGTCGAAAAGACCTTGCTTAATACTCTGGTTTAGATATTTTGTCCGCGGATATTTTGTTCACGGATATTTCGTCGCGGATATTTGGTCCGAGGATAATGAAGCGTGTTACCGATCGGTGACACGTGCTGGCCCTCGTGTATAGTAATAGTAAGCAAATGATAGTAATTCATCGACTCACCGATAGCACACGACAGAACGAGAAGCGCGGTGACTCTGAAAGTTTTCATCCTGAATGCGGCTTCTCTTTTTAATGTCTAGTCTATTTTTTCTTTTTTCAAAATCTTTTCGTTTCAGCCTTATTTCTGATTTTTTTTTAATCTCCTCTTTCTTCCCTTCTCGTTATACACTCACGTTGTCACTCTTTCACTCGAAGGCCGAACTGAACTTTGGCCACGAATAACTGCAATTGAGGCAAGGAAAGAGAGAGAGAGAGAGAGAGAGAGAGAGAAGGAAGCTTAAAGATTAAGTTCGTCACAGCGTCTCTCGTGTGTCTCGTATTATAAGCCCGACGAGGAGGGCTATGAGAAAACGTTTTTGGTGGTTGTCGACGTTAATGGCGGGCTCTTGGACAGGGCGAGTCTCGTGTGTATTGAAACGCAACTGTAGACGTAATTGTTGGCGTTCGCATTAAATGGAACAAACGCATACACGCAAAAACGCTTTTGGTTACGTGAATGCTACGAGTCGAGGAAGGTGTGTGTGTGTAATATGGTAGGAGAGACGAGTCCGTGTAGCCAAAAAGCATGCAGATATACACGAACAGACAGCGCGGAGACGCGAAAAGTTGGCGCGCACACCGCGGGTATAACTAGCTCAATCGCACTTAACAAACTTTCATTATTAAGGAGCCGCGAGATGGAGCAATTAAGTGCGGCATTGGCGGAATCAAATCCGGGCGGAACAGTAGTAGTAGGCGAGCGGTTTCATGAGAAAAGACCGGTGAAAACTTTTCAGAAATTTTTGGACGTCAAAGTTTCCACGATAATAGTGTCTATTTTACCTTTTTTTTTTTTTAATGGCAATATGTCTGTTAAAAAAAAAAAGAAAAGTTTCGCTCTTGTCACAGTCAGGTATATCGTATGAGATCATGCAAAGTATACCGATATAGTTACGGAAATTGTGTTTATATATATGCGATGATTCGACAGACCGAGAGGACGAATGGAACGACAGGTAAGCCTTATTAAAATGGGATGTTAGATAAATTTTTAAAAATCACGAATTTTCCAATAATATCTCGAAAGATCTTGGAATACGGAAAAGCACACGCGATATTCGCCGACGGTCGAGTATCGACTTTTGCAGGATGTGCGCTCCGTGATGCTCGGGGGAAGACACACGGGCGCGCGCGCGCGCGGCCTCGTCCCAGAAGAGTCGCGCGAGCTATCTCGTAAACGCGGAGGAGAAGAGAACCGGGTCGAGGCTCAAAGGATCGCGACCTTCTCCATCAGTTGCAGCGTCGATGCAACGGGAAACTCTTCTTGTTATTAAAATTTATAGGAGCGCGGGGGGGGGGGGGGGGGGAGAGAGACTCCTACTGTTGCGCTAATCTAATACGCATATATCATATAGATCCATGTAAATATATATTGGCAAAGCTTTTCATCTGTAACTTCGACGAGAGGCAATAATTTCATTTTATTTTTCCGCGATTCTTGGATCGAAATCCGTTTTCTCGTTATACGAGACCGAGAGACTTCCCATCCTCTGATGGGTATATACACACGTGCACGTATTATACGTCGCTGATGATTATTGCGAACGATTTTGTCTCTTTTCTTTTTTAACGTGAACAATTTGATCGAATTCGATATTATTATTCCGCGTTGCGTAAAAACGAATTCATTTATACCGGTCAGGGAGGATTTTCCATTCTTCTCATAATAAATACAGAAGAATTTCATTTTTGAAACATCTTCTTTTTCTTTTGATTTTCAAGAAATTTTAAAATTCACGTTTTGGAAAAAGTGAAATGGAGAAATGTGTCATTATTTTCGATTTTAATCGAATTAATTAATTTTAGCTGACAGAGGACTCTGATCGATTTAACCGGAAATGCTGAAGTACAGTCAGAACTTCGGCATTTCCGGTGTTTCGATGAAAATTCGATATCCTTATTGTGTTTATGAACATGTAATAACGCGAGGTTTCTTGGACGTAATTTATCGTCATTCGGCAGCTCACTTTCTGCAGAGTGTGTGCATTTTGGCGCCAGGTGTGCCCGGAACCACAGCCACAAATGCCATGTGGTCGTTGTGTTTATCGTCTGTGCGGTTCTCGTCATTTCTCCGCGCAAGACCCCGCCACCGCTCGGCCTCGTATGCGAGCTACGATTTCGCGAGCCGGTTACAATTTTCTCGAGCTACCGATTTTCCGACTGGACGTGTCTTATCGCGGAGAAACATTAAACGAAAATCACCCACAGACCATCCACCAGTCAGTTTCGAGCAATTTTTCAATTGCCAGACCGCGGTTGAAACTCTCACTTTTGTAAGAGTGATGAGAAACAAAGAATAACGAGACATGCAGCACACGTCTGAGATTAAGGTGAAAAAAAAAATCTGGATTTTTTTGACTTTCTTATCGATCAAAGATGACCGGTTGGCACATAAACCAGCGAAAGCCAAATGATTTTTTTTTTCCCCCATGCCAAGCTACGAAACGACATTACCTTTTTCGGGATGATAAAATAAACATTGAACACGAAATTATTACGAGTGTGTAAATTGTAAAATATTGACGATCGTCTTGAAATTTTGGGAGAAGTTGAGTCGTGTATGAAATATGAATTTTTAACTCGAGTGCACGAGGCTAATGGTCATGTGAAATACCTTAAATTTTTCGTTTAATTTCTCCTGTGAGATCGATTCAATCATGCCACAGAGAATAGAATAGAATAGAATAGAACCATTTTTTATTATACAAGGCCGGGGAGCCATAAGTATAAATGAGCATACATAGAAAGAAATGCATACATAGAAAGAAATGAAATACATAGAAATGAGAATACATAGAAGGTATGAAATACATAGAAATGAGAATACATAGAATGTAACTTAAAATTAATTTAACTTATATGGAGATTTAGGAGTACAATGCGCAAATTGAATGAGAGAGAGAGAGAGAGAGAGAGAGAGAGAGAGAGAGAGAGAGAGAATAAAAAATCATCGTCTTCTTCAGCATCGAGCTTGCTGATTCAGAGTGCCTTCGCATTTACTTTCGTTCCGGCCATTCAAATTCACCTTTACGGATTTTATTTTATTCTCGTTTATTGACATTATTTATCGCGCAAGATCTTTTCATTATTCCGGTGAGACAACGACGACGACGGAACGTGAGTAGGCGGGACTCGGTGGGAGGGGTTTTTCCTACCGAAATAAATTTTCAAATCTATTTAGAACGGTTTAGTAAGCAAAACACCAGCTATTTTTAGACAATCTACAGTCCATAACGCGTATATATGCGTGAGCTGCTTTATACGGTACGCGCAAAGATACATTATACACGAAGGAGTTCAAACGATCTCCCACGCAAACACGATACGAAAATCCACGAGGGAATAGATTGCAAAGGTCAGGGTAAGGTCAGGGAGAAAGTGGATGTGACGTTTTTTTCTCTCTCTCTCTGTGTCCCTGTCCTGGAAGAGGTCAAATCTCCCATCGATATGCGGGAGGAGGCAACATCGATTGATTGATTCTATGCATTGTATGCAACGTGCATACATTTACATGCACATATATATCGCAGGGAATCGCGCGGAACTTTATTTTATTGGCAAAGACACTTTATTGTATACCCAAAACTATTTTGGAATTATTCGAAACATTTGAATATATTTTCGGCGCTGTGAATTCGCATCTATGCTGATTTATTGCTGGATCCATCAAGTATTAAAGTTATAGTCCTGCTCTGGTATGTTAAATTAAAAAAAAAAAAAAAAAAAATTGTCGTTATACTGGAAATTACGGGATATTGCGGTTAGATATCTCGTCTGAGACTACAACCGCGTTTACGCGAAGGTAAAATTACTCAAAGTTAACAGTCGGCGAACTTGTGTTCCCTTTGTGACGATAAAAACAAAACAAAAAAGCTCAATGTCTCGGGAATATGAAGTAATTTTATATTTTTCTCTAGCTCTGATCTAAGTATTCTTATTATTGGCATAGATGTAACTTTTACATTTGAATATTGCTCTTTTGGAGCAATCACAATCGTATAGTTCATTTTTCACGAAAGTAATAGCTCTTTTTTTTTTCATCGATCAATCGTACAATCAATATTCATGAGTACAAAATCTCGTACTACGAAACTCGCTTAACTTGAGATATCCGCGAAATTTGCAGGAATATCGATTATTGAATGGCTCATTCTTTTTTCTTCTTTTTTTAATTTCTGCAATCTGATGAAAGCAATTTACGCACGCGAGGCCAATTACGCTACCGTGTATAGCCGAGAGGCAAGACTCGCACGAATATAGGCATATATATATATATAGACATTTAAATACATGTTGCGATAACGCGGTAGACAACTACGAAGTGACTGACATTATTTATCATTAAATGAGACATATTTGAGTTGAAGGAACTTTCAGGAATGTATATCGCGTGCGAATACCACTTTTAAAATTGCCAATGTTCATTGCACCGAAGTATACGAGCGTATGACCGTACACGTGACTCCTGGCCTAGAGCTATAATATGTGTGTATGCGAATATATCTCACGGAATTACGTCAGAGAGAGAATCAATACCCGAGAGGCAATTAACGGAAACATTTCATTACATTGCGGTATCGAACAATCGATCGATCATTTTCACGTCTGTCCTATCGATTAAGGTTGTGTCGGACGTACCACCCCAACCAAAAGTGACTTTCGTCGACAATATTGCGTCTTCATGATAAGATAAAAAAACGGAAAAAATTCAACCACGATAAAGACGATAAGAAGATTACTTTTTAATAATAATAATGCCCAAAAGTTATCAATAAATTGTTGAAAACAAAACATTGTTCAACAAATTTTTTAGGGAATGTTTTTTTTTGTCATGTGAAATGAATTCGTTGATTTTTTTGATTACACATGAATTTTTTAAAAATTTTCTCATAATTTTTAAGAAATGTATGTGCAGTCAGAAAAATCAACGAATTCATTTCACGTGTGAAAAAAAAAACTTTCCCTAAAAATTTTTTAAACAAAAGTTTTGTTTAAACAATTTATTGATAATTTTTTGGCATTATTATTATTCAAAATTAATCTTCTTCTCGTCTTTATGGTGATTGATTTTTTTCCGATTTTTATCTTATCGTAAAGTATGCAATATTGTCGGCGAAAGTCACTTTTGGTTGGGAAGGTACGTCCAATACTTACTTAACGGTTTGATAAGACAAAATTAAGGGGTTAGATGGGTTTCGAAGCCAAAAAAAAGCATGTTTTCTCGATTTTTTGTTCACCTTATATATTAATTATTTTATTCAAAATTTTAAGTATATCAGAGAGTAATGTTTCAACGGTATTTTGAAAAATTTTCATCCAAAAATGTTGGAAATTCAGCCGGTGGGATACCTGCTTTCCGGAGACTCCCTCGAAAAAAAGTGTCCTCGCGGTGGTCACGATAACTCGTGATAGCTTTATCTTAAATTAAAAAACCAAATATTTTCTTTTAGCAGAGATAAGTAAAGCTCGTGATTGAACGAAGGATTTTTTTCTTTATTTCAACTAAATTTACAAGACTATATAGTGTAAATTGTACCAAAAAATTTATTATTTTGCATACAACTCTGCCAAAAATTCAAATTTCAATTTTTTTTTTTTCAAAATTCTTCGTTCAATCACGAGCTATACTTATCTACTAACAGAAAATATTTGGTTTTTCGATTTCAGATAAAGCTATCGCGAGTTATCGTGACCACTGCGAGGACACTTTTTTTTAAGGGGTCTCCGGAAAACAGGTCCCGCACCGGCTGAATTTCCAACATTTTTGGATGAAATTTTCTTTACATACTGTTGAAATGTTACTCTTTGACGTACTTAAACATTTTGAATAAAATAATTTATATATAATGTGAACAAAAAACCCATGCAACCCCTTAATAAATATAATACTCCAAGTTCATATAACTTTATCCTATCGATGAATAAAAAATTTCTGCGATTCGAAATTATCTGAAAATCCTGCTGCATGAAATAAAAAAAACGATTCTTTTTTTCTTTCTGCTTCTATAAAAAAAAAAAAATGACTGGACATATTATGAATTGTAAATTTATATATAGAATTGAAAATTTCAAAAATATCAACTCGTCGATCGAATGATTTTTAATTCATCCTGACCAATAGTTCGTATAACGTCGAAATGATCGAACAGCGATCAGTCGAGTTACGTGAACTTGTGCTATATAAAATAAAGGCGCCATGCTCGTCGTGACGCCTTAAAAAATTCATGCGGGTGTTTGATCGTGTCATGAGAAGAAAAAGAAGAGGAAGAAGAAGACGAAAAAAAAAAAAAAAAAAAAAAACGAGAGAATCGCCAAGAGTAAACACGCACGAGAGGTGTGAAATTCGTAGCAAGAGGCTTCGGTGCGTGGATCTCTTGGCGCCATCGAGATGACCAAATACAAAGAAGACGAAAAAAAAAAAAAAAAAGAGATACAAAAAACATTACCGTGCGAGAAAGGGAGAGACGTCGCGAGTATATTTATGCTAATTTCCGCAGTTTTGCTGGTATTTATTCATATAAGAATTTGTAGATCTGGAAACTTTATTGTTCTATCTATACCGCATCGACGTCATCGTCATCGTGATACGAGAAAACAAGGATCGCTTTACCGGTATAGATTCAACGAGTTTATGCGTAATTCACTGCGCGATGTTGTCCGCAGTGAGTCGCGCCAGTGACGCCGCGATACCAAAAAATCGATCTAAAATACGATCGTATAATATTTGCCTGAACTATTAGCAAGACTCCGGGAATATAATTATTGACGCTTTAGCAATTATCATACTCGCGAGAGTCGCATCGATGACGAATATTCGAAGGAAATCGGCGGTGGCATTTTGTGGCTCAATATCGCAAGAATTCTTTGCTCTGTTGGGTACTCGTTCTATTAAGATCTACTTGTGTTGCAAGTAAAAGTTTGATTCTACATTTTAAGTAAATTCAATCATTTTTTTTTTTTTTTTTCATTTTAATTTACCCTCCTGACCTCTTGCACACACCAGTAGTAAACATTTTTCGCGTGCGACCCACTTTTCACGTGTACAGAAGCTCCCGACAAACAAATTTTGAATATTCCTGTATGACCTCTTAATTTTTTCGGGCTCCGCCACCTTATTATCATTATTGGGACCAAAACAAACGTATTGGCGCAAAAAAAAAATCCAAGAATTTGCAAAATTTCGAAAATCCGTCAAAATAAATAATTACAAACAAATTTTGAATATTCCTGTATAACTCCTCAATTTTTTTCGAGCTCCGCCACCTGATTATCATTATTGGGACTAAAACAAACGTGTTGGCCGAAAAAAAAAACCCAAGAATTTGCAAAATTCGGAAAAGCCATCAAAGTAAACAATTACCATTTAACTATATATACACGAGAAACATATACTCGAAACATTGAGCTCGATTATCAAAAGCAATCGAAAACAAACGTTTGACGAAAATTTTAAGAAACAAACGTTAATTTGTTTATTTTATCGATCGAATTCTCAGACCTCTTCTTTCGAATACCCAACTAATGTATTCAATTAAATTGACAGTGTCACATATCGAGCAAGTATAGTGCGAGAAAGAATTTTTGTTTTGGGATTAACAACGCCGAATGCGGGGGGGGGGGGGGGGGGGGAAGGCTTCGATGCGTAGCGAGGCAATGAAGTCCAGATTTTCTCAACGTCTTTGTTTTTTGTCAGCGCCCGCAGTTAAATATAACACTATAAATGGAAGAAGCATCTATTTATGGGGAAACGATCGAGCATCTGTTTAACTTCCACATTCCTATACGATGAATTTTTCAATTCGCTCGCGCTGCGTGTTTTTTTGATCGTATCACGATACAACTATGATGGTATCGGTCGAATATGAGCGAAAAATATTTTCGTTGATACGTTCAAATATATATCTCGAACGCGTTCGTCACGAATGCGTCGGAATGCCGAGAGTCTCGATGGGTTTTTTTTTTTTTTTTTCATTCATGAGACGCGATAAGAGGGTCTCGAGTGCGTATCGCGATTTCAAGCTCGAACGAATTTTAAGGATGATCTATTTTCTCCGTGAAGATTCATAACAAACGTCCAGTGTGTATGCGTGTGTGTATGTAAGAGTATAATAGAATTGCGCTTAAGGCGGTCCATCAGTGACAACACTAGTCAAAAATCGTGACGTGAAAAAAAAAAATCATAAACCTATCATAATATTTTCTAAATACTCTGTCTAAATAAAATTTATGAATTTCGATGACGTTTCCCGTGATATTTTATCCATAATTTATTATATATAATATTATAAATAAAGTCTCAACTGACAAAAGTATTTAACGCTGTCAAGAGCGATCAAGTCAAAAACGATAGCTGATATTCATATGTTTCCTCGCGTGCACAATGACAGACATATATATTGTATCCGAGATTTGCACACACGATATGACTTTCGCGATTAAATTTCTCGGGAAAATCCCTGGCAAGACACAATTTTTTAAGGTAGTCGTGCCGCGACCCGCGACGAAACGATGGTGCGGTGGCGCGCGGTGAGCGGAGCACGCATAAAACAAGAGAGAGTCTGACCGTTCATGCCCTATATGTACCCGTAGATAGCGGGTAACTTTGACTAATCATTCCCGAAAAACTAAACGGTGGATCATTCCGAATTTTTTTATCATCAATCCTGAAACATCCTTCTACAATATGCTAATTTTTTGTAAAAATGTATAGAACGGTTTTCGTACTAAAATTAGCAATATACGGTTTCCATATACTTAACATGGGGAACGCGTGTGAAATGTTCCAACTTTGAGGGCGATTATTTCGCGTTCCAGACGGGAAAAAAATCTGAAATAATTTGTCCACCTAGATTACACATTAATGAAACTGTGTTCCAAATTTCAGCCGATTCTATAGAAAACTCTCTTTGCGGCATAACTACCTTAAATACCATTGGAAAGTTCACGATTTCATCTTTCAATACTCAAAATTTGAATGAGAACTCTCGTCTTTATCAAAAGGTATCGTGTCACTTCCGGTGAAAATGTAATCAACTGCCACAAGACCCATGCTAAAATAGGTAATTTTAAATTACTCGTTCGCAATAATTTGCCTGGCAAGATACCCTGAAATTTTGAGAGAGCGTTCATTGCATCTTAGATAACACTTTCCCGAAGTTTCATTCGTATCGCCGGTTTTTTAATTCACTGATGAGCCACCTTAAGAATGCACTTGAAGGAGCCACGAGTTTGAATGATCGTTTAGCAAAGGGAGGGTGGCAATGCCGCGTCGTCGACCAAGGTGCCCGCGGTGCCGGGCGTCCTTGCTCGACTCCTCCAGCATTATATATACGTTCGATGGTGTCGCGCGTCTTTGCCTTTTATAGCAGGGCAGCGCGCTCATGTTATATATCGCGGGGATGCTGTGCAAGTGCCGCGAGATTAACGACGGCACGCGCCTGCGGGGTGTGCGCAACAGAACTCGTCACTGTTTATAATACCGAGAGGGCCATCATCTATAAAGATGAAGGTCGCGTGGCGCTTGCCGCGAGACGCCACGATTGTCAGTGGCACACCCCGAGCAGAAATTCATTCAGGCTGCCTGATGATTCATCAGGGCCTGATCAGGTATCAATAAGGGGTGCCTGATCCGGCGTGCCTTATTAATGCCAGATAAGGGCCTGATTAGGTACCAATAAGGCGTGCCTGATCCGGCGTGCCTAATTTGTGTCAGATAAAGGCCTGAGCAGGTATGAATAAGGCGTGCCTGATCAGGCGTGCCTTATTTATGTCAAATATGGACCTGATCAGGTATTAAGAAGGCGTGCCTGATCTGGCGTGCCTTATTTGTGTCAGATAAGGGCCTGATCACGTATCGATAAGGCATGCCTGATCCGTAGTGCCTTATTTATGTCAAAAATTACTGTGTATTATTGTGTTTACGCAGTCACGTTGTTCTATCCAGCCCGTTGAGACAGCGACTTTTCATCAGAACTCATATACTAATGTCATTTAAATACAAGAAAATAATAAGGAACTAATAGCGTAGTGGTAACGTGTCAGTCGTTAGGTAGGTCGTTAGGTAGGTCTCAGGTAAAATCTTAGGTAGGCTCAAAATTAATTTCGACGGAAAAACGTCCGGGCTATGAAGCCGGAAACACTCGTAAAAAAATATAATCTCCAAATTTTTAATTTTTTTTTTAAATGATTATTTAAGAATCGAAAGTGCTGAATTCGTCGATTGGAGGGTAGTGGGATCAAATCCCGGTCAATGACTTTTTTTTTTTTTTTTTTTTTAATTTACAGGGTTTTCAAAAATAATGGAATGTAACAGCTTCAAATTCATTCATCGATCATTCCTAATTGCTAATTTAAAAATAATTATATCTATAACCGGACGAAATTTCTACTCGGGCTTTATCAGGTCCAGATAAGGCGTTTTATCAGGGCCGGATGAAGCGCCTGATCAGGGCCGAACGAGGCGCCTGATCAGGGCCGGATTTACCAATGCGTTACACCCCTGATCAGGGCCGGAGTTATTTAGCCTGATCCGGGCCGGATTTGGTATTGTGGCAACCTGATCAGGGCCGGATTTCTCCCTGATTAAATTTCTGCTCGGGACACGCACTTTCTCATCTACTACGAGCTTTGTGTATCCGCGACGCTGTCAATCATTCGACATTTTTTTCTATTTCAATTTTGCTCTCGGCGCGGCGGATTTGTCGCGTTATCGACCGACGCGCAAAGCATAAGGCGAAGCGCGACTGAAATTTCCAAACCTCCAACGTTTCTCAGAACGTATATGTACGTTTTAATCGTCGCGCTTTATTACCTATATATAAATGTTCGCGCGGATTCTAATAAAATAGGCGCGACTCGCGCGTATCCGTCATACGTGAGAATTCCAGGTGAAACGCGAGAATGGCCACGAAAGCCATGGAGAAACGAACGAGAGACGAGAATTTCAGTGATCGGATGTGGAATTCCATTCAGGATGGAAAATCATCGAGTTTCCCGCGCTCGCGACACTTTCGCAGAGAATTCTCGTGTGTCAGACCACGGCGACGAGAATATCCGCCCGCGCTATGCGAGACAAAACGACGACGATTTCGGACGAAGAAACTCTCTTGTGGCACACCTCACAAAGTTTAACGATCTATATATGAGCACCTAATGTCCGAGTCTCCAAACTCCCGTCATATAATGGATAGGTGAACCGTACTATATATATGGACGGACCATTTACCATGGTAGCAAGGTAACAGATGTCCCTTTTGGTATGTCCCATTTGGACGTATATACCGAGGGTTATCTTTGCTCCATTTATCAGATGCACCGATGCGGTTGAGAGTCTTTGTAGATTAAGAAGAAGAAGAAGAAGAAGAATAAGAAGAGGTCCGTAATTTGAACGATTCTATCTGCTTGAAACTCAATTTCGAATACCGCGAGAACTAGCAAGGAATACGTTGGAGTTCAGTGTTCGATTAAATAAATTTAGATGCGGAAAGTTGGATAAACGTACCAGTTGTAGTTTTTTCAAGTTTCAAGGCTGTGTTCACTTCAACGAGCGTTATATTTCGACACTCGAGATGTTTACGCACCACTATCGATTGCTTTATTGAATATCTGCTAATTTATTTCAAGGAAATATGACGAACTGCGTCAACGCTGAGCGGTTTGTGCATTTTTCTTGTCAGAAGTATCAAGGGATCCCGAGATAAAACGATTACGGTTTCTCATATCTAAAGTCCTTCCGGCCCATCAAAAATTTATATGGCATCAGTTAAGGTTGTTTAGAAACAAATCACGTCTTATGAAAAAAAATTTGAAATTTACGCAGTACGTAATTGAACGTTTGAACTATGTCTCTGTAAAATTTCAAGTCAGTTTGGAGCTTATTTACGGAGTAAAAAAATTGCAAAGTTGGGTACTTTTGAGGCCCGACTTACGTAGCATCTAATGGACAGAGCCATGCGCGATCTCAATAAACTCGCGATAATATCTAATCGTGACATTGAACTTTTGTTGAAAAACTAACCAAGTATTCTCTGAAATATTCCGCGTCGATTAGTACCAAAATCGTTAACCTTTGGAGAATTTCCTTGAAGATATTGTAACATATGTATCAAAAATCGCATAAAAATTCAATCCGAGCGGGTGAGTGACTGACAGCGCCCAATGTATAAGCATAGGAAAATCTCCCCCACTCTGATCAACTTCAAAACAACCTTGAAGCTCATCTTGCGGGTTAGAATCACAAAAAAAAAAACTGACATAACAGCTGAATACCTGAAAAATACGCGGTGACCGAAAGTCGTGCATTCAAAATGCGATTGTTCTATTTTTTTGACCAGCTTATATGGCCACAAATAGACTTATATAGCACTTCAGTAATATGTTTACGACGCAAATAAATAACTATTTTTAACTCGAATCTGTCATCACTGATCGTCTTAATACTCCATACCTTTCGTTTGCAGCGCATCCGTATCCCAATTCAAAGCTTGGTAGCCACAGCTGGTACTTCAGATGACCAAAATTGTGGCCACAAAAATGGTGAAAATGACAGCTACAAGGATAATTTTCTATTTTTTTATTTATCATGATCAGAAATGATTTTTGATGACGATTCGATTCTGTGTACTTTTAAGGTTGTATCGGTCACTTTTTCAGTTCTGAATTTGCAATAATGTGAACACTGTTCGCGTAAATGAAATTTTCGACGATTTTTCGAAACTTTTTTTCGACAAAGAAGAAGTAAAAGATGACGAATTGTGATCAATGTTTTACAGTCGAGGAGCTGATAAAGAACGAAACACCGTTCTATGAAATCGAAAAAATCGAGTTTTATTCTTGCTGTGGCAATCACTGCACCACTGGACCTGTCTTACACCTGAATACATCAATTTCATACTCCTGGTATACAGCGCGTTGTATTACCGATGACATCAGCTCTCGCATTACATTAGCCTACGTAAATGTTTGCGCATAAAGCGCCGTATGGACACGCGACACGCGCACACATGAGCCAGCACATCGGGATAACTCGTTTTTTTTTTTTTTTTGCAAACAACAGGAAAAACATTGAATTCTCTCGTGAATCCGGTTGCAAAAAAGAGAGAAATGGAAACAGAGGTGGCATTGAGATGTAACGCGATGGGATTCAATTTATTATTCACGGCCGTGTCACGATTTACCAACCGTATGGCATGGCTAAGTCTATCGGGTCAATTCGAACAAACAAATGAATAAACAAAAAGAAATTTCTTTGTTTTTCATTGAAAAATCCTTATGGATTTCAATATTACACAATTCATTCTGTTTGTAAAATTTTTTCGATTCATTCATCGATAAGGATATCAATGAAGAATTATTTATTGCCATGAAGTTTATCCGGAAAAATTGGACTTGCAGAGAATCTTTCAGCATACCAAACACGCTGTATAAAATTATTGAAGTATATATTTATCTTCTCCCGTGTCACGTTAACATATTTGAGACCAAAAGAAGAATATAAACGATGCATAAAAAAAAAAGTTCAAGATTTATAAAATTAAAAACGGCTATAAAATCAAAAAGAGTAAGGATGAAAAAAGAAAAAAATTAGCTGGTTTTCTTTTCGATATATACTTTTCTTCGAGTGAAAGCGGACGAGCGAAAAATCAAGAATGTGTCGTGAAGAATTTGCAAAGTGGAACGATAGCGGTCAAGAGAGGTAAGAAAAAAAACAAATATACGTAATCTCGCATATCAAAGAAGTGCACACGGCAATCCCGAGGGGGGGGGGGTAATGCAAAGTCTCGTTGGATTTCTTCGTTGCTAACGCGCGCTTATCCTTCGTCACGGCGGGGGTCGGCTCGAGTGCGTGACGAGGACTGGAACGACTCCGCGGTCCAACGTAACGGTACAAGGCAATAAAATTCGAGAAAAAAAAAAAAATAGGAGTAAAAAAATTGACCAAGACGGCCGAATACCGAAGAGAGCCGCGAGAGCGAGGGGGAAAAGTACAAGGTAACGAGCAAAGTAAAAAATACTTTCGGGCAATGAGAATTCGACAATTTACCGGAAAAATTCAAGCATGTATGTATTTATAGACACGTCAGAAGTCTCGGGCGACTCGGAATTCCCATTCTAGACTCGTCGACGGCACAGTCATCATAGCGATAACTGACGTAGCGACGAACGAGACTTCTTATCGGTGGATAGCCAAGAGAGATATAGCAAAATGTGTCGATAAGAGAGAGAGAGAGAGAGAGAGAGAGGAGAACGAGAGGAAGAGAGATCGTCAGCGATGATAGATTTGCCCAGACTGATCTGCAAATATCTGCGACCTTCCTTTCTCACTCCTATCTTTCTCGCCTTTCCTCAAACATATTTTTGTTCGCTTTTTTTTGTTTCCCCCATAACCCTTTACCGCTGTTATTATTATCATACGTGGGGAAAATAATCGCGATCAAAAGTCGTGCCGCAAAATTTGAATAATACAAGAGTGATGGAGAGACTCTTTTCACAAATATAATAAAGATCCGATCATCTCGAGATGGACATGTGAATCTGCGTAAACATATCTTGTATAGTTTACCATTGATGGGTCGAGGAACTCAATCAGCACGAACGTAGACACTTAATTTTCAAGTTGTACCCAAAAATAGACGGTGTGTCCGGTGATTGTAATTTGCCCCCTAGTCGATTCTTCAAAAAAGGATATTTTCGTCGGTTAAACATTCAAAAGCGAAAGAAAGAACAGAGTGCCTGTCGCAGTCGATTGGACTCTGGACTGTCGCGCAGGCGTCCAGAGTCCTCGCCAGCAGCAATGGATTTCTACAAATACTTATTAAACTTCCGAGCTCTTTGTTTCGCGACTCATCGGAGCTCATGGAAATCGGACTAATGTTAACTGCAAAATATTCTAAATTCTCAGAGCGTTGTAAGTGATGATAGAAATAAATTTTTGTCGTCAATGATAACGACGGCATAACCGAGAGGTCTTTGAGGCGTGAAACGACCATTTGTTTCACCGAAAATGCATGTATAAATATATATATATATATATATATACATTGCGTGTGTCATTAAGGATGTATGAGCACTAGCTTCACGATCATATAAAAATCTGAATTTTTTATATGGTGTAGCAGAAGTGTATATGATAAAACCTGCAAAATTTCAAAGTGGGTCAACGACTCTTTACGCGAGTAATTAATTTGTGAAATCAAGATATTTATCCCACGCCATATACGAATTCTGGGCTGACGCAACTTTGAAACAGAAATTCGTATCTTTCACGATCAGATACGATCAATATTAAAACTGTTAAATGTTCAGAAAACTATCACGATTACATACGTTCCATAAAAAATGGGGGTTAACGAACCTTTTGACATACAATTATCGATTTTAAGGAAATTTTTCGCGTGTGTCGCATAATGAGCGGTCCGACTCTCTCTTGTTTCATGCGTGCCCCTCGCGCACCGCGCTCACCCGCGCCCACATTTCCGCTCGTTTCCCGCCACCTTGTGCTCATACATCCTTAACAAAATCAAGCGTGGGATACGTGCAGTCTGGCAGGGTACGATTAGAAATTCAAATTACTCTATCAACGTAAGCCTCGAAAGGAGAGATCTGGGGCCCTCCCGAGTGTTCGCGAATGCAATTGCGTCTTCCTGTAACCACTGGGCAAATGAGAGAGGTATAGCAGCGCCGCATTGAGCTCTGTGTGGCACCACGTGGGATACTGCTACATCTATTAACCGCGTAACTACGTAAGCCTTATAGTATACCACACTGTGCAAGTGTACCGTGGGGAATATATATAGGATCGTAGTTGGAAGAAATTAGTCTATTCGAATGGGTCCTTTCCGGCATGAGAAGAAAATCGGATTGTGGAAATTGCTTTGAATTTAGAGCCGGTGGGGGCTTTTGAAATTTTTTCTCAATGTCAATGAGAATAATTGCAGTAACGATAATCATTAATTACTAAATTTTTAAAGATTATTCAAAGAGGCCTACTAAAAATCGATCGTTTATTTTACAATCATCGATCATGCATACTTGACACATAGGATTCAGATTCATCGATATCGATCGAGAAACCACGAAAAAATTAAGTCATATGTGTATCAAGGGGCTCATTTTATTTTTTAATCTCACGTAGAAAAAGAAAGGGGTCACAAAATTGTTTTTTTTTTTTTTTTAACGAATAAAGATAAATATAGCTGGCAATGATCTCGAAGGATCGAGCCTTAAAAGGATAAGACACGAACCGACTTATACACATATCTACATATAACGTATATATATATATACACGTATATTCCTCTCGTGATCCCCTCAACTTTTTCTCACCTTATCTCGTGTATATATATATACACGTATATGTATGTGCACACATTGCGCAAGTTTTGCCTGAGTCACGGTCCACACTTTGGAGAACCCGAGTAAAGAGATTTTCGTGTTCGTTTCGGTCTCCTGCCATCTTGCCCTTTCTTTGTAATTTGTTTATTTTCTTTTTATTTTTTTGTTTTTGGTTTGTTCAATTTTTTTTCTCCCTCGTTTTTTCTTTTACTCCGAGCTCTCTGGATGCCAGTGTACGGGAATGTACGGAGGACTGGAGGGGGGAAAGAGAGCTCACATAAATTCGTTCGTTCGCCATGCGATACACGATGGTTAACGCGACGTGAGTATCGCAGGTACACGGACACACCTTCGCGAAACCTCGCGAATACACATGCAATAACATTTCGCGGATATATATATATATCCACGTGTGTTACTCGCAGGACCCGTTGCCGGGGCCTTTCTTCCTGTAATTGTTTTTTTTTTTTTTTTCATTTTTTTCGAGCCTCACTCTTTTTCATACACGCATCCACGTGTTTTACCCTCCCTACCTATATCTCGGCTCATTCCTCTCACTATACCAACTCCAGGGCAACGGGGTCGAGTTAAAATAATTTTCTTACATGCAAATGAATCCTGCGGCGCAATCGATATTTCTTCGTGGTTAGCGGCTTACTATACTTGTGCATATAGCTATTCCCTGTAGTAAGTATACAGCTACATAAATATTCCGTATATTTACTCAAGCTCACTCTCTCTCTCTCTCTCTCCCTCTCAAAGTACAAGATGAAACGTTAACGTTTTTCAAATATCGTGACAGGAAGAAAATTCTGCTTTTGACCCGTTTTATAACTTCAAAATTGTGGATATTTCAAGTGACGATAACTTTGTCCCCGTTTGACCGATTTAAAGATATTTGGGTCACTTTTGGAAATTTTACGTGCAGAATTTAAAGAGTCTGTTTAGAATTCAAGAAAATTATCGAAGCTCAATGAAACAAGGGATATTTTGAATCTCGAATTATTACGAAGCAATCGAGCATAAAGCAAAGTGACGACTTTCCATGAGAATTACACCAATTTCAGCGAGCCAACTTAATTTTGGACATAACGCTTAAATAAAATAAATATTTTTTTTTAGCCGATCATGAATCCGCTGACTAATTTCTCAAATCAATGCATGTTAGGGTGTTTAAAAAAAAAAAATCTCATTTTTCATGCTCCCTCCCCTCAAAGCTTGAGTTTTAATGAAAAAAAAAAATCCTCGCAAAAAGGGAGCTTTGTAGCTTAAGAGTGGAAGCCGCCGCTCATTGGACGTTTCTAATTATAACAGCGAATTAACGTCTGTGACGAACTTTTTGGAAGGAAAAATTTGAGACCATGGGGATTAAATTTTGAATAAAAAGAACTTTCAATGATTCAGAAGTTGTAAACGATATTGCTGAACAAAAAGTAGCTTTGCGTGCGGAATTTAATTAACTATTAACTAAGGATAGAGATCAAGCGCAATATATACTTTTAGTCGCTGATTTCCACCGAAATACGTATGCCACGTGTAAAAAGGCGTCGTTGGCATCAATCTTTACCGAAAATAAATAAATAAATGACATTTTGCGTTTTTTTTTTGCATAAAGTCATAGCGGAAAAATTGTAAAAGGTGAATAAATTTTCTTATATACTATCTTCCCTGAGACTAACGATTTCCTATTTCAGCAAGATAATAAAGAACCATGGAGTACGTATTTGAGTCAAGAAAAAAAAATTATCGCGTAAAAAAAATTTCACTAGATACGAATTGTTCATGACAATTAATAAACAATTAAAAATTTTTTTTTAAATTTTAAATTAATAAACAAATTTAAATTTTTATTTCAAACACGATGATGTCAGACAAAGCTGTGCAACTTAAAATTGTTTCGAATTTTTTATAAAAAAAATTATAAATTAGGAATTAACAAAAATTTATTTAATGAAATTTTTTTTCTCAATTCGAAATACAATCCTCGTGGTCTCCAATTATTCCTTACAAAAAGTTCGTCATAGACGTTAATTGGCTGTTATAATTAGAAATGTCCAATGAGCGGTCGCGAGGATGTTTTTTTTTCTATCAAAGCTCAAGTTTTGAGAGGTGGGAGCACGAAAAATGATTTTTTTTGTTTTAAATACCCTCGTGTATATTATGTACCGTACATTTAAAATTTAGTCGTACATTATACAAGTATATATAGAGGAGACTAAAAGGGAAGCGGGAGAGCATTAATTTCGTCGTGACGGAGAGAGAAAGAGAGAGAGAGAGAGAGAGAGAAAGAGAGAGTGCTCGGGACAACTAAAGCGAGGCGCCAGACCCGCGGTAGTCATCTTTTTTTTCACGTTCTCGCACCAGTGTCACAGTTATCGATATCCTTGCATCTAGATGCACGCGAACGCCTGATAATCACGACGCGTATGACGAACACGGGGGGGCAATGGCGATCGAGTGGTAATGAGTTTTGATTTATTCGCTTGGAACAGGTATCTATTTTATACACATTACTGGTCCATCCAAGAGATATTCTACGCAAAAAGGTCGACGAATATTTTTCTACGCACAATAATAATTCGCATTTATTATTCTACACGAAAAAAACGTTATGAAATGTTTATTCTACACACGATATCTATATCGTGTCCTTTATTACGTATGGGTCTACTTAGAAACTTGATCAAAACTGGGATCAACCTATTTTACCAGCCTAACAAAAATTGGGATAACAAAAAAGCTGAAAATTTTTCAACAATAAGAGGCAAGGAAAGCCCATAGACATTATTGCCCTAGCTGGAGATCGAAAAAAAAATGTTTTTCTTCGAAAAAAAAAAAACCCTTTCAACCTGGCTTCCAATTAGCCTAGAACTGTATGCTGACCATCGGTAAACCGAGTCCGCTTATATTTGCGGCTCAGAGTAGCGAAAAGAAAAGATGTGGCAAAATTTTTGGCTCAGAAGTGAGGGGAATCCTACAGGCTCGCTATACAGTCAGGAATTGGAAGAACGAAAAAAAAAATTATTCTCCCGAGTCTTAATTTAGAACAGATTTACTGTAGAATCGATCGCCAATGAAATGCAACTATACTTGGGCCAAAATAATTATAAGAAAAAGAAATCCAAAGAGTTTTTGTACTAAATGGAAACTTGCTACGGTCAAAGATTTAAAAAAAAAATGTTTTGTCTCGAAAAAAACCTTTGTCCTGGCTTCTAATTAGCATAAAACTTTATTATATCCATCGGTAAATAGAATCCACGTAATTACAATCCGAAATAATAAGAAGAAAAAAAAATGGAAAAAATTTGGACCGAAAAGTGGGGTCTGGCCAAAGTCAGGAAATCAAGAATTGTAAAAAGGTGAAACTTTGTGTCTCAGACAGTGTCTCAGTGACAATGATTGAAAGAAAACTTTTTAAAGCACACGTAAGGATGTAGTCCAGAAAAAAAAAAGATCGACAGGTATGAATTTGAGCTTGACGACCCGTATGACCCTAATTTTCTTAAAATAGAACGTAACGTCGTGTGCTGCTCCTGGAGACAGAGGATTCGATTCGATATATACGTATAATCTATATAACGTATAATAACGCGATTATACAAGGAGTAAAAATAAGTCAGTGCTTACTGTTGCTGACGCTCGCGGTGTCTTAACCCCGATACGGTTGTTGAAATCAAAATGTCAAGCCTTAATTCGCCTCTCGGCGACCCGATCTTTCGTATTCCCGTTCATTTATATAACTATTTTTTTTACGAGTATCGATCACCGAGAAGAAATAAGTTTTTTTTTTTTTCGTCTACCTCAAATACCGAACGGCTTGTCGAACCTTGCGGAACTTAATGGATTTTTTTTCATCAAAGCTCTACTTCGTCTCGTCTTTTTTTTTGTTTTCTTTCTTTTGCATATTTTCGCATTTATACGGTTCGACGATCATTTCCATACAAATAAACACTAACGATAACGACGCCGTTGAAAAAATAAACTTATATATGAACTTGTGTGTATTTGTATGTCCGCGAGCATTACGATCGCATATTCTCACTAATGGATCCCAACACGAATGAAGAAAAAAAAAAAAAAATTATGTATTACTCGTCGTGCGTCAGAGAAAGCGATAAGCCACATCGGCTACTGAACAAATCGATAATTTTTTTTTATATGTAACAGACGAGGAAAAAAGGTTTCGTACAAATATATGCGCGTATCATCGATATTCGGATCGTATTATTTCGTGTGAGTCAAATTGAATTTCAAAAGTTTCAAGAAAATCCCACTCCGTACTCGCAATCAACGATACCCTCAAAATTCGATCGATAGCAAAAGCTTCGAGGGATTCGTATGCGAGGAGAAAATGTACGCTCGAAAGGGTTAGCGAAAAAAACGCCGAGCATTGTTTTTTTTTTTCGACCAAGGACAAAATTGAGAAATTCACGGTAAAAGTATAATCTCGATTTAAGTGCTAATAATAATTTTTATAATAATCGTATAATCCAGATTTTGTTAATTAAAAAGTATCGCTCAGATTTTTTGGTAACAATTTCAGTTCTCATGAGCTCACAAATACCGATTGCGCAATTATAGGCGCAGCATGAAAATTTATTAACTCGATCAAGTAGAGCCATATGTGTCGTTTTTTTAAGGGCAAGAAATGTGTGTAGGTGTGTGCGTGCGTGAATATTAAAACTCGTGACAAAATTTCCATTCCGTCCATTACCAAGTGAGAGGGAGGGATGAAGATCGATCAGTGTTATTTCAACGATTCAAATCCGGATTAGTTTTGACGGGGCCAGGAAAATTCGAATGGAACGGATTCGGCGTTTTAACGATTTTACATAAAATTTTCATGCGAATCGACGTTCAGCCCACCGACAATTACGCATCGGAGGGAATATGCTGCCGTTATACGTACATACGATCAACGAAATCTGCATTGTTTCGGTTTTCTCATTTTGATTTTGCAATGTCGAGCAAGCATGACATTGTGTATCGTGTGAAAAAAAAAATTCACCTTTATGCCGAAAAAAAAGAGGAAAGAAAAATTTGATCTAAAAAAAGACTTTGATCGTTTCGACTCGGTATAAATTCATTTTATGGTGAATTACAGAGCTGGGCAAAGTACCAGAAAGTACTTCAAGTACAGAGTACAAAGTACTGCGAGTACTTCAAGTAATTGTGTATCTCAAGTACCAAGTACCCCAAATACTTTAAGTACCAAGTACTTGAAGTACCAAGTACTTGAAGTATCAAGTACTTGAAGTATCAAGTACTTGAAGTATCAAGTACTTGAAGTATCAAGTACTTGAAGTATCAAGTACTTGAAGTATCAAGTACTTGAAGTATCAAGTACTTGAAGTATCAAGTACTTGAAGTATCAAGTACTTGAAGTATCAAGTACTTGAAGTACCAAGTACCAGGTAATTGAAGTACCAAGTACCAAGTACTTGAAGTTCCGCGTACTTGAAGTATCAAGTACTCGAAGTGCCGCGTACTTGAAGTATCAAGTACTCGAAGTGCCGCGTACTTGAAGTATCAAGTACTTGAAGTGCCGCGTACTCGAAGTACCGAGTACTCGAAGTACTTGAAGTACTGAATATTCAAAGTACTTGAGGTACCAGGTACTTGAGGTATCAAGAACTTGAAATACGTCAAGTATCAAGTATCAAATACTTTTCAAGTTTTCAGGTCTCGTAAGATCTGGTACTTACATTTGATTTTTTACGTACTCTTTTAACTTATTTGGTTTTGATTCGAGTACTTTTTGTATCAAAACGTATCATCACATTGTACAATGTTGGGCAGATTGGAAGAGAAATATTTACACGAAAAATTAGAAATAATTTAAAAAATTCGCATTGACGATTGTAATTAAGATTTATGTAGTTTCAGGTTTTAAAAAGAAAAAAACAAACAATATAACACACGGATTGTTAAAAACGGAGCCATACATTGACGATGACACCGTAACTAGCGTAGCTTGAGCCTTTGAACGTAAATTCCTTACGATCTTAACCAAAGATGGCACAGAACGTTCCTCAATTTTATATTCAAAGGCGTTATACATGCAACCATTAGCAAGACGTATTCAAAAGTACTTCATACTTGGTACTTGAAAAAGTACGTGAAGTACAGGAAAGTATTTTATATTTTAACTGCAAATACTGCAAGTACTTGACATGTACTTGAAAATTTAAATACAAACACTTGAAGTACAGGCCAAGTACTTGGAAATTTGAGTACAATACTTGAAATACTTTTTAAGTACTTTGTACTTAAAGTACTGTACTTCAAGTAACTTGCGAGTACCGGCTACCTGAAGTACTTCCGAGCTCTGGTGAGTTAAAATGAATCTTGATAATGAGGAAATTAATGAAACGAATAAAAATTTATTCGGCCTAAGATGAAAAAGTTAGCTATTCGACGAGATGAATTTCATGGAAATCATGTTTTTTTTTTCTGTTAAATATGTTGTCAATAAAATAGATGGCATTTTATTTATTTATATAAATCCAATATTATAATTGAACGTAGAATTGTTTTATTTTGACGTGTCTTTCAGACTAATATTTGCAACGATAATACCCGCAATAAAAATTGCATTGAACGGAAATTATCTCGTGATCAGAGAGACAGATAATTATCATTTTATCTGCAATCGTCCTCGCGACACCGGCAGTCGAGGTCAATGTTTTACGATGCGAAAACATTATACCGGGATTAGCGGTGATTCAAACAGGATCGTGAAGATGCACTTGAAGTGTCCGTGCATAGTTAATTCAAATCAATAGGATTATTAATCAACTGGATCGTTATCCGGCTCGGCTGACAAGTGCGCGCGATTAGACATCGCTTTTTGATAAATATCTGTCAAACGAACGACAAGAACAAGTGACCTTCCTCATTTGCGACTTATATCTTGAAGTGAAATTTCCCAAGTTAATCGTCACGATAAATCTTTCGGCAATGACTTGATGATTGTAAAAAAAAAATCATAATGGAATTTATTTTTGATTAATCGTATAATTTATTAGACATTGTGCAAAAAATTATATTCATATTTGTTTCTAAAAAAAAAAAAACAGTTTTTACGAACGAAAATATAATTTTGACTGTCTCAAGTTTATTTATTGTGACGTCACGGAAGAGTTTAAATCGGTCACATTGCATTGTGGTAAACTTGTAATGAGAAAAACAGTTTTAACGGGATCAGAAATGTGATGTCGTGGCTGGGAAATCATTCCAGATTTTTTTTTTTTTTGCCCAACTTCACAACATTACGATAGTTTCGTATGGCCATTACTCGGACTTTAATCACTCCTGAGTGGGTCGAGAAGAGAGAGAGCGAAAGAGAGAGAGAGAGAAAAAGCAGAGGAAGATAAACACTCCCACCGGAATACGAGATGACGGTACGAAAGCTCGTCAAAAGCCGAGACAAAGTCAAGCACACACGCGTATATGTATATATTCCTTTAACGATCTATAAACACAGATATACGTGATGAGAGGGGGGGGGGGGGGGGGGGAACAAAAAGAAAAGAACGGTGTACGTAAAAAATCGACACGCGACAGATTTGTTTTGCACGTGTACACGAGCGAGAAAAAAAAAGTTTGATAAGTGGTGCGGGGGGTGTGTGCTGGATCAACGAAGGGTCCGGTATCAACGGAGGAGGACTCGACCGTTGAATTATAAATCAAACCAAAGGCAAATTAATTACAGCTGACGCTACTACGCTGTGAATTGTAAATTGAATCGAATTGCGAAATAATGCGGCCATATCATTATTAACTCCCTGTGACGAAATAAAAATTTCGCGGATACAATACGCGAACGATCATAGGGACACCCGCGTAAATTATATAGATACAAAAATATCTCGTTTGACATTTTAAAAAAGTATTCGTTATTTCTTTTTTTCCTATAATTTTTTTATCACTGAATTCTTGATAAAAATAACTTTGAGTATTTATGCGAACAATTTTGTTCTTACTGGGCTTTGCATGAAAAAAAAAAATCATTAAAAATATGAATAATGAGTCATGTAACGGAGTAAGCGTCAGGTATCGTATCGTGGCATGCAAGATAAAATTAAGCAATTATATTATGAAGTGGCACATATACCATTGCCAATACTTCAGGTTGCTTTTGTCAACGATAAATTAATGATAAAAAATAAAATCATTAATATTTTTCTTCAAAGTAACGAGAGTTACGAACGTTTTTTTTTTTCACGGACTTGCACGGACATCCGAATGTTAATTTAATCCCCGAAGAAAGTCCAACTCGCGATCCTCGATTAATTGCACGCGAAAATTAAAAAAAAAAAACGTTTTTTTTTCTCTTCATTGTCACAAATGAACAATTAATTGTCACGTTATTGACAAATTATCCACGGTAATATAATTATTAGGAAAATGATTATTAAAATTATTCCTCTTTTTCGATATTCATCGTTTTTTTTCTCGCGAAACTTTTGATGGAATAATTCGTTCATCCGCGGCTATTCGTGTGTATGCATGTATGAGATATAATTGGGAAACTTGGACCGATGAATTCTGTATTCTCGATTCGTGGGGACAAATCTTTCTTTGGTAAAAAATTAAAAAAAAAAAAAATAGAGAACACGTGCTAGCATTCATGATAGAAGGATATATATATATATGTGCGATGCCAAGTGGATGGCTCATAATATTTGCGTTTAGTGGAGCAAGCGCGTATGTGCTCAGACCTACGACAACATATGAGACGCTGCGCGACGACGTAGTCGCAATGGAAAAGTGATTAGCTCCGAGTGACGAGATATTCGTCCGATGAGAAAAAAAAAACAATTCTAACGCATCTATGTGTTTGTGTGCAAGTGTGTGTGTAAGAGCTCTGAATCGTTACCTTTTTATATTCTTTTTCTTTCTCTTTTCCTCGCTATATATATCCGATCGATTGATAATAATTTCATTTATTTTTCTCTTCTATCTTTCGCACACTTTTCTCAATTGAAATAAATTTAAAAAATAAAAAAAGAAAAAACAGCAAATAACCAAACGATCAGAAAGACTAGGCCAATCAATTGTATCGATTTTAATTACAAAAGTTCACTGTAATTATGCACCTGCAGAACGGAAAATGTCATTGACGTTTGACGCAATGAAAATCAACCAGTCCTTTTCTGCATTTTTTTCTTCTTCTTCTTTATTTCTCTTATTTCGGCATATTTTGCGATTTTTCCTTTTTTTTCGGTTTCGTAACAATTTTCTTTTTGTTTTTGTTTGTTTAAACGTGGAGGGATATCGGAAGCGCGCGAGGCGATTCGCATCGATTGACGAGATATATTGCCGCGAAGGCGCACACACACGACAAACTCGCGAGGCGCAAGCGAGTCGGGGACTGGTCGGTAGAAGCGAGTCGTCGGTGGTTTTATAACGAGGCGACCGGTGTCTCGACGTCTTTCGTTCTCGTCTGGCCGTATTTTGCTACTATATGCTTATACCCGCGCTTTAGCTCTCGCCGATGCTCGTTGTGCTTCGGCATATATATATATATATATATATATATACACAAACGTCAAAAGTATATATATTCAAACTTTGTCAAAGTAATGGCATGTACCGGGGGTGACGAGAACGACGAGAGACGTCGGTTATAACGATTATCATTCCTTCAGCTATAGCAATTGTATGCATGTACTGAATCGATGTCTCCCGACGGTCATTCGATATACACGATGAACGAGAAGATCGAGCAAACGGTCATTGCGCAATTCGTTCGAGAATGAAATATTATTTTCAATGTTTGTGTTACATTCGATGTTATACTCGATAAATTTATATGTCAGATGAAAAGAATAAATTTTTCGGGGCAAATGAGTTTGCAGAGTTTTTCTGTGCATCATTCGAGATCCGTCAAATACGAATTTTATAAAATCAAATTTTTCAAATTAACATGCATAGCTTGAGGAAAAATTGCAAAAATGATGGACCGGAATTCGGATTTTTCAATTCAAGAAAATTAGAGTTTCCTGACATGATAATATGTTTTTGATGATTTTGATATCGTTGAATCGCCCAATCTTATATTTTGCTAAACGATTTTCTCTTAAAGAATTAAGGAGATGCGTTTTCAATTTAAAAAAGAACCGGAAGTTTGTTTTTAATAAACGCGGTTTAAAGCATTTCTTTTTGGTGATGTCAGAGTTATGCATACAACGCATGATCCAATATGACTGAGAGAACCATCTCACGTGATAATTTGTAATTTTACTGCAGTCGTTAATTTTCAAACATGCGTCTGCGAGATCGCATACTCGACTTGTCATTATGGTTATCACAGTTGGTTCGATATTATCTACCCAAAAAATCTCCCGCCCTCTTACGATGGAACGGAGACGTCGCGAGAACCGCGTCACCCTTGTCACACATGTCAGTCAAGTCCTTACAAAAAAAAAAAAAAAAAAAATCCCCTCGCCATCGTCACCGAGAAGCACCTTGCAGAATGCTCGAGAATCTCGCGCAACGATTGCAGCTTTATCGTCGAATGTGTCGAGAATTGCAACGGAGCGATACGAGAAGCGAGCCAGCTTATTATGCATCACAGCTGTGCGACTCGTGCATATAATATATACGTTGATATGCAACGAGCAATTTACCTCTGGCTTTCTCGTCTCTCGTATCATATCGACTCTCCTGCGATACCGGAATCGTTCGGTCTTTGAACGTTATCCACCAGATTAATCGATCCGAAAAACTAATTTATTCAAATCGATAATTTACTCGGCAAATTACGTTCAAATATAGATTGATATTTATCGCAAATTACATGAAACATGACATTATACGATAAATGTCTGCTCATTCGAGTTATTTATTTTTCCAAGCTGGAAGGAAAAGTGGTACATATTTTTTTTTTTTTTACGACTGTTCTTTTTTTAATTTTTATGCACAGCAAAACCTCTACTTTTACAGCGATTATTGCGATTTTTATCGCGATAGGCTAGATTTTTACAACGTTCGGAGTGTTGTGAAACAAAGAAATAAGAAAAAAAAAAAAAAAAAAAGGAGAAAGATTATCAAACAGCTGTTCGGGCTCGTAAAGCCGTGAAGTTGAGGGCAAATATGACGCTCGGCGTCGCACGCGCTTCGCGACGAAACCGCGCCAGGATTTCCTATGCAATTTCCTATTACTTGTCAAGATATCGCGATCGTAAAAATGAGAAACAGTGCAGTAACTTCGCGGTAGATAAAGCCGCAGCGTCTATACTTGACTGTACATATACTATATCTGTTTAGTTGGTATACATCGATTTGGCTCGGATCACGTACCTATACATCGAGCTACTTTTGCCTGCCGGCCACATGAGTCATTCCTATTATCAGTAGACTAAGAGAGAGAGAGAGAGAGAGAGAGCTCTACGCCGAGGCACATTACGATCATTCTCTGTCGTTTTAGTTTCGTTCGTCAAACGAAATTGACGAGTACGATACATGTATAGATGTAAGCCGAGGGAAAGAGGCAAAGATGCGCCACTGTTTGCATTGACAAATGCAACATAGAATGAAGCATCGTGATAGCAATCGTTATTTTTGTCGTCACTGAAATACAGCTTTGTGATAAAAGAATATGCTTCGAGGTAAAAAGTTGCTGCGAACACAAATATTATAATACAATTCGCCGAGTTTTATTAATTTTTTTTTTTGACTCATTAAATTGACGTCTCAAAAATTATGCATAAAGTATAAAAATCGACAATGACAATAATTATCGCAAACTCGAGGGGCAAAAAGGTGGGTTTATTGCCGGTCTTGAGGTTCGTACCTCGTTTTCGTCATTCCGTGTACATGCTCTGGAATTTCGCGAGCGATATATATATCGAGAAATGTATGATTTATCCATTATTTGCGGATGACACATAACGCAGACAAGGCAAAACGTGTTCCTCGTTTTTCCACGATATCTACAATGAGATATTCGTGATAAGCCATGAATTACGCATATCAAAATTTATACGTATTTTTTTTTTTTTTTTTTTTTTATTAACGAGAGCATTTTTTGGACTCGCGAATGAGCCACGAACTATTTTTACCGATCGTCTCAAATCGTCCGGGGGGGTCTTGGAAATTTTTCTCCATCACGAGTCAAATAAAATTACAATTTTTTTTTCATTCTATTTTATTTAAATTCATTGCATTCATTTCATTTTATTTATTTTATTTCATTTTATTGCGAGTAAACATTTTTTTTTTTCTTTCCGTTCGTCAAATAAGGCAGAGAGTTTGGAAAATAAATATGACGTTTAAAATAATAATTTGCTTCACCCAAACGTGAAATCAATGAAGCTTTTGAATTGGCGAAAAAAAAATCATATCACGGGACACATTAGCTGCAAAATTTTTATCGTTATTCAGCAAATAAAATTATCACGCTTCATGAAACCAAGAATTTCTCGTTACTCGCACAGCCTTTTATCAATCATAATTTCATCATCGTGGGTGGCTAATTTCATACGAATATACCGAACGAATAAATCGTTGGCTCTAATTGAACCGCTGACAGGTGAGATAGATATTTAAACCGTGACTAATCGTAGCGAATATGTACATACATATCTGTATGCATATATTTATGCATTGCTGATCAATCAAATATTTGCCCCGGTGCATGTGTATGAAACGTTTAAAAAGAAAAACAAACAAACAAAAAATGCCCAGTTTTCTCCGTAAAAATAATTTGTACGATGTTCTGAAAATTTTTGCATCGAGGCAACGGCTTATTTTGCGTTTTGCCAAAAATACATAAAGCATACGAGCAGCGTCTCTCGTATTTCACATATATGCCGCGGTTAATGTAGTGCGTGTATTTAGCCGTGAACGTTTAAAAAATTTTCGTATCATTGATAACGATTGATAAGGCCAGGAATTCGTCCTCGACGAATTTTTCGACGATCGTAAATTATATCCTCCTCGCGTTTGTACGAAATATAATATGTTGGTCGACATATATACATATATACATCTCAGAGCTGGGCAAAGTACCTGAAAGTACTTCAATTACAAAGTACAAAGCACTGTAAGTACTTGAAGTACTCGTGTATTCCAAGTACCTCAAATACTTGAAGTACCAAGTACTTTGAGTACTGAAGTACTTGGTGCTTCAAGTACTTGAAATACCAAATAATTAAAGTACCGAGTGCTTGAAGTACTAAATATTTGAAGTACTTGAGGTATCAAGTATTTGAAATACGTCAAGTATCAAGTGTCAAATACTTTTCAAGTTTTCAGGTATACGTCTCGTAAGTTCCAGTACTTATATTTGATTTATTACGTATTCTGTAAACTCATTTGATTTCAACTCGGGTTAGGCAGATTGGAACGGAAATATTTAAACGAAGAATTAGAAATAATTTGAAAAATCGCATTGAAGATTGTAATTAAGATTTAATTTAGCTTCAGGTTTGAAAAAGAAAAAAAAACAAACAATATAACACCCGGTTTGTTAAAAACGGAGCCATACACTGACAATGACACCGTAACTAGCGTAGCTTGAACCTTTGAACGGTCATTCCTTACAATCTTAACCATAAAGATGGCGCAGAACGTTCCTCAATTATTATATATTGAAAAGCGTTACATGCAACCATTAGCAAAACGTTTTCAAAAGTACTCCATACTTGGTACTTGAAGTACAGGAAAGTAATTGAAAATTTAAGTACAATGCTTGAAATAATTTTAAAGTACTTTGCACTTCGAGTACTTTACTTCCAGTACATCGCAAGTACCGGGTACTTGAAGTATTGCCCAGCTCTGATATATATTATATATATATATATATATATATATATATAAGAAAGAATGGGGTCAATTTCAACAGCTAACGACATTCACCGTTGGTTTTGGTAGAAAAAAATTTAAGAATATTTCAACAATCATATTACGAATGACACAGCTCGAGTGAGACTAAAGTCTTCCCAACGATAAGTTCTTTCCCTAAAAAAAATGGAAAAATCTCCAGTCATCAATGAAAGCCTTAACCGGTTTAATATGGAAGTGGATAAAGAAAAATTCCATTGACTTAAATTTGGATCACCGAATCGTAGATCGTTCCCATTAGGGACCCACTCTGCAACTTTTGACTGCGATCTTCGAAGATTTCGGTCGATCCAGAAGCCATAGACTGCCATTTTATTAAAATCATGATACCTGCACTTACTCAAAAAAAAAAAAAAAAGGATTCCGACACGCGATAGCCACTTTTTACTGGCGATACTTTTACCGCTTTACCGATCTCGCGTTACGTTCTTTTTTTAACGCAATAAAACAAAAAGACCTCAGCGAATATCTTTGAATCAGCCATGTGCAACGCGCGAAAATGCATAATGGAATTGACCTCTACGGATTGCAAATTAATCGATAAATCAGTTTTTTTTTTTCGGTTAAAAAAGCGTTACAATTGACCCCAGTTCTCCTCAATGTATCCATGAATAATGTATGAATAATGTACTTTTTGCTCGTAAATATTCATCGGGAAAATTTAGCATTGTAACTAATGACGCGTCCACCGGGAAATTACGTATCATAGGTCATCTGGGCCGGGGAAGTGGATGAAGGAGAAATAAAATTATGCATCATCCCTGGGCTGGGATACCGAGAGATTATTGAATTTTATCGTGCGGGAAGATAACTCATTTCATCGTAAGTGGAAAAAGAGGAGAGAGCAAACGAGATATCCCTTTATATACCTCCTTTAACCCTGGATAGTCGCGAGAAGAAGGATTCGCAAGACAGGAAACGAGAAGACAGGTGGGATTGGCTCTGTCGACGGTTCGTTCGTATATCCTGTTAAAAGAAGCGTCGAGAAATTGGGATCGGTGAGAAACAGGGAACAAAGACCACAGGAGTGATCTCGCAGGACCGAGGGACAAACGAAAGCTACAGGATATAAATATATATATATATATATATATATATATATTTAAAAAAAAAGGATGGGACAAATAGTACGGTAATTGACCGTCTAAACGAGACAAGAAGACATTTATTGGCCCATCTAATTGGACGGTGGAGAAAGTTATTCGTCGATGCAAGCGAAACAACACGGAATGCGAACGGAAAAGTTTTTATTGGCTCATTCAAGCGCGGAAAATAAGAGACTATGCTGGAGCCAAGGCTGTACGGTAAAGCAAAGTTATCTTCGAAATTCCGAAGTGAAATAAAATTTCTTCAAACGAATTCTTTAACATTTCGAGTATGAATATAATTTTTCAAGAGCCGATAAATTGACTAAATTTTACCATATGCAATTTGAAATATATATTTTTCAAACGGTTTACAAACACACATCGTTCAAACAATCGACTGATGTATTGTAAATTTTCACGAATTTCGACACAATCATTTTTTTGTTTTTGTTTCACGGGGGAAAAAGCACTGGATATTCGAAAATTATACGAAAAGGGCATCGATCGGTGAATTGCATAACACGAAAATTATTTTTTCTTCCGAAGTATCTTCGAACTGTATACGAGTCTTTTACAATGGCTATGAGCCACAACGTGGCAAAGAAAAGTAAAACCTGGGGGAGAAAAAAAATACCGATCGGAGTGGACGAGGGATATATATGGTGCTCGGATATTCCTGCTAAGCTCCGGAGATAAGTCCGGAAAGCCGTGTGTCACGGAAAAGCAGAGGCCTTGCGCGCTACCGTTGAAAGAGGAAAAGAGAAAAAAAAAAGCAAGAAATAGAAAAAAAAAATTGTACGAGGGAAGTAAAAGAGAGCTCTGGAGATTCAGAGGATATCGTGTGCGGTGAGATTGAACGACAGGGAAAAATCGAGGAAATACGTGCGGAAGTTCCTTCGGCTGACCGATATAGTATTGGTATATATTCACTGAGAAAAGGCAGCAATATTTATGGTTCGACTAAATCTAGGGGAGGACACTGGCTGACTCAAATGACTTTTGAGTTAGGCCAATGAAATTTTTGTTTTCTCAACGAAACATTTAATCTTGTAATATTTATATATTTGATTCGATCTGCAACGCGTTAGCTAATTTAAGCAGAAGATCTTGACGTTCCGTAAAATTTGTCAAGATCGATTATCCTTCTAGGAGGAATAACGATAACAACGCGATCTCATCGTCTTCGTGATATTGGAAACCCAAAGTGTGTACGGCAATTCGCGGTTAACGAAGAGTTGCATCGAGGCATTAAGCGTGCGCTTGAGGCATCTCGCGTCGCGGTGCTAAAGGAGACGAGGGATTAGGGATCCGGCGGAGCAATAGTTATACCCGAGGTTATACCGCGAGACTTCCCACAGCCCCCCACCTAACGAGCCAAAATCCAACAGCCGCACGTACTTTCATTCACTTCCTCCTTTACCCATCTCAAAATGTGGAGACGATAATGCACCACGCAAAATTGGATCAGCATGATCGTGTACTATACGCTCTCACCTCGGATAATCCCTATTAACTACAGACCTGGGGCGTAAAATACGCCAAATAAAAAATAAAAATAAAAACAATGAAATCGTGCTCTTCGTTGCTCTGAATTTTGATTTAAAAATGGTTATGTTGATTAAATAAAACTTTTTTTTTTATACTCTTCAAATGTGTGTTAAAGTACAATAAAATTTTCGAGTAGGTCCGTAGTTTTTTTCCTTATAAAAAAAAATTACTAAAAATCACCTTTTTTTAGGCCTCCACACCAGCCTTAAATAATCTCCGATTTTTTAGTTGAATTTTTGATAAATCAATTCGTTGCGTGGACATGTATTTATGTAATATCCCCTGTCTAATAAAATATATTTAATCTTCTCGTTTGAACCTTTGGAAAAAATTAGAATTTAAACCCACGGTAAATTCGTCTAATATATGGGACTTTATTATTATTATATTATTATTATTATTATTATATATATGGGGATATTATATATATATACATAGCAATAGAGTACCGTGAGATAATATAAACAGAGAAACCATTTATTATATATGGGACATTCCACGTCAACTCAGCCACCCCGTTTTTTTTATTGTCTCGAAAAAATTATTCAGTATGGATTAATGAAGTGTCAATTTTGTAAAAATCATAACTTCGTAACTACTGATCGGATTTAAACGATTAAAAAAAGAATCTTTTTTATTTTTTTTTTTGCCCTTTTCGAAAAAAAAAATATGTCATCATCGGATAAAAGCTCATTAGACAGTTTTCGGGGAAATTTTTCGATTTTTTTTTTTTTTTTTCCACGAAAGGGCCAATCGGAATTCTACTCAGTACTTTTTTTTCTGATAGAGGGAGGCAATACACAACTCCGCAGGATTTTTTCAAAATGGAACAAGGCATCAGTGAAGAGGGAAAAATTGTTTTTTGTTAATTTACCCCGAAAACTGTCTAATGAGCTTTTATCCGATGATGACATATTTTTTTTCGAAAAGGGCGAAAAAAATAAAAAAGATTCTTTTTTTAATCGTTTAAATCCGATCATCAGTTACGATGTTATGATTTTTACAAAATTGAGACTTCATTAATCATTATCTCGAGAACCAACAATAGTGAGGGGGATGAAATTTTGGTAAAATGTCATGGATATATTGTCCTTTGAAATGCCCATACTGAATAATTTTTTCGAGACAATAAAAAAAAACGGGGTGGCTGAGTTGACGTGGAATGTGCCATATATAATATATGGTTTCTCTGTTTATATTATCTTACGGTACTCTATTGCTATGTGGTGAAATAGAAGAGCAGCAGTAGCAGGAGCAACATCAGCTCGAGACGCAGCTTTAACTTTGTCTTTACGGTATTCACGATATTAGTTTTCCCAGGGCTCGAGTCACGGGTTAGACAAAAGTTGGAAAAGGAAAACGACGTTCTGCACTCACTCCTGCATATAGTACATATATATACGCACATCGAGAGGAATTATGTATGGAGTTGTCTATACGTATAGTCAGATGATTTTCGTTCGCGAGAATTTTTTTAGGCCGAAGGGAGCGCAAAAGCAACCGCACTTCTCGGTTGTTCTTTTTTCATGCTATACTTAATACTTTTCAAGCAACTACTATAAAAAATTATGTATCGATAAAAAAAAAGTTGCCTCGGGCATAGAAACGTATTATATTTCATGTTGAACATCGCCCAGATTGTACAAACATAATCCATAGAAATTCACGTAGTACGCACGTGTTTGGTATATAATCCATCTCAGGATAGGAAAATTTATGGACATCACTATAGTAAACGGAATAGTGTGCGCAGCCTCTCTTACATTAGTATATGGCTTGAGCCCGCGGAGAAATTCACGTATATAGCTCGCGAAATCAATAAGGACAATGTATGAAGATTTACGGAAAACACGAATCGGCTCTCACTTCTCTCCGCATGCACTCTCAATATATATCCTCGAACAATCCCAACCCCCCGATACATGCGTTTTCTCTCACCTAAACAGTATCGTATATATATATATCATATGGATTACGTTCGTAAAACTACGGAGGGAACAAAAAAAAAATTTGAAATAAAGTAAAGAAACTTTGTTCGCTGTAGCTTTTTGCTCCAATTTCCGGGGAGAGAAACGGTCGCGGGGTTGAATTGAAAAAAGCATCCGCGCTCAATGGGATAACGTTTTGATGAACGGAGGATCGTGTAAGAACAAATTTTATTTACACGCTAAGAAGACATTCGACTTTTCCGTCGATGTTACTTTTTAATTACCCGATTCTCATACTCGTACGCAATCATCCATTGTCAAGCTACTGCCACAAAGCACTTGAAGTGAAAAAAAAAAGATGACTTTTTATAATTTTGTGCTGCACTCTATCGGATCGAAGCGCGAGGAAAAATTTAATAAAAAAAAAAATGCTCGTCGCGTGCGCGTATATCTTTTGAAACGCGCGTGTAACGACGCAACAGCTTCATAATCCTCGCGAGCGTCAATATCCAGGACAATTTTTATGCGTATAAACGGGTTATTGTTTGCGCAGCATTGACAGACTTGTTTACGAACGTGACCCACCCTTGTTTCGATGGAATTACATTTTTATTTTCATCCCGCAACATCATTCTCACATGCATACCTCGTTACACTCTCGACAAATATTTGCCCAAGAAAGGCGAGACTGATCCTGCGTTGCTTTTCCATCAGCGAAAATTTCATTTTTTTTTTCGCAATAGTATCGATCTTACGGTGAAAAAAAAAAAATCTATTCAATTAATAACTTCATGGAAGACTTGGGAACTTTGGTCAGAGGTCACGATCGAAACGGTCGAAACTAATTTTAAAAAAACCCCGCGAGATAGTAGAGATGAGCAAACGCGTATTATAATTAGCGTTAATATATTATATTTCCGTGTTCGGGTCAAAAGAGTCCTGCAAACATTGTAACGAAAAGGAAAAGATCTCGCAGCCAAGCGAATTACGCGATGTGACGCAAGAAATTCTCGCTAAAGATATTCGGATTACAAGAGTATCTCATTTGCATCGCTGTTTTCGACACCAGAAAGAATGAGAGAGAGAGAGAGAAGAGAGAAGAGAGGATCGCGATAAAGTCAAGGATGCAAGGGGCCAAGAGATTCATAAAAGTCCACGACTAAATGCATCTACTCCATTATTCAATGTAATTAGTTTTTGTGGCTGGCAACATCAGTATTCCTTTGACGAAGCGAGAGTTTCATTGAGAGTTTGGTGTCAGAAGGGCGACAAAAGCGATGAAAATAAACGAGACATATACATATATATATAATGTATGGCATACCCTGAGCACAATAAAGAGGAATACATAACGGATGGTTGGTTTATGTGGTGAGGAGTTGAGAAAACTTTGAAACGACACATTGCGACGAGAGTTTTAGCCTCATTCTGGTGTCAAATATTCCGTTAATTCGATGAATTTGATCTTCGCTCGGAGGGAATGCGGCTCCCAATCGACAAGAAAATCAAAGCCAAGTAACGAGAGAGGCTATCCGACAATTTTGGCGACACATCTGTCGATTGGAAGCCTCGTCTTGACGCGGGGAATATAACCGCTAACCGCCCAAGTTTCCTCATTAGAGAGAGATTCGAGAGAAGCGAGATTTGTCATTGGCAGAGCTTTGGATTCGTAGAACGCAGTTATAGTGCAAAGCTCGAACGAGCATAAGTGACGATTCGTATATATGGCCGGAGTTGGCGATTCGACGGTTCTACGCGCCTAGTCAGTTTTCTAGCTCGGCTCGCGAAGCCGCCTGGTTGTCAGATTAGAGGCTTCGCAGAAGCACCGACAAATCCACAACGTGTGATGGCTCTCGACGCTTTTACCAAGATTCGCCAAAAACGACGAGAATTAACGATGCTCGAGGACATTGTGCCGCAGTGAAAATAGTTGGCCCATATTCACACGTCACGGTTGCCACTCGAAGAAGGCAGCAGGGTTAAAGTGAGTCACCGTTATTTAAAAAAAAAAAAAAATCGAAAAAACTATTTCTCCTGATTTTTTTTTTGTTCCTTTTTGGGCGGGGATCATATCAATCAAACTTGTTGATTGAACTTTGTTGGTTCTTTGCAGCTGTTATCAATGAATTTAAGGATGTGCGTTAGACAACGGTTGTTTCTAAAAAATATTTCCTTTTATTCCAATGCCCCAGTCTCTGCACCTACGTATAATGAGAACATTAACAAGCATCGTGTTTCTACAACGATTGAAACTCTAATTGGCATTGCAGGCCAATGAGAGAGTCTCCATGAAAACAAACGGGGCTTGCGATTATTGCATTCTATTATCATAACATGCTGATACGGATCTGATAATACAATGATTGCTGAGAAAAGTCTCGATCGCTATTTTCTTATGCATTCGTTAAGAATTCACGGATACTCTTCTTGTTTTAGAGTAAAAGCTACTTTTGGTTCTCAGTCTGTTACTGTCCCATTAATTACATCGGCAGTTCATTCTCCGAAATGACAACTGCAATTATAGCTCTACTCCTAACGTATGAAACTTCTGTCACTCGGAATACTATTTTCCGTAGCTTCTTCGATCCTCAAACTAATAATGTCCCCAACTGGGTGCAATGACTGCTGAGGTCAAATCTAAAGCTGAAGCAGACTTCTCGTTTCGGTCTTTATAACTATTCTATTCGAGAACATCGAAAATATCATGGTCGATATCGTCAAAGATCAAGCTTTTACGCTTAAGATAGTACTGTCGATACTGCAAGAGTCAAACGTATACACCGTCATGTTTGACTCACGCAGTATTTAGAATAGACAACGTGACGTCTATAATGAACCGATAGAAAAGTACATTTTGGATATTTATTTCCTAATTAATACTCTCGCATGCTCTGAACCTGTACTTGCAAGAATTTAAAATGTTCCTTATAATATTTTATCTTATTGTACCAATTTTTATTGAAATCTGAACGGTACATTTTGAAAAATACGATGAAAAAGTGTGATTTCTCATAAGACTAAATGCTAAATTTATGAAATTACAAATGCCAATATCTTTTTTCTGGTTCTCTGTAGACTTTTAAAAATTTAACTGAATCTTTTTCTTATCATAATCTACGGCTGCACCAAATTTTATTAAATTCTGCACGGTAATTCTATAATCGACGGTACTACCTTAATAAACGTGAAACATCGGGACGAGAAGGAGCTGCAACGTTCGATAAAACGTGTAACGTAAACGTTATTGGAAAATTAATGGATCGTAGCCAAAACTTGTGACTAACGGGGGATTTATGCTCAAGAAAGTCGAGACAGCAGGGTAAGCCGACGAGTGATGAACATATTTTGGAGGCGACGAAGATAAATATGATATCGAAGAGAGTCCGGGCGGATTAAAAAAAAAACAAAGCTGCTGCGAGACACGCGAAAATGTCAATTGATTGCGAAATATACGTAACAAAAAAAGTTTGCAGCACACTTGGCGCACGCGAGGAGGAAAAAAAACACAGAGATGCCAGGTAATTCGGAAACTTTCGATGGACCAGAGCTCTTCCGACGAAGTAGGAAAAAAACAAAGAGAGATAATATACAGAAAGAGTTTGCCGGACTTTGGCGCGGAGTCTCTCCCTCGCGATTCACACACTATACCAGCACATCCTGCTGCCGGCTTCTACAAGGAACATTTTGCTGTACAATTGAATAATTTAGGTGGTGTGTTGACGTATATAATACTGCGGAACATATGCCGGAGAAGGAAAACGGATTTCGTTGAATTAAGCATGAGAACTTTCTACTGTGTCGGGAACGAATGAAGAAACATTAAGAAAAGAAAATCGATGGAAATGCAAATTTTGACGATAAGAACAATTGATAAAAATTCATTCAGGTAATATTCCTGAGGATATAATCGTGTCTTGATCATCGGTTGCAGCATAAAATTGTAAAAAAAACCAATTGGATAATTACTTTTTTCCCGTCCGCGTATATCAATAAAAACTGACGCATAATTGCCGGGGAGATATTTATATATATATTTTTTTTTGTTTAAACTTAAAAGTGAAACGCCCTTGTAGATATATCTAATATACGGTATATATACTTGCTCTCCCCCAGGGATGCACTCTGCAATGCGTGACTCGTGTCTATTAGAAGACGGGGTACATAGAGAGAAAATGAGAGAGCTAACATGCGGAAAGAGAATGGAGGGTCTGTGTTCGCATATATACGTGTATATGCGGATATGTACACGTACCATAAGTACATAACATGGTTTTACAATGTAGACGACTCTAGGCGCACCGAGTTACGTTAACGTATCTCACATGCCGCATTATTTATGTTCTCGATGTGCCCGAACACGAAGAAGATGCTGCAGTCCGGGTACAACGACTCTATATATTATATATATATATATATATATAAGAACTACAACACTATATACCGGGCACTGTAGATGCGCATGTATAGATGAACCCGGGGAAAAATGAAACAGCTAAGAAAAAGTTGACGTGTCAATGTTCGAAGTTCAAAATTAAAAGTATTACGTATGGCCGAATCTATCAGAAATTTTCACGAAAAACCATGGCAAAACAAGTTATTCCCTGCCTCGTACGTTTTAGATTTTCTTGCACATCTCTTGCCTATCTGCATGAAATATCTGCATGTGATATAGAAGCATATGTATGCTGTATCGTACATACAAGAAACGCGGAAGAAAATTTCAAATGCAGTACGTATGGATAAAACGGCGCGATAAATAAGAATAAGCCGAGGAAAGAAAACGAGGATGAAAGGATAAGAGAAATGGGATAAAAAGAGTAGGGGGGAAAAAAAACGGAGGAAGTTATAGAGGAAACAAAACAAAGGCGGTGAAAGTCTTGTGTGGTGGCCACACGGGTATATATAGGAGAGCGAAGATGAGTGGTAAGAAAAGCTCCAGCGGACAGGCTAGATCGAGAAAGTAAGAGGAGGTGGAGGATTGAGAGCTGCCGAAGCGAGGTTGCTCTCGTTCAAGAAATATTTATACACTCCACGGAATTTTGAAAACTGCAAATGGCGTTTGCCCCGTCTTTTCAATACACATATATGGTAAAAGTGTCTAGTTGCATTCAAACACATCGTTCAGAGTCTTGTCGTCGCTTGGATCTTAAGAAATATTGAAAACTATCATTCTATATAGTTATACATACTTATATGGATGAAGCTCAGATCGATGTACTTGTCGACGAAAATACAATCAAAACATTGAACTAATAACAATAATTAAAAAAAAATGTAATTGTCGCAAATTATTTTTGATTGTTCGAATAAAGTTATAATTTTCATTAAGCGAAGTTAGCGAGTTCAGAGAGAAAGGATGTGTATGTATATATTTTTTTTTTCCAGAGAGTCACATCAGATTTCAAAGTACAAGAAAAAAAAAAGGCGAGAGATCAAAATGAGATATGCCTATCTCGAGAATGGATAAGTTAAGGGGAGGTGGATAAAGGCGGTTGACGATAAAAAAAAAAAAATGAAGAATGAAGAGATGGATGAATGGAAGCGAGGGAAGATTGCCGCCAGGCGAGAACAGTCAGGCTTATCCGGATAGCTTGATTTCCCTAGGCCTCGGCGAATACAAAAGACAATTTCATTATAGAGGGGATTTCATGATAGGAGAAAGGCTTTTTCTCTCAGTCTGTGCATAAAAAAAAAAAAAAGAAAAGAAAACATAAATTATGGTCAAACATGAAAAATTCCTGGTCATTCTCGGGATTTGGTTAAATTCCGGTGCGCAGTGAAATTTCAGAAGAGGATTGGAAGTTTTTCCTTTTTTTTTTCATAAAGACCTCCGGCAATTGGATTAAAGATGCGACCTTTTGTTTATTACAACATTATAGGAATGTTCGTGAAAAATCGGGTAGATCATGCGTTTCTTCCTATACTAATGCGGTGCCTACAGTTTTAGCTGGCAATCGATATTATCTGTATACACCCATACAAATTGTTGAATATACACTTCGCAAAGCAGGTTTATCCCGCTGAACTAAAAGCCAAAGTTGAATTATCCGTTGCGATGGAGGTCGACAATGCAGCCCCGTAATATACTCTCAGACGAACTTTCAACCGGATATGCTTCGTAAAAAAAAAATGAGAGAGCTTTGTGCAGAACACATTATACGCGGTTTGTAATTAAACCAGGCTACGATGTGGCTAATCTCATCAATGTTTACCGACATTTTCCTCAACTTTGAACTTTATTCAATGCTCCCGTATCGAAGGCAGACTAATCAACAATCAATCATTCCGATAGCACCTAAGAGCCCTTGTATAGGAATATATATTGAACTTCCTGAGTCGAAATTTCAGGCCTCTTCGAGACCTCTTCTGAGCCTCAAATTCTCACCAAGAGTTGAACAAATTTGGGAGTATGGAGGGTCAAAAGAGGGTATGACGTATTCGCGGTCTTTTGATATTAGACCCTCATGATGAACCTACAAAAGTGGCGGAAAGTAAACATTTGGATTCTAAAAAGGTTACCTAGGGTGCGCGAGCCTCGTTTAAACGCCTCCGGACTCTCCTTCAGGCCTATTGCGGAGCCTACTTTGTGAAATATCTTTCAGTAAAAATTAATACACCGATGTAGGAAGCCTGGATGCATATACATTGTGCATAAATCGTTTCTTAAATTTCAAGCTTCAAAATTAATTTAAAAAAAAATTATAATGTATTTATTGCGATAACGGAAATAGTATAACAAGAAAAAAAAGTTGTACGTCGATATTCACTCGTTACACAATTTCTGTCTGAGTCAGGATTTGAACTGCCTACCTACAAGTTTCCTGCCTAATCTCAGCTTACTAATCCGGGATGCTACCTGTTACGATATTGACTACTGCTTAATTTCGTTTCATCAATTTCCACATATAAGCTGCATGTTGGCTCGCACTTACAAAATTGAATACGTCATTACCATTTGACGATTTTGATTAGTAATAGAATTTATTTTCACACAACTTTGCTGGTTTTATAACGAATGGATACACATTATTTCAATAACCAAACAATCCTTTCAAGATTAGATATTCATAAAGTATGAAGGAATTGATTCGATCAACGATCATTCATCATCTCCTTTTTTTCATCGTCTCTTGACTTTGCGAACAAACTTAAAGATACTATTATATATAATATAGAAACTTTTTTCATATCTATTGATAAACTTGAAACATAAATTTCCATTTTTTGGTAATTATCACTCAATTGTGAAAACAATCAGTACGGAGTTCAAGGAATCAAGTATTATCAATATTATTTTTTTTTTAATCATAATAGAACACCATAACTGAATGTACCCTGCGATTCTCATAAATGTTTTTAAAGCATATTTTGAAAGTATACAGCAATTTTATCAATTACACAAAAAAAAATCTTCTTGAATCAAGAATATTTCAATTCTCAATTTAAGTTCCGATTTACAGGATTATTCTTGATCCAAGAATTTTTTTTCTAGATGCAACGATCTCTTCTGCTGACCTTCTCATAACTGAAGACGATTTTTTCTTTGAACTTTCTCAGACTAAATCGTGAATACTCTTTGGGACCTTGAAGAAATGATCGATTCACAAAGTAAGTATTTCATTATGTGTGTACTTGCGTATAAATAGCAGTAAATAATTTTATAATGAGGACGTACCAATAAACGGTGAATTTGAGATCTTCTTCAATTCACAATGTTATCCCTCTATAATTCACCGATACAGCTGAGTCGGTAGTAATTTATGAATGAAAGTTGCATTTTTTTTAATCAAATATTTTAATTCGTATTCTGATATATAAATTAACGATACTGCGTGTTCAGTATAACAGAATCCGCGGAATTTTTCTGAATTTTGTTGTAATTTTTGGAGACCGCTTTATGGGTCAGCGGAGATTCACCGATGCAGCGCCAAATTTTGAAAATAAGGCCTGGAAGAATCAAAAGAGGGTCGGCGGCTCGTGCATTACAAAGTAAATAGGTTCGCGCCGGGCATTCAAAAGAGGCCTGAAATTTCGACTCGGGCTACCTCTGATTAGTTTTTGGAGAATAATTTCAATATTTCGTCATACATTGAACTAATTCTTGGCACTATCTTGTCGCCTATGGGAATAATAGTGGCTCACAATTTTGGGTGTTTGATAATTACTCAAAATTATCATGAAATAACCAACGACTAAAGTACACTCGTATCGTCATTGTCGTTTATCACGCACGATTTCACTGGTATGAAAGAGTAAAATGAAGATGAGCATTCGCTTTTTTAGAGATTCGTGTGTAACTGCGCCACGGGCCATCGGATCAAGGGAAAAACTAAACGAATGGAGAGACATGAGACAGATCCATGGATGAGAATATTGTCGCACATCGTATAGTTCACGCATTAATGGGCTCCGCAGGTATTCGAAAGGTTTCATGATACAGGCGATGAACGAAGAAGCAAAAAGCTCGAACAAACAAAAAAATAGCATGTTCATGGACTCTGTGTGTTCGTAGACGTAATCTCGAGAGGATGCAAAATAAAGAGAGAGTGACTCGTGTATTTTTCTTTGATGCGTTTTACTTCGCACACATTTCCTCACTTGGAATATTAAAGGGAAAAGGAAAAAAAGTTAGGTCGTCGTCATCATCGTCATAGCATAACGGATATCCGCTCTCTCTCTCTCTCTCTCTCTCTTTTCTATCCATCTTTTTTTTCTGTCTCTGCCGTGCATGAAAAATATCCGTGAGCTACGGATGCTCTCGAGTGGCGCCCCTCGCGCCTATATTATCCGGAAAATCTCTCGCGAGCAAAGCTCGCAATAACGCATGGTCCCGCGTATATAGCCCGTAGGCAAAACAATTTTCATTTCTCAGCAACGGCGCGGGATTCCGTGATGGCGCACCGGGAAAATCTTTTGCCGTTATTACGATAGCAATGAGAGACCTTTCCTCCCTCGCCGTACAGAAGCACCGCCGTTATTCCAGGCCACGGTAATTCTTTGCTTTTTTTTTCGTTCGTTTTCAATCCCTTCGTTTTTTTTTTTTTTTTTTTTTTTTTTTTTTCATCATTATTCCTTTTATTTCTCATCTCCTGCATTGTCCAATGAGTCCCATATGTATACCGATCTATTTTCCCGGTTCTATATTTTTCTCGTTCCTTTTTTTTTATCCCCCCCGCCCAAGTCTGTTTCCCACCATTTCGCCAACCGTATTTTTTGCCTCGTGTTCTTTTTTTTTTTTCACCATCCAGCCGCCATTTTTAGGTTCTTTTATTTATATCCCCAGCTATCTGTCTTTCTCTCGGTTTCCATTGTAAAAGGGTTTTGGTTCCCGGTCGAAATAATCGAAATTTTATGCGGTCGGTGAATATTTCGTCGTCGACGGGGGGTGGTTGAGCGCACTGCTGTTGCTCCTCTGGTGACAAAAACGAGAGGAAGCGAGAGAGGGTGGAATGAAGAAGAGCGCAATGCACACAAGCCAAAGCATGCGGCTTCATTGTCGACTGGCTTTATTCATCTTGCATTTCCAACCAGAGTTCTCTTATCCACAGTTACTCCAGAATAGTACGCAAATGCATATATATATATATACATACATAGAAAAATTATATATTCCATGTATTAAATATGCATTTCTGCAGCATTAGCAATATCTTCATCTGCATTATATAATATATATAACGAGCTTTCATTGGAGTCAATATTACATGCATATATGCTTATGTGTGCGCAGATAGATGGAAAATGGATTTACATATTATAACATTGAAATGATCAGGAGAGCGGAAAACTCTGCGCTATCGTAGATTTTGTGATATTTAAAATTTTATGCCACTGTTAGAGCAAAGTTTCGCAGCAACGAAGCATCAAGGATTAACCGGGTATTATCGTCACCTCGGGGGAAAAAAAAAAAAAAACTACACGAAGAGAAGGAACTAATGCACAGTGTGAACCTGAGCCTGCAATGAATGATTTCGAAAAATCGGGATTTGGTCGAAGCTTCGCGAGGGCAAAGAGAAAACTGCGGAAAACCTGGCCGTCAATACATTTACCCGAGTTTCAGTTAATGCTTCATTATTACGGCCGGAAACTCTGAAAAACTTTCTCACCCTCAGCAGCCCGGCGCGTATGCCAGTCAACAACTACTGAGTGAGGTTTACGTAATTTTGAGGCAAATTCGGAGGAAAAATAATGTTTTTGGATCATAAATTGTATCAAATTTGAAAAAAAAAAGAAATTGGTAAATCATATAAATTATGAATTTATTTTTATAATTTTGGGAGAAAAGAAGAAATCGGGCACACGTTGAAAGGAAAAAAAAAAAAAAAAAGTGGCTGCATACGTATATGTGTGGGGGAAGTCTGAAACGTTTCGCTGGTTAATGCACGAGTGGACATCCTCCTCCTATGGTATAATCCAGCAGCTCTGCAGCACCGAAGTGCAAGCGCACAGCCACGAAATTCACCTCGAATTTACATATAAATTACTCGCCTAAAATCGTGCTCATATTTAATTTTCCGCCGCGTAGGCTCATGTCCGGCTTTACCGGAATATTTCCCTTATGGCTTTTAGCTCACCGGTTTAACGCCGCTTTATACTCGTCCATTATGACCATCTCTCTAATAATATTATACTATTCTCTCTAGCGCTGTTGCGGTTTTTCTCTCTTTATCTCTCTCTCTCTCTCTCTCTCTATCTCTTCATTGCTCATTCTACGCAGGAGTCTCACTTCTTTACCCAAAAGCCCTCATCCGTTACCTCTCATTCTTTAAATTGGTCAAACATATCTGCCCTCGTATATCGCGGTAAATCACGCTTTACGATCATTGCACCAATCTCTCGACCCCGGTAAGACGTATACTAGTGCAAACCCGTTAGCTCATAAGTGTGTGTGTGTGTGTGTTTCGCGCGTTATGTGTGCCCCTCCCCCCCTCCCCCATCCGCTGCTTAGTTATTATATATGGGATGAAAAATTCTACTTTTTCATCGTACACAGAGGCAAGCAGTGGTCCACAGCTGCACGAATTGCTCGCATTTACGTTATTCTTCGGGTCAGCGTACCCGGAATTCGTTACGATAATACTTTTATCACATATTTTATGCTGTAATGTTAAATTTCAAATTCGACCCGAAGATTTACGTGAAATCGTGAAAATTTTAATGAATTCGTCGGTTCAGAGGTTAATCCTTCGATCAAAAATTGAATCCATATCGTGATTATGTTATTTTCAAAATTATAAATAACCCTCTCTCTTTCTCTCTCTCTCTCTCTCTCTCTCTCTCTCTCTCTCTCTCTCTCTCTCTCTCTCTCTCTCTCTCTCTCTCTCTCTCTCTCTCTCTCTCTCTCTCTCTCTCTCTCTCTCTCTCTCTCTCTCTCTCTCTCTCTCTCTCTCTCTCTCTCTCTCTCTGTCTCTCTGTCTTGAACTTTATCCCTCAGTTGAATATGATTATACATCATTGCAACGAGTATTCACGCGAAAAAATTATAATGCTCTAGGTCAAGATGGAAGCTTCGGGCAAACAAGACTCGCGAGAAGTCTCCGACCTCTCTTGTTTCCTTGATGACGCGAAATACTTTCGTGAATATACGCTCCCAGTTGAATTGAAACGTAAGCAGTAAAGACATAATAAGAGATGACCAGAGAGAGAGAGAGAGAAGAAGAGAGTACACTCTTGTGAGTTTTCACGTCGTCCTGAAATGTTCGGGGAATTTGCATTTTCTCATGTAGCTCGAGCGCTGTATCGAGAGGACAGCATCGCGACGATTCGAGTTCAGTTTTCGAGTCGCGAGTAGCCGTTCGATCGACTCAACGTCCAATAGACCAGGAAATAGAGGAAAAAAAATGTCGATTTCGTGACAAAAATCTTATCCGAAAACCGACTGTGGCACGATTTGAAAAATAGTTCATAGATGAAAACGTGCATGTTTTCAACTCTCAATTTTTTTTTAAACAATGTTTAAAAGCGCAAAACCCATTTTTTTTTTTACTTTTTCGCTTATAGGATAAAAACTAATAAAGCAATCTTCGTACTACAATGAGAAAAGTTGTAGAGAATTGAAAAACCTTCAAAATAAGCCTTTAATCGACTAGATCGGGGCATTTTTGACCCAGAAAAACTTTTAAAAATCTATAAAAATAGAGCCCCCCCCCCCCCCCCCTCGGACAATTCGTCCCGCAAACAAACAGGAGGAACATCCTTAAACATCCGGTGAGCCCCCGTTTTTAATCGTCGTTACGGATTCTTAAGAATTTTTGGCAAATGTTTACTTTGACGGCTTTTCCGAATTTTGCAAATTCTTGGGTTTTTTTTTCTTCGACGAACACGTTTGTTTTGGTCACAATAATGATAATCAGGTTTTTAATCGTCGTTGCGGATTCTTAAGAATTTTTTATATACGTAGGACAGTTTGTATCGGGCATTTAGGATTATTCAGTTTATAATTTGTTAGATAGAGATGTGGCCAGCATGTCATCCCCATAAAGTGCCGTGTAAATTTAACGATTTTCAGGCTCATAATTTTTGGATAAATGTTCGGTAACTTGGCTTGAAATTTTTCAATTATCGGAGTATATTTGTACTCTACCGTAGAAAAAAATCAGCTTGTTGTAAGATAATCGGGTTCGTGCAAGGAACACCTTGATCATTTGTCGTTGATAATCCTACATCGTGTCTCGCGATAAAAGAATTTTATACAAAAATTTCCCATAATTGCTATTTTTCAATTATACGCAATCGGGCTTATAACTTATCACATAACGTCCTCTCAACGTCACGACCTCGCTCTTCTCAACTTTATATTTTACAACGATCGGTCCTCTAGCTCTGCTATCGCTCTGCCGGTGGAAAATAGAGGCGACAAGAGTTGCGAGAGAAAAGGATGGAGAAACAAGGAAAAGTACGAAGATCCCGCGAGACGAGAGAACGTCTCTGTGCGGGGTGTTCGCGATGAAAGCACAAAAAAAAAAAAGCGTCGCGACGCATTGCCAGGATCTTTCAAAAAATTCGCCAGGACGGCTGCGACTAGGCTGAGTGGTAATAACGCTAAAACGGCGGAAGTCAACACCTCGCGAGCTTCCGTCTGTTAATCGGAGATAAATTAAAATATTAACGAGACTCTTCTTTCCCTTAATTTTTAACCATCCAATCTTTATGAGGTAAATTGTAAATAAATCTTTATGAAATAAAATGTAAATTTCCGTCGATATGTTGTGAAAAATGTATCGCGCAAATCTCGAATACTTTTTCTTGGATTTCAATGGAGAATTGAGAAAACGAAAAAACAATTTGAAAGAAAAACAAAAAAAATGGGAGTATGATAAACTACAATTCAGATACGTTCAAGTGCATTTTTATAATCTTATGGCATCGTATATCTGTATCGCTGGTTTGAGAAGAGCCTCGAAGTGAGAAAAATCCAATTTTCTTGGCACATTTCGATCTTAACGCATCTTCGGAGTATCTCGCGTATGTGCGGTCGATAGCGTATCCAAGATGTCTCGAGTATAAACGAGATTAAAGGAGGGAAAGATGGTGAAAGAAGAAGGAACTTTATTCTCGATCACTTGGCGCTATCCGCTTGGCCAGACTCGACCAACGCGAAACTATGACGTGCGAGAGAAGATGGCTGAGAGGAGAAAGGTAAAAGTGAGCCCAAGAACCCGTTAGATTTAGCTCCGGGAAATCGACTTTTCTCGACTTGCACTCGCATTCCCATGCTCCATAATATTATACGGATATATAGATATATTTAATACATTTGGTCCATCCTTGGCACACACTTGCTGGTTCACAACCTGACAATTCCTGTCGTGTCTCTGTTCCCGCGGGCACCAAAGTCCCCGCCAACCTCAGCCACGACTGCCACGAGAGCTACACACACACTACCTTCGTAACTTGAACAATTCGCAAACTCGCACAGTTTTGAAGGAATGAGGCGACCCTGATGCGCCTTCAATTAATAACCCGGCGGGTGCATATCTCTCACTCTACCTCGCACTCGATCCAACGGACTTTCCTGACTTGCTGCACCTTGCCGCGCAACTCTGATCTCGTCTTGGCCTAATAAATCCTCTTAGACTCGCTACATTGCCATCCGGTGTGCATTGACGCAACTATATACACGATTCGGGATACCCATAGAAGGATGAAAATTTTTTTTTTCAATCCTTACCGTTTTTTCATTCCTTTTTTCAATCCTTTGCATAGCCCGAAATAATAAAAGGAAATAAAATGTAAAAATTCTGGAGCAGGAAATGAAGGCCCTTTTGGTTGGGAAAGGAATACCGATGGTTGTCGGAAATTAAAAAAAAAAATCACAAAGTCTTGCCAAATTCGTGAAAAGATGCACTGATGCTTCGATCGCCACTGGGGTTCAGTTAGTCCAAGATGATGCAAAGAAAAAAATACTCCAAAATTTGTGAACCAATAGGCAATGAATTTGGTAAGCCGGGAAGGAGAAATCTTTGAAAATCCTCTCTTTCCCGGTTTCTAATTAGCATAGAACTGTATGCTAACCATTAGTCAACAGAATCCACGCATTTGCAGACCGAAATAATGAAGAGAAAAAAATGATCAAAAAATCCGGAGCGAGATGTAAAGGCTATCCGACAGGCCAGCCACTAACAGGAATCAAAATTTTTTTTTCTTAAATCTTTCGCCAGGCCTCTATTTCGTATAGATATACCGTAGACTTCTACTATGGGATCCAACTATATATAGTTAGCCCAAGATAATGCAAAGAACAAAAACGAACGTCCTAGCGAAGGACAAGTTTTCTCAAAATCCTCTCTCCGGATTCTACCTAGGACAGACCTGTATGCTATCCAACGGTTATTAGAATCCATGTATATGAACAGCTTGAAATAATGAAATAAACAAAAAAATCAAAACTTCTGGGACGAGAAGTGATATTAGTGGACAGATTGTGTCAGGAATAGAAAAAAAAAATACAAAATCTTGCCCTAGGCCTCTATTCCGTCAAGATGTATTATTATTGAGTCTCCACTGAGATTCGCCTACCGGTTAGCCCATGACAATACGAGGGAAAAAAAAACTCCAAAATTTTTGAACCAACGGTCAAGGAAAGTCGTAGTCACAGTGCGATTTGAAAAATTGATTTAAACGAGGAACGAAGCAAAAAAACACGGAATTAAACATTTTACAACGTTTCCTCGAAAGTTATTCTTCTCCAATTTCCTAAATTTCTTTTATGAGGTAGCCGAGAGATTGCGAACGATTTCTTCATGCGCACAGGAAGTTTTTACGCGACAGCTTGAAATTCGTACAAATTTACATGTTTGAGAAGTTTTTTTTTTTACTTAAAAATTTGAGCCAATTTCGAAGCCCGAATGAGCTTTCATTTCGCTTTGTGATTGCTTTTGTGACAAATTTTCGATAAACTGCAAATGTCTTCGAATTTTTAGTAACCATGTGTCAAAAAAAAAATCCTCCCAATACGATTTCTTCGAACGAAGTTCATCAGTATCGCTCAGAATCGATGGATAACCGTTTTTTTTTTCCTTCAATCTAAACAAATTTTGCTGGACTTTGATATTCGAATCAAATTAATGCTTTAATCGTTACGCGTTCCGTCCGAAGGTCGAATAATCCTCTCCCCCAAAGTGGTCGTTACGAGGTACGAAAGAGAAAACGTATGGCGGGGAAAGTGGAGATACTCGCGAAAATTTACGAGGTACCATCTCTCGCACGTACCATTTGCGGATTATAGATCGAAGAACGGCGAGATAAACCGAGAGTCGAGATAAAATTGATAAAATAATGTTTTTTTTTTTTCCCCAATCCCCTTGTCCGTAGATGCGGAGCGTTGACGATCGTCGCGAAGTTTGGGGGGTCTTTGCTCTGTATCAGTGTTGGGTGACAGGGTTTTAGCCCATTTTGGATGATTTCGTGGATCCGTGAGGACGCAGGAAAAGAATTATCACCGATTAAGCGCGATGTCGAGACGAAGAGGCTGCGTGGTATGTTGAACAGAACACCGCAATGAGGGAAGGAAAAACGCCAAAATACGTATATAAATAATATATATATATTTTTTTATATACTCTTTTGTATCGTTGTGGTATACGTGTATATGTTGCGAGTGTAGGAGGGAATGAAGATGAGGAATACAAATGTCTAAAGAAGTCGCTCTCGTGCCTTCTGCCGAGAGTTATCAAAATTGAATTTTTCGAAAGTTCACGAGGCCACAGCGGTCTCTCTCTCTCTTTCTCTCTCTCTCTCTCTCTCTCTCTCTCTCTCTCTCTCTCTCTCTCTCTCTCTCGCTCTCTCTCTCTCTCTCTCGCTCTCTCTTTCTCTCTCTCTCTCTCTCTCTCTCTCTCGTTATTTATGTTCCACTCGTACGCGCCTCGCCGAAGCCATTGTCGATGTACAATAGAAATTTGTACGATCTTACGTGGTGGGCAAGTCGAGAGGCTTTCTTCTTCGGTAGTTTTTCATTTTTTCTTTTTTTTTTTTGCTTATCCTCTTCCTCTTTCCTCCTTTTCGTCTTCAACTTTCTTATCCACTCGATATATCGAATAATCTTTTTTTTTTTTTTTTTCGTTCTATTCCTCATTCTCATGTTCCCGTCTCATCGAAAGTATCCACAATATATAATATGTGTGTCTATATAAAGCTGCTGCTCCGTTCAGTATACGTGTATTTCTTCGTCCTTGCGGCCACGAAGATATCGGTTTTTTTTGTCTCTTTTTTTTCCCCTATCAGTGAGCTTTCATGGCGTCACGCTAGAAAACGCTCTTTTCCCCTTCAATTCTCAATCTCTCTCTCTCTCTCTCTCTTTCTCCCTCTCGCCCGCACTAAGCGAGGAAAAATTTCACCATCGTTACACGCATACATACCGATTTTTCTCTCGAAACAAGAAGAAAGCATTTGGGCTTTAGTTTTTTTTTTTTTTTTTTTTTAATTTAAACCTCGGAATTACGCCAATTGGCCAAGAGAGGAGAGAATTAATGAGCGAAGAAGCACGAAGAGAAACTGGGCAAACAGACGCTCAAGGATTTTTATTTTTTCCTTTCCTACTGGCTAACCACCTGGCCGGCTCTCGTTTGTTCGTGAATCTTGTATATATATCGGGAGGGACTGAAGGAAATATCACGGGTGGGGCTTGTCATTCTTTCTTTTTTTTTTTTTTTCCTTTTCTTCTTTTCGTACTCGTCCGAGGGTTTTTGCCCATTCAATTTGCATGACAGAGCCTTGCGCCCGTACACATTCGTAATCCACTTCTTCGCTCGTGTTCACCGATTTATTTCGTTCGTCGTTTCATCGTTTCTTTCTCGCGTAGCGCGAAAGCGCGCGGAACTCTGTACTCCCGCGTTAGTACAGTGACGCCACCGCCGCAGGGGCGCTGATCACCGTCGTAATACGATCGCTCACAAATTTAACCAGGATTTATCGATTTTTGTTGGGTTTTTTTTTAGTTTTTTCTTTTTCGAGAATTAATTTAAATAATGATTCGACGATTAACATTAGTTATTTTGAAAGTTGAGAATTTTTTTTTTAAATACGATAAAAATTATGGACTTTACGCTTTGAGGTTGACGCTATTTCGTATTAGTTCGTTGGATGTACTTTTTTTTAATTAGCAGCTATTTAGTAGCGTGTCGATTCGATTTAATTATTGAATTTCGATTATTTTTTTTTTTTTTTTTTTTTCGTCAAGTTTCAAAATAACTAATTACTTTACAAGGCAATAGAACAGTGAAAAAGTTTACTGCGAGATCTTTACTGCGTTTGTTTTTTTCGTCAATTATTTTAATTCTCTTTAATATCGTGTAGGTACATCGGATTTTCCGATCTTTCTTTTCTTTTCCACTTTTCTCCTTTCTCGGCCCTGTCTATATTTCTCTCGCCTCGCTAATGTCTTTCTCTCTCTCTCTCTCTCTTTCTCTCTCCGAGCTCTGGGGAAGTAATGAATCGGATTAACGAGTTCACCTTGAGGCCAGCACAACCGCTACGAGCCAACTTTATCCCCCCGTACCTTCTTAACGGGACAACGCACTTATCGATTCTTAATCATCACGAGCCAATGCGGAGTAGCCTCATTTCTCGGCTACAATTATACTGCATGTATAATACATGTATAAAATTTACTCCAACGTTAAAACATATTTGAGGAAAATATTTCCAGCCTGTGGAGAATTCTGAAGGGAAAATCTATCTGAAATATATTTAATATACTTTAGATATTTTCAATATCTCTGTGGCACATCCAGGATGAAAATTTTTGCGTTTGATATCACGTGAAATTCATCGTAGAGCCAGTGACTAGCCAATTTATCCACTAACCACTCACTCTATGTCTGCGATTTTTCGCTACCTGGGCCGAAAAATTCTACACCAGGATACTATATTCGAGATACAAAATTTTTCCAAAAGCGATTATACAATCAATGGCATAGATTCTCATTTATATCGACTAACCATAGAATGAAAAATAAAACGAATCTTGAGTGTATCATCGATATATACGTTCAACGAGTATATTCATATTAGATAAGATTTCTCAATTGTTAAGTAAATCTATTTGGCGAATTGCAAATTATACAATTATATCCCAAATTAAATCTCGTCCCAATTCACTTTCGACCAATTAAGAATCAAACAAATTTATTCGTGAATGAATTTTAATCGACAAAAGCTACATCTAATTTAAATAAGCCCACTTCATTGTTTTTTTTTTTTTTTTTTTTTTTTTTTTTTTGGAAAATGAAAATGTCGTTAGCCCGAAACAACATTCGCAAAAGATAAAAATCTCAAAATCTCAACGTCCATACATTCGCATACGAGTCCGCCGAAATGACGTGCAAAAGTTCGTGAGTATAATTCATCAATAATGTATTGAACGAATAGATTACGGTTATAGTATCAAGTGTATGTATATATTAGGGCGTAGAAATTTTTTTCTAATTTTCCAACGGGCCACACCCGAAACAGTTAGTTTAGGTAGAAAAAAAATGTTTGTCAAAATATGAGAATTTCAGTTTGAATGGAAGATCCGCTGCATTCGATTTTTCATTTTGCTTTGCGCTCACAGCTGCCAGACGATCGGTTGGTGTCTTAATTTAAGATGCTCTTAAAATTTTATCATTCTAATTCATGTTTAAATTGAGTCCCACACGGATTTTCACATTATTATTTCACTACTTTTCAAAGCTGTCGTTCATAATAAGTGAAAAAAAACCTTTTGCGTTATGGTTTTCACTTTATCATGTTTTTGTGTGTTTTGATTGAATAATGGTCAGAAAATTCGTTGAAGGCCTCTATTAAATTTCTACCGAAGAGTTGAAATTCTAAGATCATCTTATTTAAGACACAAACTGATCCTCTGGCGGCTGTGAGCTCAGAGAAAAAAAATTTACCAGCAATCGTTCATCATGAATTCGATAAAAAGGGAAAAAAATGAAAAATCAAATGCGGCGGACCTTCCACTCAACCTAAAATTCTAATCTTTCGACATAATTTTTTTATTTTTTGAAACACCCCAATATATGTATGTATGTATTATGATCTCTTGACTCGTGGCAAAATCCCTTCACGATTTTCCGCGAGAACGTATACGTGAGTGAGAGATTACCCAAGAGGCTGGTTCTCACCCCATTCGCATTGCGCCAAGAATCGCGGGGTGAATTTTCGAGGGCCAAGTTGGAGCAATGATAAAATATGTATGCATGGAATACCGCAACGAGCCGGTAGAGTTGGCTTAATGCGCAGACTGGAAATTATGACGATAGTTTTCGCAAAGTCGCGTCATGTTTACCAGCGCGTCCCAATGGGTACGAGGAACTCCGATGAAAAGTCTACACGACTGAGCCGTGTAAATTATCAAATTCTCTTTAATGTATATGCGGTGCCTATATACAGGATTATCAAGAATAGAGGTCATACGATCTTTGTGATGGACGATTCAGGACCGGGGGGGATAAGAAAACATTAATTAGTCACGTTAGTCATTAGAAAACATTAATTCGTCGACTAGTCATGGGTGAAGAAATTTTCCGCTTATCCGGATCACTGCGAGTGATCACTTTCAGTGATCCGAGTATGTGGCAGATCGGAAAGAAGACGTATCAAAATACTGTCGAAGCAATAATTGCGAGCCTAAAAGAGCAGCCAAGTAGTTTTGGTTGATAGGATCATCTCAAATTGCCCAACATCGAGTGTAACACTCTTTTTTTGAGTCACCGAGTATATTGTACATGAATATTTCATGTACAATTTTTCAGTTAACAATCTCTTTCCCTCACTCGGCACTTATAGCTCACTCTCATATTAATTCTTCTCTGCCTCAACGGCCCGTATAATTTCCCATTTGCAACGCCACGGTAAAGACTTAATTCCGTTTTGCACAGTTTCAATTAATGCAAATGGCTTTAACGAAAATCCCAAGGATATTCCAGTTTCCATTGACGAAAACTTTCCCCCACCCCGACGCAAGACTCGATTCTGCGTGTGTACTCTCGTGTCGCGCATAGAGGAAGAGCATTGTCAACGAGAAATTTCGCGCGAGGGACACAGCGACGTGTGCCGTGTGTGTGTCCTTTTCACGAAATGCAATTAGTTAATTAATTCGACAGGGATTCATGATGGTAATTAATATTGATGCGCAAACCTCATTGTGGCTATAGTCCCGGGCGTGAAATTGTGTGTTGGACGATATTGGGATAACCGAAGGGTGGAATTAGATTGACACGAATGTACACAATGTTCATTTTGCAGACTCGCATTGTGCTACTGCCTCGTACATTTTGTTGTACAATGCTATCGCTAAGTGTCAGTTTTAATTTGATTCCAACTAATTGTAACGTATTGCGTGGTCAGCGTGAATTTTTTTAATGATACACGGAAATTTGATACTGAAAGAGTAGCGGGAAAAAAAAAGAGGTATCTTGAAATTTCAGAACACTCTCGACTACTGTGCTCTCTCGAGTGGATAAGAGCAGTGTCAATTGCAAGAAAGCGATTCGTCGATAAACCAAGATCCTTCACCTTAAAAATAGTCAAGAGTTTCAGCGTCTTATGACACTGTTCGAGCCCCGAGAACTCTTTGAAGTAATAATGTTCCGATTGATCCAACAGGGAAAATTGCAGTTTCTAATGGCAAAATTACCGACCAAATTACAAATCTACCGGAAAACGACTCTAGCGAATATGGGGAGTGCCTAAAATCTCGTTCCAATAACGATTCTACGAGAACGAGGCCTTTGCTAGCATCTCTATATGCAATTACAAGTTCACCGGATAACGACTCACTGGCTTTGCTGATGGCAAGGGTACCGGTAAAGTACCCGGTGCGTTATTCAAGGAAGTTATCATCTGGCAAGATTTGTAATTGGGTAGAAATGTCAGGCACTGCTCGTATCTGATAGACTAGTTTCTTTTTTTTTTTGTCGGCTTTTTTGGAATGTTTAAACTCTGGTCGCGCGATGTTATTGGACAGTGAAGTTTTGCATAGAGTTGTACACATATGCCTCATTGGCTACTCAAGTTTTCGTCAAAGCACCATAATTTCATTTTCGAATAAAATTATAATAACGACAGGCTGCCAATGGCAGTGAGAGCTTATTTTTCACGGTTTGCTACTTCACCGGCTGAATATCTTCTTTTGAGCTAATATAAGTTACGAAGAACGTGTACTCTCAGTTAAACAGCAATCTACAAACGCCGCAGTGATCACCAAAATTAGCGTTGGAAATTCCCCCAGTCTCCTCTATATTTCAATATTAAATGTCATTTAAGCGAAAAAAAAACTCCCCTCGAGTGTTGAGCAAAGCTCTTTGAACATGGAAACAAACAAAACAAAAAAAGTACCAAACGCCGGAAAACTCGTCGTCGAAAATTCTGGTGAAAAAGTATTTCCTCCGAGGTCTCAAGTTTCTCGCGATCATTACCCGTTGAATAAGAAAGGATGGAAAAATTCTACGGGTACGAACGGATGTGCCCACAGATAACTTTTAACGAACGGATTTGTCATCCCAACGGTTCAGCGAAATCTCGTATGCTTCTCTCTCTCTCTCTCTCTTCCTCTCGTTATTCGTTTTACTTTAAAAATCAGCGCTATGCTTTCGTCTCACTTGGGTCCAACTATCAAACTATCTGGAATCTCGTGACGCTGCGATTTATACAATTTTTGCGTGAAGGGCGTGCAATTTTTTCCGATACTTTTTCGTCAGCAAAATAACGTGGCGCAGTTGAAATTGCGAGAAAAGTGTTACGATTGTCACGTTTCATGAAATTTTTTTTATAAATCGTTAGCCCTAACAATTCTATTCGATTACACACTATTATTATATGAATTAATTTTTAATTCATACAACAACGAGGTCAAATCCAATAATTGTGTTTATACGTAATTAATCATTTTTTTTTTATTTTTCGAGATGCTTGGAGAAAGTTTAATCCCACGAGAGTTCTTTCGAAATAAAATTCCTTCTCAAAGTCCCGGGAATATCGAATGAAAGTATAAGCGAAAAAAAAAAAAAGTATCAAAGCCCAAAGGAATGAAAGAATGTATACGAATGAGCTGTACGTATATCACGACCCAGAGAAATATACGTTGCCCCTTTACATAAATCATTCTCTCGTCAAGGATTCATCAAATTCGCGCTGCTTCCATAAAAGAATTTCTTCGATGCCTTTGAATTTGAGATTTTCTGCAATGGCAATAACTGGAATGTAACTTCGCATCTTCAATAGGACCTACGTTTTCTTTCGTACGAAAAGGATACAAAGTGAAAACCCACTTAAGAACTTTGATATATATCAACGTGAGGCATCTTTCTTTTTTTTTTGTCCCCTCTCCCTGCCGCCCCTACTTTCATCAATCAAATATCGATTTTCTTGTCCAAGCGGATATACGTGTATACAAGTATAGAAGAGTGAATAAGGATCGAAATATTTTCACGTCTCGTATCTCTTATCTGACGATAAATTATGTTTTTTGTCCTGTTTTTCATTTTTATTTTTAGTTTTTCTTAAAAAAAAAAAGAAAAAAAAAACGAATAAATAAAATTTCTGCAGCAATTACTCAGAATTGAAAACTAGGATAACGATAAACGCATCCCCATTCCTGACCCGGAGTGCTTTTGATTTTGAGAATAAAGTCTCGTAAAATCAAGTTAACGAATGGATTATAATTTAATTTTCGTAATTCTGATAAATCCAGACTTTTCAGCTTGACAAATACAGAAGGCAAGTTGCAGGGCTAAATTTCCAAAATTTTATGAAAAAAATTAGGTACAGGAACAATTTATAATGCATAAATGATTTTTTTTTTTCTTTTTTAATTATCATTTTACGTCCATCCCTTCTGACTGATGAATTTTCAAAAAAAAAAATATCCAAGATACTTCGCGGATCCCTTGAGAAATGTTTTTTTCGACGAATCTCGTATATCAATTTGGACAAAAAGTGTATAATATGAAGTTTTGAGAGACGTATCGTGATACCCCAAGTGACAATCAAATATTTGTTTTCTTCGAACGATGGGACAGCAAGCACTCAAGCCATAACGGTATTTTTCTGTATATAAATGTCAAAGAGTAGTCGCAAAATGACAACGAAAAAAATCTCCCAAGAAAGAGAGAGATATTGATTGATTGATTAATTTATTTTCATGTCCTGGTTTAACCATACGGCAAAAACAGTAATAGCATAGTGAAAAAACAAAAGACTTAAAATTAAATAACGAATATAATAACGATAATATATAATATTCCAAAGCGAGCAATGAACCTTGATGGTAAAGTATAAACATAGCGAGAGAGAGAGAGAGAGAGAGAGATAGAGATGCCCATAAAGCGAGTCTCTTTGTAACTTTTGTAGAATTCGTGAACATAATTATTGCTGGCAATCTCATCACGAAGATCCGGATAATAATTGCTTTTTACAAATTACAAAAGTTTCGAAAATACATGTTTTAATTGACAATAGGTCAATTGCTTACTCCATTATGTATACATAATTGCAATCCATAATGGAGTAAGCAATCCACGTATAACATGGACGTTTCAAAATTTTGTTAATTCGAACAAACAAACAAAATTTTAATCTACAAAAAATCGAATATTCCGTGCAAATGTGATATTAAAATTTCGCGCATACTTTTCGCGAGATTGCGAGTCCTCGAAAGTTTCGTAAGTTCATCGATCGTTCATCGGAATAATGAATTACAATTGGAAATTATCGATTCTTCATTTTCACCCCACCGCGGAAGAGCCAATTATTGGAGAGCGAAAAAACAAAAACAAAAAACTAAACTTGCAAAAAAGTCGAGGAACGAGAGTTCCAATGTTCCCTGCATCCAATTCGCGAGGTAAAAAGCATCGAGAAGTAAAAGTACACAGATATCGAAGAGTTTCGGCAAAAGCATCGACGAGAAAACTTCGACGCGTCGAAATTCAAGGAGCAAATTAACCGTTTGGCTTGAGAGGCTCTATGGATTCGTTAATTGCGATAATTATCGGGCCATGTTATTTCCCAGGGAAAACCCCTCCGTTGGATACAAACTCTGCTGCAATAAAGTTCAGAGAGTGTACTCGATTTTCGTCTATTTCGACCTCTCTCTCTCTTTCGCTCCATTCGAGATCGAAGTGCATTGCATAATAGAGCAGACCAAACGATTGGCCAACTTCATCGACGAATTTTCCGTAGACTCGCAATTTTCGCGGATGAATTTAAAAATAAAAATTACGAAAGATGAAAAGAAAAATTGAAGAAATTTTTTTTTTTTTCGTCTCACCATTGCTGCTCGATGATAACTCCGGCGAGTTGAACATTTGATCTGGAAAAACGTAAACAGAAAAAAAAATTACGTATGGTGGCGGGCGATTGAGATAAAATTTCCGAGCATATCGTAGAATCGAAGGGACAATGAATATATTCTCAAAATTCCGTCGAGCATATTGGTCAAAGGTATAAAAGTATAGAATTGGTAAAAAGTAGAAGTATGCAACGTTTTATACATTGACGATTTACTTCAGTGTACAATTTGGATGGTCGAGAAATCGATTACCGTAAATCGTTTCACCGATTCATCAGCTGGGCCCAATTGTAACATGGATATTCCATACAATTGTCAAACAGTGTATGTGTATCAAATTTTATTAGAATGAGATTATTCATTGACGCTTCCTAGAATATTGTTGGGTCGCTTTTGAGGAGAAAAACGAGTAGCAGAGAGATAGCTTTAATTTTTCGACCAATCATTCCAATGCTTTATTTTAACCTGAAATATTGAACAACTCTGAGAATGATTTATCCGAAAATTTGTGAAGTAATTTTGATGTTTCCCTGTGGAGGGTTAGATCGATGCCAGACTTCGGAGTCAAAAGGCATCTGTTTCAAGTACTCAGCACTTGTTTGGTACTTGAAGAACATAATTTTACTAATCAACTGCTCTTCGAGAATTTTAATTACCGAGCACAAAATGCTATTGTATTTATCTTATAGTATCTATTTCACGTATGTGAAAAATTTTCCAGGACAGCATAGTTCACATCGTTTATTCATTTTCGACAAATTTTCCAGCATCCTCGTAGACTAAATTACTCAAAGGAAAGAAAAACCTTGAGGCAAGCATATGATATTCTTCAACACTCGAATTATTTGTTGGCAACTCGCTCGAAAAGCGAGAATTCTGCGAAAGGGCAAACAATCACGAAAATGAATAACGGATAAATTAATTATCCGGACGATGCCATTATCCGTTGTGGATTACATGCAATATACGTTTGCGCCACTCGTCATGTATATACGTATCAGCTACACAACTTATACTGTATGCTCATCACTCATAACGTGTTGCCATTCGAGTTGAGTCGAAGAGAGAAAGAGAGAGAGAGAGAGAGAGAAATCCGCTCGCTCGCCCAGAGATATTTGCATATTCGACGTTAAACTGCAAATCGGTGGAAACTAACTCGGCCCTCTCAACGTAAACGAGGATTGAGGCTCTCGTAATGTGTGGAATTTATGTACACGCTGTGGATCCACTCACACCTCGTTACTCGAGGCAGCTTTCCAACGATAAATGAACCATCACCTCCCGTTACATTGAAATATCCATGCTTTATCTATTTATCTGACAATTTATGTAACATCGATGCCGTCCAGTAACCCAATATTCCTGATTCATTAATTTGCATAATTGCTATTTATGCATTTACCTAATAATTTCGTTCAACCCTGATTTTACGAACCAGCTCACGCTGTGGCAGTAAAAATACTCAATTTGGATCATTCAAGAGAGAAAAAAAAAGTGGATTTTATTCTCGTGTAATTTGCTTCTGTTCTCATTGTCAATTGAAATTTTAGGCATACATGAATGAGGATCGTTGATCGCGTTTTCGTGAAACGATTAATGTGCGATATCAAAAGTACCAGGAGCCAAAATTATCTCGTCTCGATAGATTGGAATAACAATTTCATGAAACGAAAAAGAATTACCGGAGCGTATAAAGTGAGACGCGAGACTGAAAAGTAGAAATCTCGAAGAAAATGCGCGTGGTTACGATCCGATAAAACTTGGACTTTTACGGATCGGACTCCCGAGCGCGTGATTCCCCGGGCTTTTTACCCCGCCGGATCCTACGAGAGCCCCCTCTTACGCTTCAATCGCAATGGCTTACGTTTTCAACAAAAACTTTTACCTCAGGAGCTCTTTCAATTTGTATCGTTTTCAGATAAGCGGATATAACCAAGTTTTACTTCACAATTTACTTTTACCACGTACGCCTCACTCAAGCTGTTTTCTTTCCTGGTTTTTTTCTCCCTCTATTCGAAATTCGAAATTCGAAAAAAAAATAAAATAAAACCAGGAAAAGATTTAGTCGTATTGTATTTCGGATGAAGAAAGGATTTAAGATCTATTTCGCATTCAGTAAATATTCGAAAAATATTTATAATTATTATCACAAAGAAATTTAATTTTTTCATCGAATTACGATGAATCTGCGAGTTTTTTTTTTTTTTTTTGATGGAACTCTTTTTCTCGTTCTCTGAGAGTTTTAACCGGATATAACGATTAGAAGAACGTCGAGACTTCAAAATTCGTCGATTGGCTTTAAACGACTTCCGGTTGCCCGATGCTTTTTTTTTATTTTTGCATCTCGCAATCCCACAAATATATGTCTATGCAACGTTCGGTATGCACGAAGAGTATACACAAGTCCCTGGAACGGCAATTTATACGGAGAGTGAGACAGGATTTGGCTGGTCCCGTCGCGTGAAACACGAGTACGAAAAGCCAAGTGCAAGCCCGGATTAAACTTTTCCGTTTGAATCAAATTTAACTTGGGCCGAGGAGAGAGAACGTCGCGGTGTGCTCGAAGGTTATCGAAGTGAGAAGCTTTCCTACCGGGTAAACTACTTTTGTTACGTATCGATCTACTTGGCCGGTGTAACTCGTTAAATCATGAATCACGAAAATGCCCTTGCATGGAGATAGTTCATGTGTGCGCATGAAAAGAAAATGAAATAATTTCGGATCGAAAAGTAGAGGAAATCCTACAGACTAGCCACAGTCAGAGATAACATACTTTTTTTTTTCAAAAATCCTTTTTCCTAACTTCTAATTAGAATAGAACTGTAGTCACCGATAAGCAGAATTCGCGTATTGAGAAAGAGTATAGAAAAATTTTAGATGGAAAAGTGAAGACAATCTTACAGGATCGCCACAGATAGGAATTCAGAAAAAAATATATATTTTTCTAGACCTCTATTTCAAAAAGATCTACGATACGGTCGTCGATCGCCACTGGAGATACAACTATCGTTGGGCCAAAACGATGAATGAATAAAAAAAGAAATTTTGCTCCCGGTCGAGGATCAAAAGAATTTTTTTTTTCCCCGAAAATCCTTGACCCTGACTTCTAATTAGTGTGCTGCTACCTATCAGTATACAGAATCCACGTATCTTAGAGCCCGAAATAATGAAAAGAAAAAATGAGAAAAACGTTGGGTAGAGAAGGAGATGAGGCCGAAGATATCTGCATCAGACGAATTGACATTGCGGGACTAGGGAATTACTTTACGAAGAAAATTCACTGCGGTGTCAAAGTTCGTATTGATAACGGTTCCTTTTGGCTGCAGCGCCGAAAATAACGGTGATAATTATTTTTTTTCCGTGAAAATAATAATAATTTCTCGATATCCATGCCAGAGGATTAAAAATGTGTCAAAAAATTAAAACCTAGCTAAGTATGAAAAAGTAAGTCGTCCACGAGTCGTCGTTGAGCGATCGGACGATTTTTTTTTAGTCAAAATTCATGTGGTTCTCGAAATTTTTTTAAATAAAATTTTCGAACAATGAACGCGAACATTCCAGTTTCAGGAAATTTCAATCCAACGGGACTTTGTACGCGGATAAGTACGAAGGGATTTCAACATTGCAGACAATTTTTAAGTTTTTGAAAAATGACTTTAACGGCTTTTTTTTTACGATCGGAGCACATAATTGTTTATTGCCAAATTGAAACATATGCAAAACAACGAATTAAAATTAATGAAAGTGCAAAGCAAATTATAATTTGACCTTGTTCACAAAACTTCCTCCGGGCGAAAGCCAGCAAAGCTTTCTGCACTGCCAATTATTCTTTTTATATAGTTTTTTTTTTTTTTTCATTGCAAATGCAAACCAGCGATAATTCTCAGCGACAGTGACGAGAAAAATTCTACCTGAAAATATTTTTGATCAACGCGACAAGCGCCATTTTTTTTTTGTGCTTTTCGTCATCAGCTAAAATAGAGAAACGAGCCGGAGGATGGAAACAGGCGAATATAGGGAGAAAAGACAGGTGGGAATGAAGAGAAAAAGAAAAAGCAGAGAACAGACAGGACAATGTAGCAGACGAGGAGAATATCGTACCGGGGGCTCGAAAAACAGAGCCACCCTAACGCGCCTGTGTGTCCTTTTCTCATTAACGTTGGGTGTCACGTCGCAAGACCTTTAGTCGCCCCATTCGTTTTCTCTACTCACTTTTGTTTTTTAGTTTTTTTTTCTTTTTAGTTTTTCTCTCTCTCTCTCTCTCTCTCTCTCCCTTTGTATATATATGTCATTCCCATCCACTTCCTCATCTCTTTTCCAACTCACTCTCATTCAACTCTTTCCCTCTACTTGGCTCTACCACTATCACTGTTTCGTGTCTCCTCCATCGCACCCTCCGGGGGCCTCCCCACCCTGGGAACTTCTATTTATATTTTCTTTTCATTAACGAGTGGCCATCGTTTCTTATTTATTTCTACCATTATTCGCGCAAACCGTATACGAAAAAAAGCGTAAAACGTCAGCTTATGAATTATTCTCTTATATCAAGCATTGTTGTACGAGGAACTTTTTTTTTCCTACATTTTTTGTTCGCTCTGAAGCACATTTCTTTGTGCGACATTCGAACAAATATAAATTCGGAATAATATGTATTTTTTTTGTAAGCCTACAAATAGGACATTTCGCGCCAACTAGCGAAGAGCATCGAGTCCTGACCAATTCAAATTTTTCCCTGCTTTACCCATTTCGTTGGTGTCAGTAAAAATATTATCTGTGATTTTTTTTTTTTTTTTTCAAAAGTTTTTGCATCTTTTTTTTCCTTCTACGAATTCTCAAAGAAATTTCGTTGCCAAAAACGTTGAGTAGAACTGACTGAGGAAAAATGTGATATCGAAAAAAAAATGATCACATCAATTTTTGTTTTAGACAATTGATAGATCCGAATGCAAAAAAAAAATAACGTGAAATTTGAATTCTCGAACAATGTTGAAGAAACGGTTTCTTCATTTGCTTTTTTCGGTCAAATCGGTTAAAATAATCGTCAAAAGTCTCAACTGGTCATGCAAAAACTTCAAATTCAATTTCCTCGAATTTAATTCATCGCTATTAACAGGTCAAGACGTTTACCGTAGGTGAGCTTGGCGACGAGATTGAGTATGCACTCGTGACGGGTCTCGTATGTGTATGGTCGTGGTTCACTGGGACACCAGAGCACAGCCGGTCCGCAAGAGCATCTTCCGGCGCTTAGAACGTTGTCCGGATTCTTGGTCATACCTTCGCCAACGAGATTGCAGCCTGGCGACGACATTTTTAGACCTTGCGGACAGTGTCTTCTCCATCTTCCAGGGATCTCTGTCAATAACAAACCAACATTTTTTAATCGATCATGAATGAATAATTTTTAATCGCTGAAAAAAAGAAAATATTACAATTTCGAAAAAAAAAACAAACAACCAATTATTTGCTCAATGACCTAATCTTTCGCCACGTGTGTGAATACACTTTTTTCATTCAGGAAATTGTTTTTAACAAGTTTTTTAAGAAAAAAAAAAGATAATGGATGAAGAATTGAAAAGTACTTTTTGCGACTTTATAAAAGTAGAATCGCAGTGCAGGCTAGTGAGAACAGAATAATGTGTAATTAGCCACAAGAAAATAAACAGAAATTAATTTCAGGCTCGTGTGTCCATTTCGTTTAATCTTGCATGACGTAAATTAATATGAAAAAATTTTTTACATCGGTAATATGAAAATAAGGGACGCGTTGATGATTCTGTCGATTTTCGACGAAAATGACATTGATATCATTAAACTTGCTTCATAAAACGCACGGACAAAATCGATAATATCGAAATTTCGTAATTACCAATTGGTAATACATCTCTATATATGCATGTACGATTACACGTATACATATAAGTTTCGCAAACTCGTATCGCGTTGATCATAGACGCGATTTCCAATAATTGATGGCTCGTACTGTACACTCCGCTCGATTCCGATATATAAGCGCTACTTCATTAACGGATACAAATAAACACAAAAAATCGTGGGTAAGGATACTTCATGGATGTGCAAACAAATTTTTATGTTGGTAACCGCATGAATAACAAGACAAGCTTGCAAATTGGATAATTACATGATGGATATTAACGAATTAGTCCACGAGAATGAATCGTGCCGGAAAGCAAAAAATTCATCTGGTAATAATACTTCAATTTACTCAAATTAATTTTTTTGAGCTCGGACGAAATTGATGAAACACGTCGTTGAAAATTTCATGGAAATTATTATCATATTTTCCAATGCAATATCGAACGAATAAATAAATATAAAAGTACGTTACAAACATATGTTTTTTTTTTTTCAATCATTTGCTTTTTACATAGCCCATAATATCCCCTTATCCCGTTTTTTCCATCTTTGAGACCCTCTCAGACTGTCTTTCGCAGCCGTACTCTTTACTGCGATGAACAGTTTGATTCAAATTTTCACCAATTCTGGGATTTTGATGCATTTTTGCTTCGATTGGGGTGAAAACTGGCGAGGATAAATTTCGCTTCGAAACAGTAACAGCGAAATATTCCACTGTGTATAAATTACACGCTTGTTTTGGTTTCGGTTTCGGTCGAACAAATGAAGTGTAACTCGTAATATATGGATATAAGAGAGCAAATGAATGGATATAACAGAGCAGATGATATATATTTGAACGATATTTTGGGCGAAACTCGATACCGGCTGCATTAATGAAATAAAGCCAAATGGTAATACGATTTTTATAATAACTCGCTCACCCAAAATGCGAATCAAATATTCAAAATTATAATTCTGCTCCTGAATCATATTCAAAAAACGCATCGAGCTCCATCAGAAAAAAAAATTATCGTCCACTGACAATTTATAGGAGGAAAAAGTATTACAAAAAATTGAAAGAAAAAGAAAATTTCATTAAAAATGCTTATGTTTTTTTTTTTTAATATATACCGAACCGTCACTGATCATGGGTCTCGGAAGAGCAAGGTAAGCCATCAAAAGCATTCTTGCTATGGTACATTATTAAATTCTTAACACAGGAATTTGATGGCGATTTTATTTCCCTACGTCGATGACTAATTAATTTCGCTTGAATTCCATAGACGGGAAATCTCGCAATTTTCCCCTTTGTACTGTCCCGTTCGTGCGTTGATTGAATATGAGAATAATTCGTCGAACTTACGAAAGTGCGAGTGGGTCTGTGAGAATCTCTTTCGGTTAATCTCCAGGAATTTCGGAACTATGAAATGAAAGTGCGAGTCCGAGTGAAATGTCAATTTTTGTCCATTCGTTTATATTCGGGAAAATGAATTTCTCAGAAAATAATTATTGATAATTGGAAATAATTGAAGAAAGAAAAATGATAAAGGGGAAAAAACAACGTGGGCGAGAGTATGTGCAACGGAAAAGAAAAAACAAAGCAAATGATTGGATAAAAAAAAATAGATAACGGAGGCCGCGTTTCACCGTATCGAACATGCCGGGAGATAAATTGAGGTAATCCTGGAATCGGTGAAAATCCCATTCGATATAAAATAGATGAAACTAATCTATTTTTTTTTTTTCTTTCAACTATTTTTTATCGTTATTCTTGTTATTAACGAGTCGAACGAAATTTGCACGCACATGGTCTCACGTAATTCTTATAAATAAATATTGAATTTTTATCGTTCATGTTTTTCGATACTTTTACGTAATTTTAGGGTTTTTTTTTTCCACCATCGAAAAGTATAGTGGACCCAAGATTTATAAAAAGTATACGAGATATATTTCAGACTTAATTCATGATGTGAAACGGATGCGAAAAATAAATCTGAGGTGTATCCGAATTATACTGAAAAATATTTTTTTTCTCCATGAGGTTTCAGATGTGGCGAAAACTATTATTAATTTTCCTGATAATAATGCGTATGCACTTGCGAAAATTTACCAGTAATAAAAAAGAAAAAAAAATTCTACCTATTTCATTGAAACTATATCCCCGCAATTACACCGATCAAAAATAAAACCGAGCTTGACGATAACGACGCTCGGTATTATCCGTCAAAGTCAGTATCGAACATTGAGCAATTGAGGGTTTTTTTTTTTTTTTTTTTTCATTCCCCATAACTCATTGATCTGCAGTATCACTTCAAAGTGCATGCACTTTCATATGCGTATATATAGAGTGCTAAAATGCCAAAGAGCCCAACAACCCACGCTATAAAGCATCAAATTATCCGCGATTTACGCCCTTTTGATTATCAGAACTCGAAATATATATTTCTCAACGAATCCAAACATGCATATATGTCCCAATTATACGAGGTATTCCAGCTAAAGGGAAACGATTTTTAGCCAAGAACATTTTTCGGAGTTATTTTTGATTCGCAAAAAAAAAAAATAATAACTCCCCAAATCTCATCACTCCTGGCACACATTCGATCCACCAAAAACGAAATTAAATATTTTTATATCTTGCGCATGATTTTCGAGAAATTATTCAAAATTTTCAATCAACTTTTAATATTATTTGAAAATTTTTTCGACAAGTCATTCCTGATAGTTATATACGATTTGAATAAGGATGGGCGAGATAGAATTTGATTTGTTTTATAAAAGATGTGGAAAAATCTGGACGAAATTTGAAAAGTGGCGAATCAAACGCTCAGGTCGAGTTGACTTGTAATGACTCGTATGTGGAAAGACGGATATATATGAGCATGTGTATACAGCGAATGGTGCAGGTACGAAACCAAGAGATCTCCGTTACTTGAAAGTTCTAATTTTCTCTGTTGCTGATTGGGACGCCGAGTGTGCGATTGAAAGAACGAATGAGGACGCAATAACTTTCCGGTACGTAATTTTTTTTTCTTTTTTTTTCCACGCAGAGAACTCTCGAAGTGCTGCACAAGTGGAGAGTGGAGCGAGACATGAAAAGAGTGAAAATAATCGGTCAGGACGTATATATACGAAAGTGTCCACACCGCGTTCGGCTCAATTCCAGGATTGAACTGCTGAACAAAGGAACTAGCTACAACGAATGACAGCCACACTTTTATACTTCTGACGATACCCTTGCTCGACTCATTTTTTCTCTATTTCCCCCCCCCCCCCCACTCTGTCCGTTAAACGATCAATTTGCCCCTCGATGTGGTTATATCGCGAGACGAGAAATTAATTTAAAAAAAAAAAACAAATTGTCGAAAATATAAAATGCAAAGGACATTTGCCGCAGTGAGAAAATCGTGAAAGCAAAGAAAGCTGAAATATTTTAATAAATTTTAGATTATTTTGCTTCCTCTCGAAGGAATCGTCGTCGTGGTTCTTCATGAGAAAAATTTATTTCGTTGAAATAAGAAATTTAATAATTCAATTAAAAGTAATAATAAAAATATACGTTTTTTTTTTAATATTTATTTTTATAGGATCGATGTATCCGAGTTGAAATTTATGAATTTGAATTTGTGAATATGCCCTACCGATTTTATCCTAAATTTAATTTTTTTTTCGCAAGAATTAATCAAATATTGATGATTAAATTCGATGAGGAACGCCGACAAAGTGTGAAAAGTATCTTTTTCATTGCAGTTGGGATCGAGAGTCTAATATATATATATTCATATTTTTGTTTTTCTTTTTTCGTTAAAATTTGCATGTCTCACACAACCGAGGCTCAATTGTACGTCATAAAGCCGACAAATAAAATTCGGGATCTCACGATTCGCTGCCAATTTGTATGGACACGGAGTTAGAGGGAGCTCGAGCGGTTCGTCACTCACTAAAACTCGTGTGCACATTTCTCTCACGAGTACCGTGATAAAAATGCAAATACGCAATTACGTTTCGTGTTTTTCCGTTTCCCCCCTCTTGCCGCAAACCCTTGCTTTGGCATCACTGACGCGAAACTTGTTTTCCCATTTCCGCAACGTTTCCCGTTTAACATGAGAGCCCTGAGAGAGAGAGAGAGAGAGAGAGAGAGAGAAAAAAGAGTGGGAGAGAAAAAAGAGACCGCATAAAGCGAGTCATGAAAAATAATTGACAAGCTCTGGCTATTCCAACAGGGAAGCGCGGTGGGTAAGTTAACTCTGCGGCAAACGAGACATCCGTTTGGCATATTTTGCGAACGTTTGTGCACGCTGCAAAGATTTTTTTTGTCGATTCGTTAGTATAGTTGGTGAGACTCTTCGAACTGCGGTTCACGAAAGTATTCTCATTTATCGTTTCTCTCTTACTTTAATTCGTGCTCTTTATCGTTCGTTGCAATTCCCAAAAAAAAAAAAAGAAAAAAAAAAGAAGAAATCGTAAGCGCAGAGCCATGGCCAAATCTGAGTTGCATTGTCCATGAAACTGTATCCCGTTCCAACGAGATTGTCCATGTAGATGACAATATGAGAACAGCTGCTCATTCACCGTTGTTTCTTTCGAAACTGCAGAAAACTATGCTGAATGATCTCCAACGGGACTCCTCGGAGTGGCCAACGAGTATGAAAGTTCTTGATTCACCCTAAAACCACAGAGCAATACTGCACTTATATTGGATTCGCTTGAGGGATAAGAAAAGTAGAGATATGTATCGATGTTCGAGAATGTCGTTGCCTCTGAAAAAATTTTGAGAAAAAAAATATACTCTCGAATATATCTCGAATATATCTCAAATATATATTCTCGCATATGCCGTTTTTTTGAGAAAACAGCAGCATATATAAGAAACTTAAGGCATGGATCATTGCTCAAACCGGCGACGAAATGGAAACAATGATCTAGTCAATTAGTAGATAAATGAAATGAAAATGTACTGCTGTTACTATTGGCATAGGGGTAGATAGTAAAATATGTTAAGGAAAACACAGAGGGGGCTAAAGCACGGACAAATGTCCGAACATATTTGTGCGAGTTCCATTCTGTCTAGTCCTATGATATGTACTAAAAATTTTTATTTGTTTAAATAGAACGAAAAATAAAAGTGAAAAATGAAAATAAAAAATACTTGGATCCATCAGCAAATTCATTATTACTGTACAAATACTGTGACATGGTTGTTAAGCATCATTGACTCAGAAATTCCCTGACTTTTCCAGGTTTTTCACACAGGTTTTGCAAATATTCCAGAGAGATTAGGGAAAAATAAGGAACATGTGCATGGAAACACGAGCATGTTTACAAACTATACGGGACGGATCGTATACATAAAAATAGCAATGAATCTTAAATATTAAAATAAAAAATTTTCAAAAAAACTGAAATATAAAAAATAATTTAAGGACTGTAAAGTAAAAAATAAATACATTAATAGCAAATACCGAACCTGTTCTTTATTATAAACGGAAATTTTTATGTCGGTGCCAATAAATGAAAAATAAATATAAACACTTATCTACAATAATAATTGTGTAGTTGCGTAGCGACAAATCGAATGCAGAAGCGTAGCTTTAGAGCTTTGGAGTAAATTAGTTTTTAGCTTTTGAAATTTTCATTGTTTGGCACTGACATAACTTTTGTTGTATATAATAAAGAATAATATAAATATTAAAAATATACAAAAATATTTATTTTTATACTTTTCAGTTTTTTCTTTAAGTTGATTTGATTTTTCATAATTCTGGCAAAAAGTAAATTTTGAAAAAATTCCACAGAATTTTCTAAATTCCCTGAGTTTACCCGGTTTTCCATATGCGTAACAACCATGCGTAACTATCTCAAATTCAAGGAAAATGACAGATACATTTGAGCATCCGATGATTATCCAAAAGTTCAATTGTATCGGCATCGCGGTGAAATAAAAACTATAAAAAAATTCAACTATCCTTGAGACGATAGAAACATTGAGCTTGAATAATAATGTCACGGCATCGCATAATGGAAACGATCAGAAATAAGTTTTTTTTTTTGCCAACTTTGAGAAACATTGTTTTTTGCTCTATCAATTGAATTTTGAGACTTTCTTCGATGCATTCATTTATGGATTTGTCGACATCGGAACATAAATTTTTTCAGCAAATTTGGAACTTTTTTTTCGAAAAAGTGAAGGAATTGAAATTTGTGATGATTTTGTACATAGTTCGGTGTTAAAGTAATTTTTGGCAATTTTTTATAAATTCCAACCAACGAGTACGATGAAAAATAAGCTATCGAGAAGAAACGCTCTCGTTGTTATTCAGGAAGATGCGTGAAACTTTTCAAAGTAGAAATTGGAATTTAGATAATGAAACATACAGAGACTTCATGATTTGCTCAACATGTTTGCATTAACACGGGCAAGCCCTTGGCAATATTGTCGATCTTGTGGAAAATTTTTAAGCCATGCTTGATTCTCCGAATACTTTAAGTTTGTAAAGTGATATAGGAGTCAGAGAAGAAATTAACGTAGCGCTATACTTTAAAAGAAATGCTCAGATTATTCCCGCAAATATACAAATAAATATTGTCAATCAATCTTCATATCTCTTATTCTATCGTCAAAAAGTCGCAGCGACACTCCATTCCCATAATTAGTTTCTTTGTACCAAACGATATTGTTTTTTTTTTCCGCATCGGTCCTTCATCTCTATTATATACATAAAAATAAGATTTTACTTCCAGCACATCTACCGGGCTTCATGCACCTACCACTTTGATCCTGGATGAGAATTGACAAAACTCTTGGAATTTTTATAGGCCACGACGCGATATCGTAGTACATAAAAGGTGAAAAACGAAATTTATCAAGCGGCTTGATTTTTTATTTTTGGCGTTAGATCAAAATGTCACTATCAAAATCTTTGCTTACCTCTTTGATCTTGGACGAGAGTTGACGATACTTTCGAAATTTTCATAAACGACTACGACGAATAATATATAGCGTGGTACATGAACGTTGAAAAACGATACTTATTGCCGAATCGCGATTTTTCTTCTCGGCAAGAGATAAAAATATTGGAATTCTTTTTCACTATGGACGAGTGGCGATTATTATAATGCGCATCGAAGTGACAATGTGAAGTGTGTCGACTGTCGTTATTCTATTATTTTGCATATTGGGGTCGCGACGCACTAATGCGATAGACTACGTTTTTTTATCTCACCACGGTAAATGTATCGTTCAAGGGGAACTTTTTTCGCGTTACTGTTACTAGACGGCGGGTCATAGCGAGGGCGAGGGAAGGGGGGCTAGTAACGGAAAATTGCCGTTTGAAAGTGATCGGAGCTTGACAACAGGCAAGGGCGCGAGGGGGGGGGGGGGGCTCGATTTATCGAAAACTCGACATTTCCATAAATTTCATCATATTATCTCTCGTATATCGGATGCATTGAAGAAAAAAAAATCGCGGAAATGTTTAAAACCATAGGGCCAACTAGCGTTCGTGATATGCGACCCCCCACTCCTAATCGTGTATCGTACATTCTACGTGCATGTAACGGTTGAACTCTTAATTATGCCAAAGAAAGAAAAATATAAACGATAAAAAAAGTCAACGGATTATATTCTACTACGTACTTATTTTTTTCCTGCCGACGGAGATCCCTCCCCGAAGGGAGACCGAAGGGCTTACGGGATGGTTGATTGATGAGTTTTAAAGATGTTTGTCAGGGTCCGGGCAATGTCCAGCGAAAACTGCCACACCCTATACACGTACATCGAACGTTACGCCACGGACATGCGCATGGTTCGAGATTAAACGGGTAATCGAGATTTCGGGATGAAGCATCAAGGAAAATATTTTTATTTAAAAACGCACATGAATAAACGTAGAAAAAAAAGTTATTGAAAAAAATGTAAATAACCGATTCGCGAGGAGGATGAAAAACTGTTTTTTTTACTTTCGGAAATTCGTTTTAACCGACGCGAGGGATGACGCTTCAACAAGTGATGTGTGGCCAAGCCCACCTGCGCGGACACTTTTGGGTTCGAGAGTACGACCGTAAGCATTGCGCATGCGCGATCGCGTATCTATCAGGAGTGCGCATGCGCGCGCACCTGACGCCGTTCGTTTCGCGATCGTTCTTTGTTTCACTCGGCGTTCGTTACCCCATTGTTCGGAAACTCCGACTCTCGGTGGATCTGTTGTTTCGTCCAAATTATTTAACGAAAAAGTGCTTTGCATCGACGTAGATGAACGAAAAAAAACGAGGCGTCGTCTGCCTGGAAGTGCCGAAAGTGGTAATATATACTTTTTTTTGCTCTTTTTCTATATATAACGCGGCGAAGGATTTTCACGATCGATCGTGCCGGAAAAAAAATCGACGCCAACTCCAACAAAATGGCGATTATGCGAATGTAAAATTTTTTTCCTCGTCTCTTGCTTCCCCATATATTCCCGATCATAACCCCAATTTTCCTGATCTCAATAGCGCGCATCAACGCGGCTCATATTTTATTATCAATCAACCTCCCCGTAAGTCATATCGGTCTTCCTTCGTGGAGAGATCTCCGGGGCAGGAAAAGTATACGCGGTAGCAAGTAATCCGTTTTATATTATTGCTTGGGATTTACCGATTTTTGTTCATCCTTGCGATCTTTTGGGATTTTCGGGGCGGGAGGGGGGGGGGGGGCACGATATATGCATACGATATATCTTATATCTCTTGGGTAAAATGACGCCGTTCGATATATATATATATATATATACCTATGTTTTTATTATGGGGCAATGTTTTTCGAATGAAAATATAATATACAAAAAAAATGTAATATAGCAACTACTTTTTTTTATGAATTTTAATTTTATTTTATGAAGTTGGATGAAAAAAAAATTTGATACATCTCAAACGTTGATCCAACGTTTATATATTATCGAAAAATAATCATTCAATAATAGAAATAAATCGCAGCGTGTTGATCCACCCATGTAAATTTTCGCGTTACGATATCCGGAATTCGTTACAATTATAACCTATAATGTGAAACAGGAGATAACCATAGGTTTATATCCCTTGGAACTACGACAAATTTCCCGGTTATCGATATCCGGGGCCGTTAGTGCTGCTCTCGTGCAGCCACCGTCCCGGATGAAGAGATGAAGAAAGACTTTCCAAAAGGTCGCATAGATCCCTGAATAACCTCTCGAGCTACGCAAATCTCTCCATCGTTATTTCCTGGCATAAAAACCCGCCAAAAAGCCACTTTGCCCCTCTACGCCCTTTTACTCAGTTATATCAGCTAGTACAAATTTCTAAAGACTGAATTTGTTGTGTGCTCTTGTCGCTTGTTCCATTAGTGTTACAAAAGTGTAGGTGATCAGCCTGCAAAAAAAAAGGAATCCAAAGTGCCGAAGTATTCGGCACTGGGTATCTCTATAAGGTAATTATATCGTTTTTCTAAGAGTCTGTTTTTTTCCATTCCGACTATTATTACTTTTTATTATTATTATTGTTATTTGAAAAAATTCTCACTATTCGCGTCAAAGAAACATAATTCATTAAACACTCATTAAAAAAGAGATATGAAAAAAAAGATTACTCGACTCTTTGCGCCTTTGACACGATTTGAAGATTACGGAAGCCGATGCGGCTGTGCAAGCACACAGATTCATTGCTAAAAGATCTGAAACTCGTTCGTAGCAACGGAAATCTAGAATTATATCTCGTAATGCAAAAAATATTATTCGACGATGCTCTTGGCCTATGGACAAATAAGCTGCACCGAGCTGACTCCTCAAAATGTTACACAGGAAATCTTAAGATAACGTTCAATCCGCGGCGATATATCAAAATCCTCGGACAATGTCTCTCGACTGAAATAAAGATAAATTTAGCGTCAAAGAAAATATTCATATTGATCGGTCAGTGCCAACGAAGAAGTCGATAATTTTTTGGACAAAGAACACAGCTGATTATGAACATTACAATGCGAATGTTTCTATGTTGAATCGTGTCCAAGCCATACGGTGGTGCGCGAAGAACAAGGGTACCAAGTTTTTTTGAGCTACGCAAGAATCCTCATACCGCTCATTGTCTAATTTCATGAAATTGCACCTGCGGCGAAGGAGAACATCACGAACATTGAAAATTTGGGCGAAATATCGGTGCGCTTGAAATCTTTCATTGAGGAAAATGCGAGATCCAAGGACTTTCTTGCTTCGCTGCTATTGCCAAACAAGGAATCGCGAGAAAATTCTCCTGGAAAGCCAGCAAATGAAAAAATAAAATAATTTTTTTTACTTGGGCTGTATGATGCAAAGATCTCTTCCAGTATATTTCAATTAAATTTGATTTTTTTACTTCCCTTTGTTTTTTTTTTGCTTCTTTCTGCTTTAATTTGCAATGTCGATAATGAAACACAAAAAAGAAATTCCATAAATAGGATCTCATTGTACGGTGATTCGCCAACAGAGATTGGCGAGATCAAGTTTTTCTATAACATTTAAAATTTGCAATTTGAACCATATCTATCGTCTTGATATTTTTTTTTGTACAATTTCGCTCGGTATTGTGTTATACGCGAGAGAAGAAAAGATGTCGAGTATCCCCAACATACAATTTGGAATTGGTTTTGAAAATGACTTGAAATATCGTATTTTGCATAAATTTTCGATTTTTCAATTCATATATTATATATCCTGATGAAAATTTTTTTTTAATTTTAATTTCAAATACCATATAAAATGCTTGCCTAAGATTTATTATCTGAAATAAAAAGCAACAATATTTTATTTTATTTCTTTTAAAATAAATTTACATAAACATAAATTCATTGCTTTTTTATGAATAAATTTGATTTCATCAATTGATATACTCATTGTAGTCAAGAAAATTGAAAATTAATCGACTGCATTTTCAACAGATTTCGTGGTTTGAACGAGAACCTGGAAAATCATATGCCCATCGACCGCCTCGTCGAAGGAATGCTGATTGACAAAAAAAGTGCAGCAGGGAAAACGTCTGCCAAACAGTTGTCGCAAATTGTTTATACGATGAAAGTTGATTTTCCGGACTGCTATTTTGGACAGCTTTCTCCATTGATTCGAGCAAAGTTTAAGCCGTGGCTTACAAAAAATCTGCAATGTTTCACGACGAGGAATCTTCGCAGTTATGCGAAGAGTCCGAGAAATAATAAAGAAAAAGGGGTGAGTTTTTCTTCATTATTCTTTTCGCCAATGACACTTTGGGTAAATTTGACTCTCTGGATTTCCAGCGCTTACCGTACACATTATAAAAAAAAATTTTTTTGAATTTTTCATGCTCCCACCCCTCAAAACTTAAGTTTTGATAGAAAAAAACATCCTCGCGAAGAGGGAGCTCCGTAGCTTAAGTGGAAACCGCCGCTCACTAGACCTTTCTAATTATAACAGCCAATTAGCATCTATGACGAACTTTTCGGAAGGAAAAATTTGAGACCATGAGGATTGTATTTCGAATTAAGAAACAATATTTCATTAAATAAAATTTTGTTTATTCCTAATTTCGAATTCTTTATAAAAAAAATTCTAAACAATTTTAAGTTGAAAATTTTTTTCTGACACCATCGTGTTCCAAATAAAAATTTAGATCGATTTTCATTCATAACGATAATTTTGCGATTAAAAATTCTTTATAAATTTTCATAAATAATTTTTACCTGATGGTGAAAATTTTTTTTTCGTGATAATTATTTTTCTTGACTCAAATACGTACTCCATGGTTCCTTATTCTCTTGCTGAAATAGGAAATCATTAGTCTCAGGGAAGATAGTATATAAGAAAATTTATTCACCTTTAACAATTTTTCCACTATGACTTTATGCTAACAAAAACGCAAAATGTCATTTATTTATTTATTTACGGTAAAGATCGATGCCAACGACGCCTTTTTACACGTGGCATTCGTCTTTCGGTGGAAATCAGTGACTAAAAGTATACATATTGCGCTTGATCTCCATTCTTAGTTAATAATTAATTAAATTCCGCGCACAAAGCTACTTTTTTTTTTAACGCCCTAGTAGACATATTTCTATCATACCTAAAAAAATTGAAAAAATTGTTTTTATGAAACTGAATTTTGGCTCTATTAAAGCTTCAACATGAAATGCTGAAGGAATGCCGAACACATGAATCCCATATTGATATTGAAAAACATTATTGAATGGAGACGAGAAACAAAGTTTTGTTTCGAAACGTGCTCGAACAAGGAATTTTCTTCGTGCAGAACCGAGATTAAACTTTTTTTTTGTTTTATAGATTGGCAAAAAAGTTCCTGTGGCATTGGCAAGGGCGTTTTTGCCACTCTAGATCAAAAGAGAGAGAGAGAGAGAGAGCAAGAGATCTATGAGATGTCGGGAATATCGCCATGCATGTGAGAATTCTCTACTTCTCATGTTGTACAGCGAGGCGAGTCTCGTGCCCCGTTTACGCCCATCGTGAGACCGTTCACGTGATTTGTTAGCCAGAGACGTTGAGAAACCGGGTTCTACTACTGCGAGAGTACTTTAACTCCATATAGTTACCGTTCATTCCTCTTGCACATGCACACATATATATATATATATATATATGCGTGTACACAAAATTAGAGATATCCGTTTTCTCAATTATTTCTTGATTATTATCTCCAGTATTATTCCAGTGAAACTATTTCTGATGATGGAAATTTTTGGGAATCGTACGATGGCTTCGAAACATAAATGAAGTAAATAACAGCTTGAAGGCAAATATTGAGAAGAAATTTTTCTTCATTTATTTATTGAAGCCACTATATTTGCATATCAGACGATTCCGAAAAATCCCCTCGTCTAAAAATCATTTTCATTCCCGCTGGATTCTCCAAATTATAGCATTATCCCAGGTTGTATAGCTATAGCTAGGGGCTAAAATTTTTCGATTTTCGTTAAGTAAAAACAAGCCCGCGAATCGAGGCGTCTCCCACGTATACGTATGTCGTTGCAAGGGTTTCCCTCTCCCCGACTCGCGTTCACGATAAAATCGTTCGAAACTCCATTTCATCCCATTTTTTACCTCTGAATGTACACCCCCCCCCCCCTCCCCCCACCCTATCTCTTTGTGAAATAGACGCCGATACCGTTCGCTCAACCTTCATCTCTTCCATCCAACGTAAATGGTTCTACTTTCCATTGCGCTCTCGATCCATTTCGAGCCCCGTAGCCAAATTCTTCTTCGTACAGAGGATTTATACGATCCGGCTCTCACTCCCCCCCCCCCCCCCCCCCCCCCCCCTTTGTACGTACGCGTTTGTAACGGATCCCGTTATTTTTCACGCGGTTCTCGAAAACACGATTACTCGTCCAAGTCGACGAGGAGCTTTGAAAATTGCGAATATAGAGTGGCCACGAATGGTCGGACGTCCAACTGAGAAGTTTTTTTTTAAGTTTTATTATCGAAAGAGTTATCCTCGAAATAATGCAATTCCATGCTTCTCGGGAGTGAAAGAAGAATTTAAAAGAGCTGAAGAGCATCTGAGTTTGACATAATTTCGACTTATTTTCCACTTTTTTTTTTCTTTGAATACTTTTGATAATTATGTTTTTATCACTGATACTAATGAATATTCTCTTGAAGCAGTATTTGCCAATTTTGATATAATTCGTTCAACCCAGTGGGTGTAAAAATGAAATTTTCCAGAAGACAGTTTTCACATTTTTTGGAGGAAATGTCTGTAAAAATGATCACGGGATGAATTTGTATAACTTTTTTCTTTGTCGATGCCAGTTACATTTTTAAAATTCGTTTTTTTTTTCTGTTTGCATGGAAATTTCTCTTCTGTAACAAGAAATAATGAATATCAACTCCGAGTTTTCATATTCTGGTTATCTCCGTCTTGCTCGACGTTTGAAAATAAGGAAAAACAAAAGTATGTTATTCACGTGTCCAAAAGGTCGAGCCATTTGAGAAAAATTTCTCGGGAAGCATATGGTTGCATCTTGCTGTTTCAATAGTGGATTTCCCCCCCTCCGCTTTTCTTCTCTCCTGCACTCTTCGGTATCTCGTTTTGTTTATGAATATTTCAACAACATACCGCCACGGCGTGCCCTCTCCACCTATGTGCAATATGCATAAACGAGAAAAAGCTGCAACGGATATCCAGACAGTAGAGAGGAAAGTCCATTCGCGAGAGAGAGAGCGAGAGAGCTTATGTTTTTTCGTTCTATACTTTTCCATATACGGTACACGAGTCGAGGAAAACTTTATATTTCAACAAACAATCTCTTTTTCGTTCATCTTCGGCATATTTGTTTGTTACTTTTTTTTTGTCCAATTGACACCGTTCGAATGAAAATTTTCTACAATTCTGGGAGAAAAAATTGGAATATCAACGGACTCGACTCTAATTCGTATTAATATTTTTATATTTTCAACCAAACTCAAAAAGGCAAACTTTTATCAATCTTTCCTGCTTAATTTTCGCGATCTTCATTGTTTCGATTTTATTCGACCATGAAATTTTCTTAAATCGATCTGTTCGCGAATGAAATGTCCTCAAGTCGCACGCGTTATTTGGAGATGACCGTGAGAGTCACAGTGGCTGGAAAAATATTTCATTCGTCCGAGAGATGTGCCCATCCGTGTTCTCGAGTAGTCAACGATTCACGAAGGGAAGAGTGAAGTTCAGAGATTTTCTCTCCTCTCTCGTGGAAACTTTTTTTTTTTTCATTCTCCCGACTGCAAAAACAGCAGATAGGAGTTATTACATATTCGAGGGTTTCAAATATTTTTTCCATTAAAGTCTGCTCATCCGTATGCATTATTCACATTTTAATATCTGCGTACTGAAATGAAAAAAAGTACGTACGTATGTGAAAACAAAATTATATTTTTTTCACCGCATTGTGAAATTGAAATAACCATCCATTTTTATTCAATAAAACTGAAATTTCATTAATCTCCGTGCTATTTTCAGATATTTTCAGATAAGTTGTTTTTGTGTAATTGCATTTTTTTTTTTCTGTAACGTAATCTCTGACGTCCCTATTCAAGATAGCTGACGCTAGTAATCAGGAGCCTTAAGTGGAGAATCTCGATAGTCTTCCCAAATGAAATACCGTTAGAAATTACGTACCTTGGGTGACGCTTGCAATTTTCGATATATATATATACGATTCACTGAAAGCTAATGATCGATAGTGCTCCGAGTCGCATCTTCAGTTTTTCTTACGTCTCGAGAAAGTTTTCTTTGATCCAGCGAGACGATAAAGTCTTGCAAAGGAATCACGACGAGGCTTTACATCCAGCAATTTGTGTTGTTTTTTTTTTTTTTCTCTGCATTCAACTATTTGTATTCTTTTTACACCGGTATCGTACTCAGTCCTCGTTTTCACGATGGACTTCTTTTTCTCGATTTTTCTTCGCCTAACGAGAAATCTCTCCGGCATAACAATGTCAGACTTGCCCTTTTGAGTCATATCTCAAAGTACGAAAGAAAAGCGTACAATCTTTTTAAATTTACTTTTTAAAAAAATTTTCTAATTTTTACGAGAACGACCATGATCCTCTTAATTCTCATACTCGCTTCGTTTTTATCATGCAGTTATTTGGAAGTCAACCGAATAAAAAAGAAACTACTCAAATTATCATAAATGTAAAAAATTTGAAACAGATATCGCGAAATCAATTGAGATCGTTACTTTCTTTTACAGTTGAGAATAATTTATTGATCATTGCTGGAGATTTTCATTGTCGTTCACTGTTGCCCGCCGTACCTGCTTTTCATTGAACTCGGTAATCTCATGAACAACCGAAAGTCGAAAAATCCATACGGTGCTCTAGGCAAATTAATTGGGAACTTAAATTGGCCTTGATTCTCGATTGCGGAGAGTTCTCTTCGGTTGATTTTATTTTTTTTACAATATTACAAATTCACAGCCCTATAACGTTTTTACGCGAATTTCTCGCCGAAAAATGGGCAGCGCGTGAGATGTCTGCGTTTGATAAATCTAAACGGAATGTATCATTGATTTGTCTTCATGAATTTTTTTGAGCGTTAATTTACCGTAACCGAATCGAAAATATCGAGACCGGATATACCGGGACTAATGATGGTCCAAATTGGTACCAACTCCTCTATACAAGTTCTTTGGTCATTCGTCGTCGAAAAAATTTCTCAAACGTGGGGTCTTTAACGTTTTTTTTTTTTCATCCCTCCCAATGTTTGTCGTGCGATCATCAATCTCGACATCGTCTTTCCTCTTTCTATCCGTTTCCCTTTGCTCGTTTACTTTAGGCCTGTGGGAAGGTGACCCAAAACGATGGCCCCGCTATTCGAAAATAAGTTACGTCGATAAGGCTTTTCCTCAGTATCGATCGATGCCCCCCCCCCCCCCCCCCCCCCCCAGACGTATCTAAGGGTTGTAGTCAGATATTCAAATCGTTTTCTCGAACGTGCTTGAAAAGCAGAGAATGTGTATGCAAACGATAATAACGTAAAATATACTTCCCAGCGTTTACCGTAGAGTTCGTGCTTCGAGAAAAAAAAAAAAAAAAAAAAAAAAGAAAGAAAGCCACATATGTATAGTAATGGCCGAGTATAAATTCCGGATGTGGACGAATAAAACCACCCAATAAAAGGCCAAATAAAAAAATATCATAACTGCTTATCGGTGAGCGCTGTGGTGAGGGGAGGCCGCGCTATGGTAGCACTATCATCGCAGTAGCTTCACGCAGTTCCACCATTCGCGTTCAACCGGTATTTCGGTCGTTTCTCTCAAATGTGCAACTTCGAGCAGTCATTTTTTTTGTGGCTCACGTATCAATTATCACGGATGTAGCAGTCAAAATCCTCCTTTGCGTACCCGAATAATGTGGCCATCTCATCGGACCGTAAAAAGAAGCAGCTTTCACTTTCAATCCTGTAAACCCGATTGACGTATGTTACCACTGTGTGGGAACGTCCCAGAGTTGTCAAATGAATCTTAAACCTTTGCGGTTTTGTCGTTTCATGCTTATGTCAAAAGAACTATCGTATCCAGGAATCATTGCTGATCGATACACATTCACCTGTGTGTTTTCTAGTCTCTGTATTCCCGATTATTATCACAATCGCCCACGTACAGCTAACAAATCGAATATCTTTCCATTCAATTGGATAAAATAGGCTACTGCTGAGTCCGGGTTCAACTCAAATGATAAAAACGTTCACCATTATTTCTCACCATACTGACAATAAGGCGGCTGTATACATAAAAAGTAAGAGCTAAAAGGGCGGGAAAATTATAATCTCTGTTCAGTTGGAATAGCTGAAGAGACAATGATGCGCTGTGAGTCACTCTCGTCGTACCAACATAAATATTTCTCATCTCCGGAAGAAAAAGTACGGCGAAATGACGCATATAAGTCCTCGAGATATACAAACGTATATACATATATATATATATATATACATATCCACGAATGCTCCTGTAAGCAGGCCACATCAACGTAGAGTCCGTGTGAACGTGAGATGTAGAGGATTAAGTGAAAAAGCTCTTCGCCCCTCTTATCCTGCTGCTCCTGCTTCTCCGAAAAGCTCTCGGAGAAAACGTTTTGTGCGAAAGTGTTGCAAAATATATGAGGGCTAAAGGATAAATGCAGGAGATGAGAGTTGCATGGGCTCACGCGCTTCATAGAGCCGGATCGCTTATGGCACTCGGTACGTTGGAATAATATAACGTAAAACAGAGGCAAGATGGTGCTAATTTGGCGCAAGACGAGCGTATAGATCTATCATAATACGAAAATATATATATACATCCATGAGAGGTATTAAATGGAACCATGTCATGGTGGAGAGAATTTTTGGATGCCATCCAAGTCCCCCCCCCCGGTTGCTCTCAAAAGGGCAATTAAGAAAAATGACTTGCTAAATTATGGCGTCAGTCTGCTATAAATGTATGCTTGTACATGACTCGTACATGACGCGGCACGATTCTCGACGACCCAAGAAATCCTTCAAAGATATCTTATTAACGAACAAGGAAAATATGTTTCTCCAGCCAAAAGGTCTTCATCATACGCAATATATTCACCGTACGCTGTACGCTCTACGTACATCTATATGCGCAGAGAAAATAGGAGCGATATGAGGTGTTGCACACATAACGCGTGTATACGTAGCGCAAGCTTTTCCCCGCAGCGAGCTTTTCCCCCCAATGGGCCACACATTGCCAGCGATGTAAATATCCAAGAGGTAAACTAATTTGTTCCATGATATTCCATGAATACAGAGTAGACGGACCCGGTAGAGGCGCCGCGTTATACACCGGTAGTGCCTCTTCGTGCCCGACGCATCGCCCGAGCTGAGGGCACACGTATCAATTTAAATGTTTACACTGCAACGGTACAGCGAAGAGGCGCTGCGACGGAGTGAAAAGCCGAGAGGATGAGAGCATGGAAAAGTGAGGTGCGCGAGTCACCGTATGATATTAGAAAGGGGTGAAAAGTTGCCCGGAGGGACTGGGTAAGAAGAGAGACGTATGTGTGGATGTGTGCAGCCAGTGAAAACGAAGCGGAACGAGCATGAAAGGATGAGAATCGTCAAAATGTGCGCGTGTGTATGTCCAGTCCGTTTTAACGGGTAGATGCTCATGACGTATGTAGAAATTCCGAGGGAAAGGAGTTTCCTGTATGCATCAGCTTGGGGCAATTCGTCATCCCAAATACTGCGGGAAATGCGAGACGACATCCTAACCCGAACATTACCAGTGAGGTACATAATATTCAGTTTATAAGGAAGAAAAGTTTACTCTCTCGCGTGTCAAAAATGAAGTTTCGCCATGATCCCCATTTATACGCTCCGCTATAAGCTTTCGCATCGTTAAGAAAAATGGCTTGACATTTGATATGGAAATTTTGATCAATCACAATTCAACTCACTCGAATGAAATATGTTCGGGCAAGTTTTGCCTATCGGAAATTCACCGTCTGGTTTACTTACTGTTGAAATGAGCTACAATCTTCATTTACTATGGAAGGAATTTTGATTGATAAACGTTTGGTTAAAATGAATTTTTGAAAATAGATACATGATTTGTGTATATTTTGGAAAATTTTTCCGTAGGCTCCTCCAGTGGTTGGAGCACACAAGATCCCCAGCAAAGGGTATAATGTGATTCTGCAACTTTCTGGCTAGCATCGAAAGAAGTATATCGAAGCCGAGTGGCTTAAACCATTTTAAAAAGTACGATTATTCATGTTTTTGTTAATAATTTTGATATCTTTGAAGAAGTTGATGGGAGCAAGGAGTTACAAAAAAAAAATCATGATATGAGGTCGAAGCAATGTAACGAATAAATTAAAAACGATTCTGCTGTATGTATCGGGAGTAAATTTCATTGAGATGTGTTTCAACGGAATCGGAATAGATCGTGTCGTCATTTTTATGTTCAAAAATTTTTCGATTCGATCATAATATCAGACGAAACAACTTAGATTCGAAATCGTCGTTAGGTTTAAGTTTATCAAAGGCTTCCCGATAATTCATTGCAAATCGATCAGTATATTTCATCAACAGAAAATCGCTTCTGCGAAAATCCCATTGACAGTCTCTTACGTGTACAAGTTCACAAATACACTGAATCACTCAAATTCGAGATTCGAATCCTCCTAGGGTATGGAAAATGAGAATCAGGGCAAGGGAGCGTCCTTGGTTGGCGATGGAGAAGATCCATTCAGCGCTTAAGAACCTTTCTAATATGATTCTCCTGCTGGGTTTACTTTCTCCGTGTTCTCGAGACGAATGAAAGCCCCCGAAAGGACTTAGCACTCTGAGGGACTGGCTCGTAACGCGCGAACCAAGAGACAAGATCCTTGTCGTTGGCGTCTTTCTCTGCTCCCACGGTGCGCCGCCTCTTTTCACCGAGTGAGATTAAATTCGGAAGAGTAGCAGATGGAATAGATTGGTTCGCCACAACTAGAGCGACATGACAGATTCGTGCATTCTCATTTCATGTTTATACACCGCTAGTGGTGGTGTACGCGGACACTTCGAGTCCCTATCCTCTCCTCGGGATAACCCGAAAATTCGAACGGCTTCTTCTTAATCTGACAATTTGATGCGCCTCACGGTTTATGCTCTCTCTGCGCATAACTGTTGAAAAGCCGTTTGAAGTACACGCGGATTTATGCAAGGGTTCCGTGCAAACTGTGTTAAGATTGCTACTTCGGGACACTTTCAGGCTGGGTCGTGGGCAAACATAACCTACAATCTCATGAATACTGCGTTTCGTTTAGCTGAGAAGGGAACAATTGTAAAGGAGTCTTTTTTTTTTTTTAGGCCCGTAAGATTCTAGAGAAGTCGTTGAAAATTTGAACCAGACGGTAAATTTGGTTGGGAAGAAAAATTCCGCTCACCGAAACAAAGTCTTGAAGGGGAGCTAACGACTTTTTATTTTTTTTCGCAGCTAAACAAAATTTTACAATAATCCACGATCTGCACGGTCTTTATAGTACAATAGAGAGTCTTTGGAATTAGGAATTACTGGACGCACTTGAGGATTATCAGACACTTGGAACTACACTGCAACGTAGAACTACTGCGGGCCCAAAGACCTTAATTTAGAAGTTAAAAATTCCTGATAAGCCTACTAGCAATGTGCCACGACTTAGAAAAGTGGTTAGGCAATCCTAAAATTATACTTTATTGAGTATAGTTTTGACTGTTTCATACTTTGCAGGGGAATTTTAAAGTGGCAACTTTGAACTTTTTCTTTAAATTCATTGCCCTATCGCTACAATTTTCTAATACTGTATATATAAATTTTCTTTTTAGCTTCACCTTTTACTTTCATATTTTTGATTAAACTTTTATCGAAGATGCTATGAAAAGTCATCATTGGCATAATCGAAAAATCTTTTACGATAATATCTTCGAAGCTCGAGGCTACAGTGTCGTTATCGTCAAGTTTACGTACGATTGTCTAGTATATCTGCAAGGAAGCGCAAAGGTTAGATGTGTTTACAGAGTAGAAGTGGCTGACTGGCTGGCGGGAGGGATTCAGGAGGATTGTTGGACGCGAGAAAGAGAGAGTGTGTGTGTGCGAGCGCAGTTCGACCTTCGGCCAAAGTCGTTTGGCCTGTGGCCATAAAAGTTTCTGCCGCTTTCGGGAACCCAACGTTCGTTTCTTATAACTCACGTGCGCGTGCTGCCCCGCGGAAGAATTTAAGTTGTAATGGAATCGAGGGCGAAGATATAATAGTGGACGAAAGAAACGGCCGGGGCACCTGATGATCGAAGAACGAGTTTTTAAATTACCCCTTAAAGCGATAAATATTTTGAGAGAACGAGAGAGAAGGAAAAAGGTGACGATAGCGCAGAAACACCGGAGGAATGACGAGGGCACTTTCGGGACGGTTTTCACAACGATTGCTCATTATTTCAAAGCACATTCATGTATCCATATGTGCTAGCGTATGCATTGCGTGAAAATGTTGAGTAGTCATTTCAAGGTAATCCTTGAACTTTGGCACTGATTTGAGAGCTTTTTGAATTAGAAATATTTTAGCTATGAAAAATTTCTCTTTGAGATCGCGAAGATTCGGATCACGTTGCCGAACTTTTTTCGCAAGAAATTTCGATTTCAAAATCGCCATTTTAAGCATAGATTGTACGAAAAAAACAGCTCGCCACAAGTACCATTGAAAAAATGAACCTACTTAAATACTGGAGGAGTGATTCATTTAGTGGCTTTGTTCACGAAAGCTTTCGATAGATTACATGAAGATCAACGGTTGCGAAACGTTTGGCAAAGAAATTTCGATATGATGATGACCGCAACTCAGTCAGTTTACAATGTGACCGATCAGCTGACTGTCATTTGTTACGAGTGTTGCAGTGATTCGTGAAAATTTTAAGTATTTATCAATATCAAACTGTCCTTCCCTGTTATTTCCATACGTGATGAAATTATATTAATTATTAATCATACAATATATTTATTGCAAAACTTGCAACAGTTTTGAGGATAGCCGAGGTGAAATGATTGAACAAGCTAGTCAAATAAATGACGGAAAATCGTAATTACTTTTTGAAAAAACACAAATTGCTTCCTCATTCATCCGGTTTTTTTTTTTAATCAAGCCAGCTTCAGATTATAAATTTCAAGAAAAGTGCAGAAGAAAAGGGTGGCTAATCGTTTTTTTTTTTTTTTTTTTCGGACTTACAAAGCTCCCTCTGGAAAGGTTAGTTGGTTTTCCCAATTTTTGCTTCCTCATAGAGGAAGCATTGCAAGTCCGCAAAAACAATGACAAAAATGCTTTGCACCCTTTCATTACTCTCTCTCTCTTCTTTACACTTATAATGTTTACAAGCAATGTGCAAGTTTCCAATTTGCACGTTTTTTTCGTCATTTCTAATTAGCGTATCTCGTGACCTCTCAACCGTAACCCCTTGAGAAATTCTCGACAAATTCAAAGCCAAACATTTTTAGCTCTTAGCCAGTGTGAAAAGTTTCGAATCGATAAATGGAAATTTATTTACAAAATAGTCACACTTTTTTTTTTATTTTGAATTTTAGATATATGTAATAACGAAGTTATATGAGAAATTTAAAGTCCATCTCTCATAACTTTCTGCAATTCCAGGGTAAGCGCACATTTTTTAAAAATAACGAAACAATAAAAAATCGTAAATAATGATAAATGCTTCGTAGATTTAAAAAATATATAATAAAATAATAAATTTGTTAAGTCAACTTTAAATCCCTTGAGGGATTTATAGCAAAATTCAATACCAACCATACTTGTCCCGAAGCCTGTATGTTAAAAAAGTTTTGGCTTGAAAGCCTCAAATTTACGAAATATAGAGTGCATACAAAAATTTTTTTAAAATTTCAAAATTTTCTAAAATCCGAACCGATTATCCTTGTCCTCTAGACTATTTGTGTAAAAAGTTTCGACTCAACAGCTACAAATTTACGGAAGATCGAACGCAAACATACATTTTTTTTAATTTAAAAATTTTTTTAAATCTTGAACCCTCAAGCGATTCTAGCCAAACTCATTAAAAATCATCCTTGTCCCCTAGATTATTTTTCTAAAATATTTCAACTCGATAGCTTCAAGTTTACGAAAGTTAGAGCGCGGACACCGATTTTATCACACACACATACATAGGACTCTATTTCTAAATGTGTTTTCTCGACGTTTTTGGACATTTTGACCATATCGGCATGAAAATCTCGAAATTTTTATTTTTCATAAAAACATAGCTTCCTCTATGAGGAAAAAAAAATTAATTCAAGTGCTAAAAGACATCTCTACGCTTCTTATAATTATAAATTCTGACAACTACGTTTACGTGTTATCAGATTTCATGACTTTCTCCAACAAATTTATTGATGAAATAGTCGATCATACGACTAGTCTCCCACAACGACTGGCTTAAAAAGCTTCGAAAAAAAAACCGGTCCAAATCGTCGATATTGCATCGGTGAATATTGCATTTCCATAAGCCAGCAGGATCCGCTGAGTTAACGCTGAGTTCGCTGGTCTCGTATGATGAAAGTTCAAAATTTCTCAACGTGCAGTCATGTCGTAAAAAAATATCGTACTGTATACTCACTCGAACAGATGCCCTCGTCGACCTCTTTTGTATGGTGAAGGAGATTTTTAATGACGCACTGCAGACCAATCGCACAACTGCCGGAAAAACCGAATAGTCCACCGCAAGGTTCACCTTCGACCCGAGCGCACACTTTACAGCACCTTAAACATTCGCAAAGCATTGAATGCCGTTAGAACTCGTTTGTATTTTTTTTCTGCCCCGAGTAAGTTTTTTTTTTTTTTTTAATACGAGTAAAGACAATAAACCGTTGTAGGTGTAAAAAAAAAAACGATAAAAGAACAAATAGATTAGCCCACGGATGATGAAATTTTTCAAGAGACACATCCCCCAACGATTAATCACTCTAAAAAAAAAAAAGACGAACCAAAATCGCATCATGATTATTCTGACTTCTAGAAAAAAAAAAAAAAAAACAATTCACATTGTTGCCGTTGAAGAATCGACGAATTAAAAAAATAATCCCTACGACCACCCCCGTTATTCTTCTCTCGACCCTGCAGCGCGCTCGAACCCGCTTTTCGTGCTGAATTATCACGCGGTCATGGAGAACGAGAGAAAACAACAAAAAAAATGAACTCATATACCATCAAAACGAGCAAATGAATACCGATATTCCCTACGAGGTATTTTCCACTTTTCTCTCACACTCATATAGTATACCACTTTCGCCCAAGCTCTACGAGTATTCAAGTGTCTATATACACACATGCATCCGGTTTTTCAAAACGTATGAAAGTGAGAAAAAATAACGTGTATAATTCAGTATTTATTTACTGAATTTCATCGTATTTTGCAGGTTTTTTTGTATAACCTTTCCCATTTGAACCCTCCTTGAACGTCTTAGCTATACTATACTGCATTTTCACACACACTATATATTAGGTGTGTATTGGGCAGACTGACCGTACAAACAATCGTGTCAGTTGGATAATTCAGTATAATAAATTCGATTAAAAAAAAAAAAAATTAAAAATATTTGAAAGACGAATTACCCAGTTGAGTTACCCAGTCAATTAAACAAACCCTCATTATATATTTAAATCTTGTCATTTATTCAGACACTTGTTTGAAAGTTTACGTGGGTTATTATTTTTACATAAAGACGCCACAATATGGTATCATATTTGTTCGTTTTTTGTCATTTAATATGAACAATGTTCAATTTTACTTCTATTTCTACTCTTTTGTCATAATGATAAATGGAAAACACGTGCATTGAGCAGCAGCTCTCTCCATGAACTATCCGTTCTGTGCACATATTCTGTTTTTCGGAAACAAAAAAATCCGATTCTTTAACCCCTCGTAAAACCACACACACACACACTTAATAAAAACTCTCGACTCTTACTATACGTGTTCGGCAAACTTTATATAAAAGCACGTTTATTCGGAGGTAAGGGGAGAAAACTAGTCCCCAAACCCATCATCAACCCTGTGCCCTCTACACCTGAACTGCCTCCATACTCTCTCTCTCTCTCTCTCTCTCTCTCTCTCTCTCTCTCTCTCTCTCTCTCTCTCTCTCTCTCTCTCTCTCTCTCTCTCTCTCTCTCTCTCTTTCTACCACCAATTCTTCGCTAGCGTGTGCTAGCACCACCGTATGAAAATTTCCCACCGCTTTTCGCGCTCGTGGAGGTCGAGGGGATAGAGTAGAAGGGATGCCCACTCGAGAACCGCAAACTTCACCACTGGCCTTAATGCGGATGCCGGTAATTTTTCCAACGCTTTCTTCACTCGAAAGCACTACTCTCGGTTTGGAATTTTCGCCGCCATTATAATACCGCCTGTACACATCTCGTTCCTTTCTATATACACGGTTTCGAGTACAAAATTCACTGTTCCCCAGGACGATACAGCGATTTTACGTATATATATATATACACACGTCTAGAATGCTTGATACAGTGCCACTAGAGAAAAATAACCGAGCTTTGTAAATAAAGTATCCTCGTAATGCACATTGTGCACAAAATGGCCAATCGCAGAAACCAAGTTTTAACACGAAATACGATTTTTTTTTTGCTGAAAAGGCAAACATTGAATGTGCTAGAAAAAAATTCTATACGTATTGTAAATGGGAATAAAACCATTTTTTTATCTCATTGGTACAAAAGGTTTTTTTTTTTTTTTTTACAAAAATAAAACTGATGCACATATCTGAATCCGTAAAATGTATATCGGAAATGCCGGTAAAAAATATCGAGAAATACGATATACATATGAAACGAAAGGAAATTGATTTTAATCGAAAAAAATGTTGTCCAATATGTGCGCCAATGAAAAATGGCTGAAAAAACGAAAAAAAAATGTGAAAATTAAAAACTTGCACAATGCTTCATCATTATTCCATCTTGCTCGCCCTCCATGACCAAGTCGATTTTCGTAGTCGCAAGAAATAATCATTGATAGCTCGAGCATTCGAATAATTTCTTGTTCGACAAATTTTCAGTATAGAGTACACGAGATTTAATTCCATTCTAAATCATCAACGATTGAACGAAGAGAGGGTTCGAGTGCTCTTAACATAAAATTTCCATTTGCGCGTCACATTTCGACTCACGTCTCTATCGCTCTCCATTGGATTACGATCAATTCGAAAATCCGAATAATTAATCAGCAATCATTGGAAAATAGTCTCGCAGCTGTGGGGAAACGTTTCATAACGGCGCCCAGTCGTCATTGATGGAATTCCGTTTGAACAACGAAAGAGACCTTTTAATGACCAACCTATAGGCGGTTTCATTCCGGTATTTTTTCCACTTATAGAAATATACGTACACACACATACACGTTTTATTTGACCGAAACGACGAGCACATATGTCGCGCTCCATTTAAACTCGGCCACCCCGTTTTTTTTGTCTCGAAAAAATTATTGAGTATGGGCATTTAGAAGGACAATATATCCATGACATTTCACCAAAATTTCATCCTCCCACTATTGCTGGTTCTCGAGATAATGATTAATGAATTGTCAATTTTGTAAAAATAATTTTGTAACTGCTGATCGGATTTAAACGATTAAAAAAGAATTTTTTTTCATTTTTTCTGCTCTTTTCGAAAAAAAAAGTATGTCGTCATCGGATAAAAGCTCATTAGACAGTTTTTGGGATAAATTGACAAAAAACATTTTTTCCCTCTTCACTGACGCCCTCTTACGTCTCAAAAAAATCCTGTGGAGTTGCGTATTGCTCCCCTCTATCAGGAAAAAAATAGCGAGTGGAATTCCGGGTGGTCCTTTCGCAGGAAAGAAATCGAAAAATTACCCTGAAAACCGTCTAATGAATTTTTCTCCGATGACGGCATAATTGTTTTTTTTTTTTTTTTTTTTTTTTTTTTTTTTTTTTTTCGAAAAGGGCAGAAGAAACAAAAGATATTTGTTTTTTAATCGTTTAAATCCGATCAGCAGTCACAAAGTCATGATTTTTACAAAATTGAGAATTTATTAATCATTATCTCGAGAACCAACAATAGTAGGGGAGGGATGAAATTTTGGTGAAATGTCATGGATATATTGTCCTTCGAAATGCTCATACTGAACAATTATTTCGAGACAAAAAACAACGGGGTGGCCGAGTTGACATGGAGCGCGACATATACAACGAAAACTGTGTACATAAATTATATTCTGCATAGAGAAGTTAAAGGGCAAGCGCAGTGACACGGTTGATTGGGCTCTGGACCATCATCCAGACGTCCAGAGTTCAAATGCCCACTGGCACCAACATATTTTTCCAAATGCTTTTTCTGCAAGCTCGGTGGTTGCAAGCACAGATAAAAATTTTAGATTCGCCCAGATGCACGTGGATCGATGCCGAAAACATTGCGAAATCCACCGAAACTAATAGTTCCAAAAATATATAGGAAAAGAGGGTTTTTTTTTTGGTTGTTTTTTGCTTTTTTTTTAAGTAGGTTACATGATTGAGTCATGATTATCATAGCGAGAGTTTCAATTGTCCTCAGTTTTACCTCTATAGACCATTGAACATGCTCTTCGAGATATACAATATGTATATGATCGTCCACGTCTGATTCGCTAGCTCTGTTCTATCTACGTCCCGGATATTCCAGACAACGTATCATTTTTGTATAGCCTGAATTTGCGAACTGTCGCTGCGGGAATGATAATATCGCAAAAAGCGTCGATCAAAATGGATACAATTATCGCTGATCCTTAAAAACGTTGCCTGAGTATATCCGTTCCTATCGTACTTGGAGGAAAAAATGTATTCTATACAATATTACGAATATTTGTATAACTTGGTAGAGTCATGCGGATTATGCGTTGCCCTATACTAGGGTATTGCTGACTTCACAGATAGCGAGATTGTAGACAATTTTAGATGCTAGACATTTTTTTTTCCATTACAAAAAAATCGGGCACTTGGGTTCAATATAAGCCATTTTTTTTTCTTATGATATAAGAAATATTCGCCTAAATTAAAAACCCACGTATTTTCAGCCCGAAATAAATAAAGAAAAAAAATCGTTAAATTTTGAGCTCAAAAGTAAAGTCAGGAATTGAAAAAAAAAAAACAAAAAAAAATTCAACGCTCCTTTTTCTTTGTTTCGTATATACTATGTACTATAAAATCAATCACTATACTCGGATCCACCTAAAATAATACAATGAAGAAAGTAACCAAAATTTTTGCACTAAAAGGCAAGGAAAGACTTGCCCTAGTCAGATATCGAAAATATATATATATATTATTTTAAAAAAATATTTTTTCTAGTCCTTCATTTCGTACAGATGTAATAAATACTTGATCGCAATTGAGATCCGCCTACTACCAGCTCAAAATAATGAATAAAAAAAAAAATCCGTAATTTTTGCACCTAAATTAGCAAGTCAGGCACAGATCATGGCGTTGTCCTATTTTAGTGTGTCGTCGACTTTATATTTCGCGAGGAGGTAGTTTTTCCGTACGACCCATGAAAAAATTCTTTATTTGTCTTTAAAAGTTATTCGAAGCTGCGCGGAATCGTTTGTCGAACACTCGGACAAATTGCACAAAACAGAAAAGCCTTTTTTTTTTTCTTCAAACTACCAAAATTTCGGGGCTTACCTAACCGCAAGTTCGTAATATTTTGCGGCAGCGGTGATTTATCGCCGAGGCGAAAAAAATACGAATAAAAAGCACGAGTGCGTACTGTATATATGCAGTAACAGGGCAGCATGACGAACAATAAGACGTATAATTGGTGCGAATGTTGGTCGCGCAGTATCGCGACTTGAAAGCACCAAAGACTCCGCGTTGCACAATGTAACTTTGACTGGCTATAGCGAAAAATTTTTAGTACTCACGTTGAAAATTACATCAAAAGAGCCCCGGGATTTTACACGGGCGCACAGAAGATGCGGTGGAGTACCAGCGTTTTGCGTGACCTTTGAAAACTTTCAGGCGTATCGTAATAAAATTAAGTAATTCCTTTTCTTCCTTTCAAAGAGCACAGAGCTCTATAAAAAATGCCCATATTATCCGCCGCGGAAATACACCATCACGTTCTATGGTCATGGGAAAAAAAAATATTTCACTGAGAGTAGCCGTCATTTTACTGTCTACATGAAAAAAATTATATTTGAAAAAAAAAGTTGATTCATGTCAGGCTCATCTTCATTAAGCGAGAAAGAATTTTAATTTTCGACAAAGTAATTGCTATTTAATTTTATACTAAAATATATTATAACAAAAAAAAAAATAGACATCACTAATGATGCTCATTCAAACGACATTTCTTTTTATTTCCGACAAAAGAGATTGCTCAATTATTATTTAACGTATCGCAAACAATGAGGATATATTTTACAGAAGTAATGGCTATTCTGTTTTTTTTTTTTTTAATGGAATTTAAAAAATTTTTGTAAGCAAGAATGTACGATAGAAAAGAAAAAAAATAATAATATCGATCAATTTGATAAGCTAGAAGATTAAAAGTTGGAACTAAATTATTTAACGAATTGAATATGTTTTCGCAACTCTCCACGTTTATTGCCATGCAGAATGGAGCACTGTGTGACCGATGTGCTACACTGAGACCCTCTCCGGGTCAGTCTCGTTCCGAGAGACGTGATCTCGTCGATTTCGTCGTTACATCAGTGAGCGAGAATATCAGAAATACATGCAGTCTATTCTGGAGGCCTTAACGCCAACTTCCAGTTATCCGATCGACTTGTTTGATCTAGTATAGATGTACAATTACCGACTCATTCGAGACATGTTTATCAATCTTTAACGTTTAAGTCTATATATTGGATTCTCTCAGTTATTGTAGGTCAATTTTGAAATCACAGACATTCGATTTGAGAATAGAAAAATCTTAGTAACTCTCAATGAATTAATATCGATTTCCCTAATTTTCTATTTATTCGCAAGATTTTATAAAACAGGATTCCTATTCGTTTTCCAGCTATTTGAACCAGATTTCGAATACCCCGGTATGAATATTTTGAAAAAAAAAGCCTTTGCGCAAACAATTAGTGAGAAAAGTTACATGACGATTCGCATTGATAAAAATGTTTCAGCTGACAAATTCACCTATCCAACTCTCTTTGCCTCCACCCCACTTACGTGATATAAGAATTACTCTCTTGTTCACAATTCAATCGATTTTGCTGCGTCTGCTCCGTTTCGCGAGAACTCGATTATCATCGTTCGCATTGCTCGAGTTGTCACTCCAGCACGAGGAGACAGCTCAGAGTAGACTCGAGTCTGTTACGACGAATTCGGTTTTTCTAAAGGGTACCTACATATATATATATATATATCTATGTATATCAAGTCGTTCAGGATATTGAAATTTATCGAATCTCACTCTATATATCTCTCGTCTGGTTATACAGAAGTATTTCTATTAGTATTGCCTTTACTCTTCTATATCAGGGAAAAATCTTTGCTAGGCTCGAACGGACGAACTTTTTCGCTCGCTCGATATAAGAGTAGTTGAACCCGAGATCTTGCGGTGTTCTTATTCCGTGAAACGTCGATCGAAGTAGTAAAAGTGAAAGAGGAAAAAGGATCCAGGAGGAGTGTGCGAAAAGTTGAAAAGAGTTTATGGTCCTCTATGTATACATATATACATAATACATGAATCGTTCTATATATATACGAGCAGTGAACTTATGTCCGATGAATAAATTCCTGTTAACCCTTTCATTCGTGAATTTCAAACGAAATTTTCGTAACTCTTTCTACATCGAGAGACATTCCTCGTGCACAATACATTCGTTTCTATTTGATTATTTTTTTTTTTATTCAAATCAACGAAAATTTATCAGAAAATTGGCGAATTTTCAACAAACACGTCATATATGAATGAAATTAACTTTGTTGGATTGAAGACATTTTATTTCTGTAAAAACGAATTCCAGTAAATCATTTTTGCGAACGATTGTTCGAGGAAAAAAAAATCGAGTAAAATTATCCTGACAACTTTCTGAGAATGCGGAATGATCGATTTCACTCTGCTAACTCGATCGTACAAAAAGAAGTCTCGAATCTTACAAAATGCCGCAACTTTTGTCTGGTTTTTTTTTTTTTTTTTTTAATACTTCAATATTTTCTCGTAATCGCATCTCAATCGTCGGATTCCCCACGCGACATGGACGTATCCCAGAATAAATTTTGAGCCTGATACGTATCAGTGCCTCCGGACTATTTCCATGAAAATAAAAACGCCAAGAAATATTTCATTGATATAGAACTTTTGCCTTTAACCATAAATAACATGCATCTCGCAGGTATCCCACGATATATTTTTAGAGATATATGTGTCACAATATACATCCGAGATATTCGTTTTTTTTTATTTTATGCAAGCTTCAAACGTAATAATATTCCAAAATGTAAAGTATACTATATTTTTTTTTAAGAATATGATTCATTTCTATGGAAATATAATTAAAATGCGAGCATTCTGAAAAATCAATGTTCGCTGCAGGTAAACGATCATGCCGCATTGTAATTCTGTCTATCGATTTCGGTTGAGTAATTATTTAAAAAAAAAATAATTAATTCAACATTTCAATTATTTCAAACAAATTCGAATTTCATATACATATATCCAAGAATTCTAATCATGTAACTGTAGTACGCAAATAAATCCAACTCACTGGCAAGGATCCCAAGTGAGTCCTCCGGGACAGTCGTCGTCGGTGAGAACGTCGCACTCGAGAGGAGAGCACACACATGATAGTGCCCTTGCGACTGCGACGGAAAGAACGACGATCCCGCCGAGTAATACCAGTGGGACTCTCATTATTCCTCAGTTTTATAGATATATATATATATATATGTGTATATATATATTTTTTTTTTATCCTTGATTTTTATTCAACAGACACGAACACTACGTTGGGGTTACTATTTGTTTTTTAAAATTTCATCCTTTGTCAGCAACGACAAACACGAAGAGTCTCGACGAGTCTTCGTCCCGATTTCCACGTATCCCAACACTGTTTCGTTCGCGAAATTCACGAAGCATCGGTGAATCGAGCGCTTGATTGTTCGTTACGTCGTCACTTATGAAAAACTCTCGATTTTTCTTCAGGCTCTTTCACGCTTCACTCGTGCCGATATAAAATATTTTTGCACGCGTGGAATCCTCGAAAAATTTGATAAAGTTTCAGCCATGAAAGAAACGGAAAAATGTCGATAAATTTTCTGTCCCAATCGCCGCACTGTAAACAATTCCAAGGGTCGCAAGAACAACAGCAATATCCGCTGAAACAACACGAAAGGGTCCTTTCAACCTTTCCAACTGTTATTTTTCTTTTCTTCGTTTTCCCTCTTATTCGCAAAGTTCACATGGATTATTCAACCTTTTGTTTTCTCGCACCGATACTTTCCGTTATCGGTATTGTATTTTCGAGAAAAAAATTAATGTAAAAACCACGCAAAGTGACACCAATGATTTGAAATTTCTCAGTAACTTAAGAATCCTTAAAATTAATTATTAGATCTCCGCGTGTTGTTCGTTTTAATATTGTAAAAAAAAAATGGATTTCTCGTTGTTTTACGCAATTTATCTGCGATTTTTTTCCGAGAATTAAAAACCTCTGAAACGGCTTGTCAAAAATCCCTGTACTCAGTTTTTTTTAATATCTTCTCCAACTGGCCGAATTCGTCTCTCCAGAACTTTGACTATTCTCGAGTGTACTCCACTGGTTTTAGAGGCTGATTTTTATGCACCAAAAAATACAACAATAGAGAGAAAAGTGTTCGTTTGGAGCTAATAGTGAAACAGGGATTTCCGACCGAGGTCGTTTGAGTTACGAGTGCACGGCACGATACCTTCTCGTATCCGCAGTGCTTTCCCTACTTTTCGTCCTCTCCTAACCTTCAGAGTTCGTTCGATATAAGCCAGCAAAACTAAGCAGAGCACGATATGCAGTTTCGATTGAGTGCGCTTAGATTAGCGCGGGGAATCCCGCACAGTGGTTATGATACATTCGCGATTCACAGACCGGTAACGCGCTGTTTATCAAAAAAAAAAAAAAAAAACCCTCTCGCATGTAACTCTGCCAACCGCCAAACACGTGTGTGTTTCCGTCACTTCCTCGTTTTCGCCGATTTCACTCTCTCAGCACGAAATGTTCGAAATTAAAGAGGAGAAAAAAATGCATTTAGTCTCAAACGAGCATTTTACAGTTCCCATATGATATATTCGTCAATCATATCGACGAAATTTTCATAATAATCCAAACCATCAAAAAATTTACGTCACAATTCCCAATTTTTATCGTCTTGATGACGATTGTTCGTTTTTTTTTTTCCCCTCTTATAACGAATGAACGATGTTTCGTCGACTCATAATTCGAGTCGAAAAATTTCTCATCAAGACCCTAACGACGACTCTTGCGATAATTTTTTTACTCATCCTTTTGAAAAAAACACTCAAACAATAATGCTGCATCTGATTCTTGGCTCGAAATTGTCGAGGGCTGTGTAGAATTCATAATTATCGTTCACGATTTAATTCGTTCAACGATTATCTTTGCGCATCGATTAAGCATATAGCTCGAAAAATACTGGCTCGAAAGATTTTTTTTTCGTGAAATCACACGAGGAAATGAACGTTCGAATGTACGAGCGCGCGACCTGTACACCAACGGGGATGAACGTGTACTGATGCTAAAGTTTGCGACACGGTTGGGGGGGTTGCTCGACGCGATCTTCGCGTCGGCGCCCCGTTCGTTCGTTCACTCTTTGCCCGAGTCTCTCTTCTCTCCCTTTTCCACGATATAATCTTCGCAGATCACGTTTTTTTTTTTTTGCCATTTTTCAATTCTTCTTCCTTTCTCATGTCCCTTCGTCAACGGTATTCCCGGAGTTCTCATCGGCCAATCCAACACCGGTCCAGCGTATATGAGCTGGTCATTAAGCCAACCTGGAGCCATTAATTATCAGCTCGTATACGGTGTTCACGATATCGTTGGCGGCTCCTTGATTATCAATGAATCATGACTCTTCATCAATCTCGCGTGACTCCGTGAAACACCATCAGAGGCCCCAAATCCATTTCAGAAAAGTCCGGATAAGCCTCGTGACCTATGGAGGTTATTTTACGAAATACGCGCTGCAACGAGAACAACCTTGAATTTTTTTCCCTTTATTCATAGCACGTATGATTGTTGATCAGTCATTCTCGCTGCGAATGGACGCTGCGATTGCGTGATCGAAATAATATTTGCTCACTTTTACTCCAAAATAAGAGTTTGCGCGCGAATTATGACCGAGCGCGGTAGGATTATTGGGGGGATAAATTGTTAAAGTCTTAATCTACAAACGTGATCTGGACTGTCGAAAGAGGCTCATCGTTCGTGTTTCGAGTATCATGGATAGCCCATCAGGATCACTGACGAGCACGCATATATAGTATATCAGCTACACTGCAAATCCAAGTGTGTAGTTTTTACACACTTATGTGTGTAATTTCCTGTAGTCACTTTTTACTCACTTTCACGTGTATAATTCTACAAAATAACACACTTAAAGTGTGTTATTAAGAATACACACTTTACGTGTGCATTCACGTAAAGTGTGAAATACATGCTTTAATTTGTATTCACGTATACGTGAATACTTTCACGTGTGTGTGTCACTTTCACGTGCGTAATTCTACAAAATAACACACTTAAAGTGTGTATGTGAGTGTGTATTTCACACTTTATATATATATATAACACACTTTATATAAAGTGTGAAATACACACTCAAATACACACTTTATGTGTGTTATTTTGTAGAATTACGCACGTGAAAGTGACACACACACGTGAAAGTAACAAAATAACACACTTAAAGTGTGTTATTTTGTAGAATTACACACGTGAAAGTGAGTAAAAAGTGACTACAAGAAATTACACACATAAGTGTGTAAAAACTACACACTTGCATTTGCAGTGTAAGCCCAACAGCCGTAGATCAGCCAGAGTATGGAGATACAGTGCGACGAGTGACAGAGAAAAAACTGAATCGCCAGCCTATGTAGACGTTGCTATGTATATGTACGTTTGCACGCTTATAAATCCTGGTAGCAGGATTGGCAGTCCTTACGGTAGATCGGGTCTATCGCTCTCGTAAACGCACGGCCGATATCCGCGCTACGATCTGCCAGGTAAAGAAATGGAAATCGCCGTAAAGATCGATTTTTATGTGCGCGGCATGAACACGGATGAGCCGATATGATCCATATGGACGTTTTCTCATGATCACTGCTGGATCCGTTGGTGATTGTTGATTTTGTTCTTGCTGCTGTTGTGCGGTGACGCCAGTAGCGAATTCTGATAGCCAGAAGCCTCGGTTTATCTCTGTCGGGAGATTGCGATATTCGGCTCTTGGTTTAAAATGGATTGTCGCGAATGACAGCACTCGCAGAGAAGCGATCATCACCAAAGGCTTTTGAACGGCCATCAATGTTACAGATTGGATATTGGCCCAAACATAAGCTTCCGCTTTCTCTCTCTCTCTCTCTCTCTCTCTCTCTCTCTCTCTCTCTCTCTCTCTCTTTCTCTCTCACTCTCTCCCTCTATGTATTTACTTTACCGTCGCACGACTATATGCACAAGCTTGCATGGAAATTATGGAGGTAAAAGCTAATTCGAAATTGATTTGGCTAAGAATCAAAAGGGGACGATCGAAGGATATATAGAAACGTTGTAGACACGATGTAAACTGGTTTGATCCAGAGATTAGTTAAATATAATTAATTTTATAATTAATTATAACGATTAATCATATGATTCGTGGTTTTTTTTTTAGCTACAAATGCAATGTACGTGGTCGTTTGAATTCAGGGATCATGCCGAGGTAAAAATGATCGTTTTATGATATAATTCGTTTGCTGTTTCTGTTCTTCATAAATAACTATTCTGAGAAAGTACGAGAGCGTCTCGCCAAAGAACGATTAGCTTTGCAGCCCGCTAAGAAAATTTCCTCGTAATTCGATTACTTTTATGATTGAGCAGGTATGTAGTTATCTCTGACATGAGTCAGCCACAGCAGAAGTTTTGGTTCACTCCCAGCCAGTAGATAATTCCGCGTATAGTCAGACGACTCTACTTGATGGTTACTTTTATCAGACGAGTCGAAAATACTCAAACGTGGACTTGTAGGTAATTTTTTTTTTATCTCCAAAGCTGAATGGAACAAACCATTCATAAAACGATTGTACGTCGAAATTATCGAGTTTTTCTTTCCATACAATTGACGATAATTCCGAAACAAAATTGTCCATCGTCCAACAGTTAATTGTACTTTCCCGAATAATTATCAATAATTATTTCGTTGAAAAATTAGTCGATTAATTATTTTCTTTTTTTAATTCATATCGTGTTCCCAGCTCTGCTGGTAAAGCAATATACTCGCAACACTCGCACATATTTCGTGCAAGGGTGGAAAGGGGAGAATTGTGCGGTAAATTCCGTGATCCCCGACAGCGGGCTGGGGAGGTTGACGCTGTACTCTTCTCGTCAAATTTTATACCAGCCAGACATGTCGAAAAATCTCTGAACCGCAATTCCGATAGGATTGAGTGATTGCCTCGTGGTTATACACAGCTTCCGCCTCGTTCAACTTCACATTCTCTCTCTCTCTCTCTCTCTCTCTCTCTCTCTCTCTCTCTCTCTTTCTCACACACACACTCTGTATCTTTTTTTTATATGCCCTGTACGCATTTATTATATGTCATTTTCCGTCCACCTGTCAATCGCCAGCAGGCATCAATCGAGGTATTACTTCAATTGAGCTCGTGTACTCGTATGCCGCGTATACTCTCGGGAATACAAGTTTCGAGCGCGATAAATGACGAACAAAGCGAAAAATTCACGAAAAAAAAAAATCGTTATTCGAAGCATTGAAAAAAAAAAAAAAAAAACGAAAATGGACTAAATCTGTTTCATTGAAATCACGACAGCAGAGTGGCGCAGTGGAAGCGTGCTGGGCCCATAACCCAGAGGTCCGTGGATCGAAACCACGCTCTGCTATTATCAACGAATATCACCAGCTACTGGTGAAATTCAATGAATTTTTTTTTTTTTCCACACCACAATTATTGATTTCAACTTTTGAATTCTCGTATCGGGGAACGAAAATTTTGCCAATTAATTTGTCACGTTTTTCCCAAAACAATTGCACTTTCTTTCTCGATGAAAAATCGTATTAAAGATAACAGCAAATTCGCTTTATTAGACCCTGTACGATCATCTAATTTTTTGGCTCTGTGTAGGTTAGAAATATTGAAAAAGAAAACAATTGGATTGCCAGAAAAGACAAGACGAAAGCGTGATGGGAAAATTCTTACGATATTCATGGTTAGACGAAGATTGAAGTAGGAAAACATATTATAAACATAGCATATTAAAGGATTCGGGAGAGAAAGAAATAATAGAATGAGATAATATGTGAGAGGAAAATGAGCCGATCGGGATTTACGTTGCTTCGTTAATGTATCAATGAGCCGGTAACTCTTGCCTCCTCGTTTTCGGTTTATCTCCAGATTCTTCGCTTCCTCTTGTATACTCCGAAGTTACCTGCCCGCATATACCGCAAAATATAAATAAATACACAAACAAGTTGAAAACCGCAACCTCATGGCCCCTATAACGTTTTCTCCCACGATAGAGCTCTCCTTTGAACCGTACATTCGGAGTCGAGACTTGACAAACGATATGTACGAGAAAAAGAATTTTTATCTTTGATCCTGTCTGCAGATATGGCGATGTCGCAGGGTTGCGGAAATCGTCTTGCCTCGGAAATTATAGTTAGAGTCTTCATTCCGGTGTCCACTTTTTTCTTACATATCATTCATTCGGTCATTGCATTTTCGTGGAATCAAAAGTTTCGATTATATTTTCGATGAATAATGTACAGATCTACAGAATAACAATTAAATTATTAATGAAATTCTTTGTATTGAGCAGAGAAACGTTCTTTTCATACAGAGCGCGAGCAATCAATTGACGTTTGCTTTTGAGTTATTATTACATGTTATATAAATTATTCTCTGTATAATGAGAGATCAATCGTGATTTTTTCTCTCTACAGAACAAATTTAAAATGATTAAAAGTACAATTATTTTTTGCACTTGCGTCCCGCGAGGCGATATTGCAGTTCGGCGTTCTCAGCGTGGCGGAAAGGAGGATGAGACCCCGTGGGTCATTAAGATTTCACTTGTAAATGCAATCGAGCTGAAACCACGCTCAGAACGAGAGAGAAGCTATCTCATTTTATCCCATTCTTTATTCCTCCCTCGAGCATATCAAAGGCTATAAATGTATACGCAAACCTCTCCTAGTTTCGCCATAAATCCACGTTTCAGGCTCTGCGCCCTTACCGCCCGCGAACCTTGACACTCTTTTATTTCCATTTTTTAATTTTTCAAATCTCTCCAGCGTATAATATCAGAGATTGTGGGTATCGTGATGAAGCGAAGAATAAATAGTACTGTTTATAATGGCTTAATAAGCAAAAATCAAACAAACCCACGGACTAATGTGAAACGAATGAAAAGCGTAAACGAAGCAAGAAAAAAATAGGACGAAAGATACAAATAAGAAAAGTAATTAATTTCGAGATGTAATAGAATTTTACGGAACTATATATACGTAGGTCAAAAAAGCAGTAATCAACTATCAAAAAGGGACAAATGAAAAAATTCGTAATGAGGAACAGCTAAAAATAGGAGGGACGAAAAGAACGAACAAAGTTAAGGACGAATAAACAACGCAAGACGGAAAAAAAGAAGATCGAGAAAAGAACGAAGCAACGAGACAAAAATGCCAAGATAATTACCAATAGACGATAAAACAAGTCAGGGTTGATTCGTTCGTCTTGTGAGACGAGAAAGAAATAAAAGAACGCGATTGGAAAAGAAGAAAAACGTACGAGACAGGATAAAGATAAATTGTAACTAAAGAAAGAGGATGCGAACACCCGCAGCGAGAAATCCGGCACCACGAATGATTTTCAACGTTGGTATATCCTCGTATAGATACCCGGGTGCACATCAGCACATCTCATTGACGTGGTTCCTTCATACACCGCGAAAGTAGCGCTGTAATGAGGATCTGTGAACCTCACGAACCGAATCACTCTCTTTCGTTTTTCTTCTTTGCCTCTTCTCCTATTTCTCTTCTTTACTCGCTCATTCCTTTTCCACCTGAAATGAATCCGGACGTGAGAAATTTACCAATTGACCCAGAGAGCTCTCCCAAGCACCTAATCGTTTCATCATGATGCGTGTGTAGTTTCATTCCCTCGTTTCAATTAACACGAGAATCCGTCTGGACGGGTAGAAAGTTGAAAAAAAAAAAGAAATCAATAAACCTATCGGATTTTCTTTATTGCTTCTGAGTAATCGCTTTCATTGTCATAATATTATATATAATAATAATATTGTATATAATAATGACAATTGTTATTATCTCCGGTACGAATATAACTTTTTTAGGAATTTCAGTTACGTTGCACAGACCATGTGATAGTACCTGCTAAAACAAGTTTGTTAAGGCGGCCCATCAGTGACAACATTAGTCAAAAATCGTAACGTGAAAAAAAAATCATAAACCTGTCATAATATTTTCTAAATACTCTGTCTAAATAAAATGTATGAATTTCGATGACGTTTCCCGTGATATTTTATCCATAATTTATTATAAATAATATTATAAATAAAGTCTCAACTGACAAAGGTATTTAAGGAAGAACCCTCGGTACGACGTAAGTCAGAGAACTTTAACCTTCTACTTGAGTAACGTAGTATATAATTTGGCAACATCGCATCCCTTGCTTTAGTGTACGTGCTCACGTACAAGTATAATACTTATGTATTTGACACTGAAGCAGCCAGCGAGCGGTTTCTGTGTGTATTATTAATTTGAAAAATGAGCGAAAACAGGTATTATTGGAGAAGAAAAAAATTTTCCAAAAAAATTTATGATAATAGAGTGCGACAAAGTGAAGTGGGAAAATCGATTCTCAGTGTTTACGGGAAAAGAAATATTTATAACCTAAACGACGACTTTAAAAATGATGCAATTGACGGCTGTCGTGTTGCCACGTTTGTGAATTGCTCGAAAATCTTGTCTTTTTTTTAGTTATTTCTCCTAACACAAGCAAGCTTTACATGTTTTAGAAAGAGAAAAATGTTCGTGGGATATTCGTTTACATCTCCTTCAAATTTTATCAAAATCTGTTTGTTAATTCCAACTTGATAAATGATAATGTGCGTCAAAATCATAGATTCCCATAAGATCCCATGTTAAGAGCTTCAAAATGAAATTATTAATATCTTCTTTCAAAGTCAACCAAAGATTACAAAATTTTAACTGAGTCATTTTTGGAAAGATTTTGACATCTCTGCAAATTTTCGTAATTTTCTGTTTGTTAATTGATTTACCGAGGGTACTCCCTTAACGCTGTCAGAGCGATCGAGTCAAAAACGATAGCTGATATTCATGTTTCCTCGCGTGCAAAATGACAGACATATATTGTATCCGAGATTTGCACACACGATGACTTTCGCGATTAAATTTCTCGGGAAAATCCCTGGCAAGACACAATTTTTTAAATACCATTTGAAAGTTCACGATTTCATCTTTCAACACTCAAAATTTGAATAAGAACTCTCGTCTTTATCAAAAGGTATCGTGTCACTTCCGGTGAAAATGGAATCAACTGCCATAAGACCCATGCTAAAATAGGTAATTTTAGATTACTCGTTCGCAATAATTTGCCTGGCAACATACCCTGAAATTTTGAGAGAGCATTCATTGCATCTTAGACAACACTTTCCCGAAGTTTCATTCGTATCGCCGGTTTTTTAATTCACCGATGAGCCACCTTAAACTGTTCATAACGGCATTAATATAGTAGTCACCAATTCAAAATTATTTATCACTTGTGGTACTGGATATCGATTTTTCGTACACTACGATACAATCAATTGTAAACAAGGCAGCGTAACGACAAACCTTCCCGCGGGAGTCCAATAATTCAATGATAAATAGAACACATGAAAATCGAAAAATGGAACAGTATGAGACGAGGAAATCCACTCCGCTTGCTTCTTCGATCTGCTTGGTAGCAAAAAAAAAAAAAAAAACGTCTTACCCTTGTTTTCATTTTTCTCCTGTCTCCGGTTTTACGTTTTCTTTCGTTTTCCCATCTTCAACCAGCGTCTGTATCATCGCTACAATTCTTTCGTCTGTCCTACATTTTCTTGCTGCATATACGTGTCTCTTCTCTACGACGAGATTCCCCCAGTGGCCACAATCGCCACAGGTCACAATTTCATTTTTCCATCCATTTCATCCGAGACCTTCGAACCCCGGACACGTGTCCTGAGAATTCACAAATCCCCCGAGCACGCCAAAACGCACCCATGTCGCGAACGAGGCAAAAGCAATGTTTGCACCTTCCTGTATTGGCCAGCTGGGTATACTTCCATTCTACCCGACACGTTTTTTTACATGTGAATGATCAAAATTTACGAAAAAAAAGGGGATCGGTAGTTTTTCTCACCCAACGTGCAGAGCTGATCCAGCATTTAGGATAGGTTCATGCGATAGGAGTCAAGCTTCTCCCGATAGCCAATTGAAGGTCAACCGGTGACCCATCTTTCGTTCGTTCATTGTGTAATTCGAGTTATTATAGTCAACGAGATTTACGATTACCCATCAGCATGACGCTTGACTTCTATCATCCAAATGCCGCTTTGAGTAAAACACCATCTCTTCCTTTATTTGTCCGTCGGGATTCTGGAAATCATGCACGTGGTTTGACGCAGCGAAGATGTCGAGAACAATGAGAAAACAAGAGTCGAGGTAGGAGTAGACGAATAGTTTGGGGAGAAACGAGGATATAGCTCGGTAAGGGACGAATGGAAGCATTTCATGAAGCCCGACTAAACTCAATTATTCCACTGGCCGCGGACACCTCGTGAGTCAGGTGGCGCGTCAGCGTGAAAACGTTTGTTCAAGTTCGTTTCCACAGGGCACGCAGACGCGATAAAAGGCGACAAGGTTGAGTAGGTGGGTTGAGGGTGAATGGATACTCTGCCACGAAACCATAGAACCATCTGAGAAATTGGTAATAAAGCGAATTACCTGCGTGTGAAAAGGCTCGAGCACTCGAACGTTGCGTAAAAGGGAAACTGAGAGATCTCTGGCGTCGGGAGAGCCGAGAGAAACGAGAACAGAGATGCTTTGTGCCACTCGCTCCCTTATCTTCCCTATATCAAACGTGTTATCATCCTCGTACCGCTCGACTCGTTCTCACCCTCGAAATTCTGCAGATGGAATAAAGGCGGAGTCCCCAAGGACACTAAACAATACTATATATACATATATATATAGTAATCCCTTTTCTCGACTCCCAGGCAATCCAAAAGCATTGCTCTGCTATACTTCAGGATTCGCCAATCCACGTAAAAACATCTTCCCATCCCAGCCGTTCCCGCGACACTTTACGACGTGTGCTATGTCAATTTAATCAAGAGGCCTACACCCGATCGGTAAATTTCTCGAATTACCCTTTCAGCACTGTATATAGTGAATTTGCAAATTCGAGAACACGTACAATATTTTGATGTATGCCCAATTTTTCTGCGCCAAATTCACAATCAATTTCACAGCGAATGAATGTTTTTCGTCACAACGATTTTCGTAGCTCTATGGGCTATTCGTGAAACTTGTATCCATACCTTTTTTTTTTTTTTTATAGAGGTGAGACCCTTAAGGGATTCGGAACCAAAAAAAAAATCATAATTATTTGCTGTGACTTTTTTTGGATCACGAAAAATTTTTCGCACATACGATTTAAGTAAGATAATTTTGGTAGCTTCTCTGAGCTTTTCGAAGGTAGAAAAAAATATTTCGGCTCTCTTTTTTTTCTAAGCAAACACGTTTTTTTTTTTTTTCGTGACAAGCTAATTTTATGGATAAAGAACATTATTTTTTAAATAATCTCAAAGATGGTATATCTCATGAATTGTGGTATATTTAATATTATATAATATTCCTGTATTTCATCAATAATTCGGGAATATAGGCGAATGAGTAATGGCTCTATGCCGGTTAGATATCGTCCCCGAATCAAATATGCACATTTAATACGGTAACGATCAATTTTCTAGCATACGCTCGCGCTCGCGAGTAATATAACCGATGGCCCTTGGTTCGGCTATTTCTAGGTGAATAAATTTCGAGATCACGAATAATTTACACTTTTCCGGACAAAAAACACCGATTTCCTTCTTGCTCGCTCTTCCCTTCCCCTATCTCTCCTTCTCTTCGTCGACATTTCCGCATATATATACATTTATCCAATATACATGACACCTTGAATTCATCTATATATGTATAATATAGAATCGAGCTTGCTCGACCTGCGACCCCCAGGAGATCGTTTTCTTTTTTGTTCTTCCATCGGTATGAAACTTTGATAAGATCGTTTAAAAATCAAATTTCCACTATTACGCCTCTTTCTTTTCCGCGCGAGTCACGACTATTATTAAAAATTCATTAGCATTAAAAGTTCATTATCGCGACGACAAATGGTTTAAACACGTTTCTTCATCGTTCTATTATTCCTGCGCAAAGCTTGGATTCAATCAATTGTAATGAAATTCCAGTTGGCACATTGAGACTAAATCTCATTACGGAAATTTCGACTTGGCGTGCTGATAAAAAAAAAAAAGAAATTTGAGAGTCTGCTAATGGAATTCGCGCGTCTGCTAATAATGGAATTTGCGCATCGCTTTCTTATTCTTTTCACAATTCACAAAAGCCTCTTCCATCAAGCCAGTGATGAATTTTTTATTACGTGATAATCTGTATGGAAATTAGTGGCTCTTTTTTTCAGTATATTCACTCCTGCAATGTTGGAATTGATCAAATTTATATTTTTCGTGCAACATCCAACTTTTTCTGTCTTTTACGATTCGGCCCGTTAAATTTTCGTTTTTACCCTTTACGAATGTATACATCCATCGAGCTCCGCACCGAAGCTCAGTTCACGTCACGTTGTAGTTTTTTTTTTGTTTTTTAATTTTTATCTCGGGCATTTTTATGACCCGCTATTCAAAATCCATGACACGAAAGAATTTATAGTTGAATGACGTGCAAAGTCGTCAGCGTTCTCATGGAGTAGATGAGCGCATGATGCGTCTCCATTGATTCAAATAAAATATCGGTAGGCGACTTTCCGTGTAGGCCGTGAAATCCGGGTATCACATCGTAAAATGAATGGAAAGGAGAATTGAAATGAGTGAGCTGAGCTGAGAAGAGTTAGAAAAAAAAATCGAGCAATGCCACAGTAGGGGGGGGGGGGGGGAAAGAACGCGCGTGCCTGGCTTTTTTGCATTCCTTCCTTGAACGAATTACTTTTTGTTTTCTACGGAACCTAAGCCCGAGCCTAGCGATGAAAAAAATAAAATAAATTGCTTTTCACGAGAAATCACATCGGTAAATTGTTTTCCTTAGTCTGGGAATCAACGTACACTCAAATTCAAGACAGATAATCGTTTAATCCTGATTAGCGGAGAAATTGGATTCAAAGAACGAATGAAATTCGAGTGGGTGAAGCACGGAGCATTTATATGGGCAATCAACAGGAGGGAAACTTTTTTTTTGCAGCATTTAAAAGAGTATATTATTATAATTTTTTCGTTAAGCTTTGAGAACATCTGTTTCGGACACTTTTTTGTGCTCCAATGTTCTACAAAAGTGTCCAAAATAATTTTAAAAAAAGCTTAATGTTCGCGTGTGCCAAAAAAGCTTCACGAAGCCTCTTTCTTTTCTCGTTCTTGCACCCTTGAGCAAATTTTGTTACTGCCAAAATTTCTTTAAGCCAACGTAAAACAGGCTGTCATAAAAATTCGAAAAAAAAAGGTTTTATGACGACAGGAAGAGATACATTGAAATTAATCCATCGGATGTTACATTGACTCTTTTGATCGTCCAATACGATAGAATCGAGCAACAAAAAGACGAAAATCCTAAAATTGCATCGCCTGCTCGTTATCTTCACCGGGCTGGAAAATCGTTTTTCATTCATATACGAACATAACTTCTCTCATCTGCATCAAGTACAGATGAAAAGCTCCCTCGCTATCAACCCTCTCGACCCAATAATGAAATTCCCACTCCGAGTCACTCTTGCGCTAACGCGTATGTTGGTTACACACCGTGCTATCTCCTTGCAGAATGCACCAACACACACGTAAATCCCGACGTTTCATTTTCATTTCGGGGCCATGAGATTGTACTCGAGAAAGATTTCATCCCGATAATCAAATTTCAATTGAAAAGATTCGATTCCATACGAAAATAGCAATATTGGTCACGATCGAAAATTTCGTTGATCCTCGCGTATTTCAGGAATGAATTCAAATTTACATTATAATGCTTGTCGACGGCGTTTTATAGCCCCCGTCGATAGCGTGCGTCAATTTTGTACACACAAAAGTGTGGCGTACATATTTGGAAGAAATATCCAAACATCATTCACAATTTTCCCGTATGAGCTTTTCAACGAGCTCTCTCGCTCGATATATATACACACGAGAGGTTTTGCGCGCGGAAATAGCCGTGCTCGGTATAAACGAATATGCGAAGGGATGGAAAATTTTTTTGACCCGAACGGATGGACATTTTGTCGATTCCCATTAGAGAAGGCTCGTCGCTGGGCAATTTATATCCCGCTGTATCGTATCACGATATTCATCCGATAATCTGTTACTGTTATTTTATTTTCTTTTTTTTTCTTTTTTAATGGCTCGAATTGTAGTACATTTGTCGAGAGCTCCGAACGATTGTCATATCATCTCTTCAACGCGTTCTCGTTCGAGCATTTTCACGAGAATTCTCGATTTCAGTGAATTTCCCAAGTCCGTTGCACATTTCAACCGGTGGATTTTGACAAATAGATTTTTTTATTCCCGTACCCGTACGCAGAAGAATTTATAGTCGTTAAAGAAAATAATCATTTTAAATTCTGACCATCGATTTTTGTCGATATTCCTTTTTTTTCCAAACTCACTCCTTTCGATCTGTTTTTTTTTTTTCGATTTTTTTTAAATCCCTATTGCTACCCTGATTGGCCAAAACGGTAGCAAAGTTATGGCATTCTGAAATTTCGATATTTCCAGGTTTTTCAAAAATTGGACAAAAAGTAATTTTTTTTTTTCTTACGATCCCTTAAACTCGGTCACCGTTTTCAATACTTCTTTCCGCAGACTCCCATTTCAGCGGCCATAGCGGCCCCAAATTTTACCCTATAGTGAATTTTTTTTTAATCAAAGCTGAAATTGTGTACTTCAGATCCGTTTTTAATCATTTTTTTCCTCCCCTTACTCTCGACGACTTGCCGCAACGAAAAAAAAATAGATAGAAGATAAGGTTTGAGACTCAAATATTCCCTTAAGTTTGTATGCATAAACTGCTAGTTGTTCTATGCAAAATAATAACAACAGTAAGAAAATTCATGTATAATAATTAAAAAATGATTAATTTTAATTACTTTTTACACGATAATTAATAAATAATTATATATATATTCTAAATCTAGTACAACTACACGAATCTTCCCAATTCTTTATCCGTATAGCATTTAGGTTAGATAATAGATACATGTAAAAAAAAAACCCTTAACGATTTCCAGCGAGAACGTGATTTCTCGTGGTTTCCAAATTTTTTTCGAAATATCGTCAGGTTCGAACCAAAATCCCCCGTAACAATTATTATTATTATTATCATTATTCAATTTGATAGAAACGTCACCATTGATGATCAGGATTGCTGATCTGACGATTCTTTCTTTTCTCTACGAAGGTCCACGTTCTTCCTCGCTCTCGGAAAATGGCTCGAGATCCTCGATCTCACGTGGTACAGCAGTCTCCTCGAGGATAATATCATCGATCGGTGCAATGCCATTCAATAGCCTGGCTTGCTCGGCAATCTCCGGAATTTTTTCATGAATCAACTTTTCAACGTCAACCTTGTCCAGCTCCTCCTGGAGTCTTCGCTTTATCGGTCCTTCCACAGCATCCATAATTTGATATCTGACAAGCACGTGAGTACAATATACATTTTTTTTTTTTTCATTCTTTATCGTTGAAAGTCGTGAGAAAAAATTATTTGTCGAAAGAAGAAAAAAAAAATGTAAAGTTGTAACACGCGTGTATAGGGATAAAACGTAAAAATAATCTCAAACCTCAATAAATTGGGAATTATGTTGACGCTGGCCTCGAGCATATAATCCAAAGTACCCGCACCGTGAATTCTCGCTTGAATATTTCCAAGCTCGAGATCGAGATCCTCGAGACACGCCCGCTTTCGAGTATCCAACGGCTGGCTAAGCCTCAATTGAACTCTGAAATATTGAATCGTGAAGGAGACCGTACCGGCGCGCGATAGTATCCCACCTATAACGCTCACTTCCCAGTGTGTACGACCCTCGATTTCCTGAGTACCAACGTCCAACGACGCGTAGACCTATCGTCGGCGAGATGGCAAAAAAAAAAACAAAAAATATAGGGGGCTTTTACGGAAATGTAAATCGTAGAACTTTCTAAAATACTGTGGTCAAAGTAGACGTGTGGTCGATTTTTTTTTGCTCCGATGCGGAAATTTGCAGCAAAAAAACCGAATATCGAATGCAGAAGGGTTGCCGTAGAATCGCTATTGTCATTTATTTTCATTTAAATAAAAATTACCCACATTTTAAGCCTTGTATAGATGTGTATGTGTACGTGCATCCATAATTCAAGAAATCAATGAGACTTTCATACACGTTGAACAGAAAAAAAAACAATTATGACAATAAGCCTATTTTTTGGCATCTAAAAGAATCGTCTGTTTGTTTCGGGATTAATGAATCACGATAACTCGTATTTCATTATTTATCACACGTTACTTTTTCATTAATATTTACTCTTTAACATTGCTCGCTCTATTCAAGGGGACCTCTTTTTGAGAAAAAATTATTCTACACAAGAAAACGTTATGAGAAATTAATTGTACACGTAATATCTCATACTCTCTGCCTAAAAATACCATTCAACACATTGTACACAGATGAGTGCGGGGCTCAGAAATATTTTTTCTTTTGCCGAAAAACGTGTACGATAATTTTTATGTAAAATTTTGATTGTTGAAATATCGCGGGTACGAAGATATTTCGTGTAGTAGAATAATACGTTGGGCAAAATATTTTTCAAGTACTATCCATTTGTTCACTGCTATAATGCGAGGGTTAATATTTTTCTGCGGCAAATTTTGGATTTGTAGAATGAATGTTTGTAGGACAAACTTTTTTTAAAAATATTTTACGTGGAACAGGAGCCTCCACGCTCTGCTCTGCTGCCAACGCTATTCCAACAATTGCTCAAACTCTCGAATTTCGAAATCACCATCTTCCAAAATCTTTATCCTGTCGATCGAACAATTTTTTTTTTTCTATCTCGCTGTTCAAACAAGCAAGCATAAAATTTCCCCCGTGTTCGTAACACCCGGTACGTATAATCGGCCAAGTTTACGACCTCATAACCCAAACTATATATGCATCATGAAAGTACTTCAAACTTTGTGAAGAAACTCCGGCAATCTTCATCTTTCATTCTCCGTAATATTTATGCGAAAATCTAGTTTTCATCGCCAACAGAGAGAAAAGAGAGAGAGTAGCGTTTAAAAAATCGATCGTGACCGATCAGAGAAAGAGTGAGAGACACAGAAAATCCGATATAGAAATGATTAAAGCTTCTCTCTCTGTCTATAATTATTATTATTGTAATAAAAATTCATGAATTTTTTATAAGCAGCCATCTACTCTTGATTTTCCTACTCAGCAATCAGCCAGCGAATATTGAATTACTTATAATTTTTTATAAAAAAAAAAAAAAAAAGTTGACGTTCAACTCACAGTTCCATTCTCCATTGTGAGAGTTATATTGCCAACGCGATAAAAGCTCGCGACCCCGGTGAGCCAAGTATGGGTCGAGGTAACGATGAAAATTCCGGCTTTCTGGGAGTAATCCTTGACCCTGTAAGGATCGTAGCCCATGTCCGATACTTGCTTGCGAGCCTCGGCGACCGCCATATCGAAGGGCGAAATCGAGTTTGGAAAGTACTGCGGCAACTGCGATATCTGCTTGTTAACTTCGCCTCTGCAAACATGAGACAGTCGATTATTATTGTGTACAATGGTCGTTTCGCGTATACGACGAAGCTATTTAGCGTTGAAACTCTCGGAACACACGTTTCCTGGGTACCCAGGCACTTGAAGTTTCAAGGGAGGATTACGACCTCATGAAACTTTGAAATTAAACGCGTTTTTGTTGATGACGCAATTTGCCACAATAATTAAACGAAAAATTTACCGAAAGTAATCATAACGAAAACGTTCCAATATTTCATTGAAAAGACAGAGAAATTTTTCCACACGATTGCACCTAATTTTATTTTCAATTGAACGAAAAACCGTTTACGTGATGTTCAGCGCGTAGTTGGGTCAAATTATTCATATGCGATAATGAAATATGGATCGACGAACGGTGGTTATTTCGAAGCATCAAGAGTTTTTTTTATCTCTGCCAAAGTTTCGTGCTTTCCAGTACCCCCTGTGACCAAGATACGATTTTCTTGTAAATACATCCATATAGTATAACGATAAATTCGATTGTATTTTAACCAAGCTGTGTTAGCGGACTACTGTGAAATATCAAAGTTATACGCGCTTCCCAGATGTCGAATGAGTTGCCCGTGGAACATCCGATAGCTTAATTGAACTTTGCCACAGTCCAAAGTCATTGACGAGATCGAAACTCTATACCTGAACGCGGAGAATCGTTAGGAGAAAACCGCGATTCAAGCTAATACCAGCGGACGACCAAACTCTCAATCGAAAATTGAGGAAAGTCAATTATCTCAAGTTCACATACAGTGGAATAGAAATGACGAGGGGGAAAAAAAAAAAAAATCGCCATTGGTCGAAAGTTTTGAAGCCACTGAAATGACAAAATTTCTATCGTATCGATGAATTCATATTTACCGAAAAATCTTCCGAGTACGTGAAATTTCTTATATATTTTCATCTGCTTGTCCATATAGTCCAAATGTTGGTGTGTTTTGGGAAATCTATATCAATTCGTGCCTTTTTTTTTTTAATTATTTTTCATTCATTGACTATTTATAATTTTTGATTTCTCCAATTGTCTCGTTCAGGCAATGTTCTGGCTGTTTGGTAAATCTTTGGTCGTCGGGCCATTGGCTCGAATTATTCAGCAAAAAGTTCTTTATTTTCATCGTGAATAATGATTCACGACGACTGGGAATAAGTAGTTAAAATTTATTCGCCAGATGTCACTGATTGTACTCGTGTATATTCCCGACAGTCTTTCCATTCAAACGTTGAGCATGAATGAGTAATTTTTCCGGACTCACCTGACGTTGTTGTTGACTTCATTCAATATGAATGGCTTGATACCGTCGAATATGAATGTACCAACGGAATTGATGACACCCTGAAAGACCGAGCCGAGAAAACCAAGATTCTTGAAATCTATGTCGATATTTTCGAAGGTCAGATCCATATCAATGTCCTGAGCGTGAAGCTTTCCATCTGCTCCGACCTCCAGTCTCGCGACACCCTGGACAATAACGTCGCTTAGCTTGACCGTGAAATCACCGGCTGATCTCGAGAGCCAGGACGCCAGTGTATAAAGTCCACGAATGTCCAATGTTTCGATGCTCAGAGCCACTGATACCTGCAATCAATCGACACTCGAGTACAGACTTGAAATCTCGATAATCATAAATGTCAATGATGATTTGCAATGGAATTTAAAATTAGCTCGAGGATTCGGGATAGCCATTTTATTTTAGTGAATACCAACATCGTCTCGATTATTTATCATCTTTATAGATGGATACGGATCGTTGCTAAATCCACTTTTGGATTATTTGTCCCATGTGGCACATACGAAAAATTCACTCATTCGATTCACTTTTTTACATTTCATCGATATAAGAATGAAAATTTAACTCGTCCGATTTGTCCTATATCGTAGCTTTGTTTGAGTAAAATCATCTCGTAAATAGCCATGGAAAAATTTTCAAAGATTCAAAGATCAGATTCGGATATTCTTCTTCAATAACGATTCATCGTTACAGAGCCTCAGCCACACATTTTACGAGAATTCTCACCTGCATCAGAGCCAATTCCGATCGCACGTGCTCTATGCGAAACTTTGACAGACCGTATACTTTGATCTCTTTCAAATTCATCGTATACATGGAGAATGAATGTTTCATGTCCGGTACGTCCATTGGATCGGGTATCGGTGCACCGGGTAGTCCGAGAGGATCGGCTTGCTGATAATGCTTCAGGATCAATCTTATCTGATCGCTCAGACGCTTCTCGCCCTCGGCCAATTTCGCCTCGACGTCATCGACTGAAATGAAATTCCAATATTTCAACGCACGCTCGCGAAAAAATGCACATCCCCCGCGGTATAAACGTTACAGAGTGATCGATCGATCGATGCGACATCAAACATTTTCCGGAACGAAAAAAAAAAAAAAAAGGGGGGAAACAAAAACGCGAACTATTCACAAAACCGCGCACTTGCGACGAGTAAAGATCAAACTATGAGTCGTTTCGTCAATTTCACGTTTGATTTTAATACAATTATTCAAAATCAATATTTAAATAAATTTGAAAACCCACCGTCGTGGCTCGTTGTGTTGCAGTTGCAGGCCAGTAATCCAAATGCCAAAATCAGAATTAATTTAAACAATTCCATCTCACTGATTATCAAGCGTGCCCGGGATGAAGAAACAAAAAAATATTATCCGGAAGAAATTGCGATTAGCGAAGGAATGGAATGAAATTTCCGAATCGTTTTATAATCCGTGAAAAATAGCTCCGAGCATGCTTCTCGTGAGTTGAATAGAACGGTTGTAAACGACACGTATGCACGTCGAAGATGACGAGTATTCTACGTCGGTGAACTCTCCGGTCTATCATTGAGGGTCATTAGGGGAGCGAGGGTCAAACGCGTTTATCTGTGCCCCCTCCCACCAAATTTCACTCTGCCTCATCCTTGCAACGATAATCAAATGTTTATAGTTCGACGCTTATCTCTCTTTCTCGCATACGCATACATCTCTGATATTCGAAGAAATGCTCTATTTACAATCAAGATTATCAGTCTGAAAACTATTTGAGTGAATTCAAATTCATTTCATTGAAGCATACGGATTTTTTGTTTTTTTTTTCTTTTCCATAGAACTTGTATAATTGGTATTCCGTTACTCAAATTTTCATAAAATTCATCACTCACTGCATATTCTTCCGGTCGTATTTATGTTAGGCATGAATTGACGAAAAAATATTTTCCAACCGTGCATTTTAATCCTCCAAAAAGAAATTCCGGAAAATCGCAAAAATTCGAATTTTCGGTCAAAAAATTTTATTGCACACACATCAATTATATGCATTAATAATGCACACGCATATAATAAAATATTTGCGACATGATAATCGTGTAAAAATTTTATTCTTGGGTTGGCGAGAAATTCTGATGGTGTGTGGAGGACGTTTGGGTTGGGGATAACACAGAGAGGTTAGGAAGAGCCGAGAGAACGTGTTATAGATGGGTGCTTGCTTTGTTCTTCAGTCTCCTTCGTATTCGAGAGCATACATGAGCGGGGTGACGGTGTACAAACATAGTCGGCATAGAAACACTCGATGTACGTTCTACGACGATACATTTACGTACGGATCTTCCTGAATATACGGTCTTTCAACCTCTCGTACATGCCCAAATCGAGTCTACGTCCATACGCTTTGTGTGCAATCTCTTGCATCCCGAGATTCCCTCCCTGCGCGTACGCATACAATTGTTATATACGCTTTGCCCAACTCTCGCACAGCCAGAGGGCCATTATACGCTGTGATGAATAAACACGCGATACGCCCTTGTGACTCTGAACATTTTACATGCACTATAAACGTTATTGCAGTTTCAAGGAGCATCGTATTAGTATAGTAACGTACTACGTCTGTGTGTCTCATTGCATTTTGCTCTGCCTGAAACGTATACTCATTTGAGCTAGATTTGTATAGGATGGGCCTTGTACCAACGTATGAAAACTCTTCTCCCGTTTGCGCTCGCGAAGATACATCCTGTAAATTTTCCATTATAATCACCTATGCACGAGTGCCTAGGAAATTATCAGTTAAAAAAAGTAGAAATTGCGAGATAGCTATTCGAGAGATTTTTATGGGCAAGCTCAATGGGTGATTTTCGTCGATTCGGAGCAATTGTGAAATTTCGAGGTCGTGGGAGTTTTTTTTTCTTTTTTAAATTGAATTAAATACTTTTTCAGGAATTATTATTAGTTTGAGGAATGACGAAAGCTGTGACTCATGATGGACAGAGCACTGTAAGAATTATTGGCCTTACAGTCTAAAAAGTGATCACTTTTTTTTCAAGTTTTTCTCCAGGTTTTCCTTCATCCAGCTACGTTATTTATTATTTGTCCAGTCCATTGTATCCCTTGAACCCAGAACGTTTTTTTGGTACCCTCGTACACAAAAGCAGGTGGGCCATTTTTGTCCGGCTCGTTTTCCACCAACTTAACGTATTATAAAAAAAATCTATAAAAATTCATATACTATGTTTGAACCTTCCACTACTACGCTATGAAAAAGAAAATCTGAAATAATTATTTGCAACATTTTTTTTATGTATAAAATATATATTGCCCCGGATTCTCGACCTATTCGAGCAATTAAAATCGGCTCGAACAAAAATTATCCACCTTTTGGGTTTGAGGGATATTAATAATTCACATTTGAAATTGTAGATTTACGTTGAGATCGCTTAGCTTATCGCCATTGTTCCGGAGGTAAATATTTCAATTTTATAGATTTCAGATTTCAATTATACAGCTCATTTGACATGTTGTGACAAGATCCTATGATACTCCAGGGATAAATATTTTCAATATACTTTACCGTTACAATAATTAATCAACTGAAAAAGTCTTAATATATAAACGAATTGCTATAATTTTCAAGTAACGAACATTTTGTTTACCATATGCTCCAGCGAATCTATCCAAAATCATTTTACAAAGGGAATATTTGTTGATTGACGTTGAAACCCTACATTTGTTACGGATTTTTCAATGGCAAAAATGAGCATGCAAATCCATCTTACCGGATGTTAAGGTGGTTCTTGCAAACTCGTCAAATCTAGATAGACTGATGAAAATACGACAAACGTAAAGGTTGAGGTTCCTATAGTATGCTTGCAAAGTTTTAGATTCTTTCATCGTTTGGTTCCGGGAGATATGTGCTCGTAAACTTTTTCAATTCAACACCTTGAGTGTAGGCCCCAAAGTGACAAACGAATCTAGAGTTCTTACTCTTGTCAAATTCTAATACTTAAAAACTAGATGAGCGAACGAAACTTTGCTGGATCGATGCAATAAACATTATTGAATATTATGATGAAATTTCAAATTTATTTACCGTACCGTTATAATTTAAAAACGTAATTTTCTATAGCGCGGGAGCAGACCGATTCTCGCTTGTTTCATGCGTGCCCACTTACCGCGCTTCGCCGCCGGGGGTCGCGCAAGAACTACTTTAATCACGATAAACTGGACAGTTTCAATATGAATTCATAGTTCTTCGATCTTCGCTGTTTACTGTACATTTATTAAACCAAAAAGAGGATAGTGTATGTATATAGCTTACATAATAGAAAGATGTAAACACAATTTCTTGAATATTGACAACTTTTTGGACATGTCCGTAGCTTCAGTGTATCCTTGATTTAAAAGAAAACTAAATAAATAAATAATATGCCATTGCATTTTTTTTTAAATGAGAATCATATTGAATGAAATTCAAGCCGGCACAGTTAATTATTATAGTTAGGATGAGACGTGTGCATAGAGTTTACAGAGGGCATGATTAAGGGATGGGACGTTTAAGAATTTGCAAATCAATCAAAGATGTGGACAAAAATTTTGAAAATCGTCAATTATTTATTAAAGTTTTTACCATACGGTGACAAAATTGAAATCTTGAATTATATGCTGCCTTCTTACCTCTCGCAAGTTGGAGTTAATTCTAAATAATCGATAACTGGTACTCCAGCGTCTGCCGAGCATATATATGAGAAACAGACAAAGTCGCGAATGGACAACGTCCCGAACGAACAGAATCCCGAAAATCCGTCGAACGTCAATGTCAATGATTGGATGGTTCTGGACGGCGCCGGGCGATGGCGATGATGTTCAAAGACTAAAATGTTGTACATTCGAATGAGCGAAAAATGAGAATTTTTTTTTCCCGTTATTTCCGGCTTTTTTTTCGTACGGACGAACTACTAAAGGGATCGACACTCGGAACCAATAATTTCGAGGGCAACATAATAATTGTTTCAAAATATATTTTTTTTTCGGTACTCCGGAATTTTTATTTCGTACATGCAAGCTATAAAAACCGATCGACTGCCGGATCCAATAGATTCGAAGGGAAAATAAAAATTATTTCAATAAATCCGAAATTTTCGTAGTGAAAAGGAGAAAGTCTGTACATTTGGCCAAGATCGAAATGAGAATATTTTTTTTCTGCCTCGGTCAAATGTACTTATTGCTTTTCGCTACCAAAATTTCGGATTTTTTGAAACAACTTATGGTGCCCTCGAAACTATTGGTTCCGAGTGTCGATCGCTTTTATAGTTTGTCTGTACGAAAAAAAAATTTCTCATTTTTCGCTCATTCAAATGTACAGCATTTTAGTCTTTGAATATCACTGCTATCGCTCGGCGCCGTGCAAAACCATCCAAACATTGACATTGACGTTTGACGAATTTTCGGGATTCTGTCCGTTCGGGGCACTTTGTCTGTATCCCGATTTTTAATTTTTCGATAAATGAAAATAAAGATTTCCAGACTACCAACGGTCGGAAAATTCGTAAATTTGACCGATCGAATATTTGTAAATTCCTATCTCGAAAACACAGACTTCATTATTAATAACCTCTTTTTTTAACTCATAAATGAGTAAAACTTAAAAAAAAAAAGTACTGCCGTACACTGAAATAATCTTGTTTCTTTCACAAATACTTGAAATCGTCGGAATGGATAATATGCTTCAGAATCAGCACTTGCGAATGAAAATATTTTTGAAAATTGGCTTTTTTTTTTGGGGTAAGCTAGGTATATGCGACCCGTTAAGATTTCCTTTCCCGAAATCTTGCAGCATCAAAAAGCAAATCGAGTCTCGGATAATTTTGGATCGCGGTAACGTTCAGATAGATATTTCACGTCGTACGAATAAATAGACACAATTACCAGTACATTGCAATAATTGCAACATCTTTTTATTCGCAATGGTAAAAACTCATTGGGGTTTTTATGCTTGGTAACGGAGACGATGAAATTTGGTATTTTTCTTATGTATCGTAAATACATAATAACAGTGTTATCTCTCTAAATGGAATTACAATATTAATGTATACTTAAAATCTGAATATAACCACCACGTTTGAACTTTCTATAATATTATTTAATTGCTCAGCTTTAACTGGAGGGTTTTTTTTTTTTTTCTTCTTTCGTTTCATTAATATATTCGGGCTGTTGTAAAAAATAACGCTATATGAAATTTCGGAGTACCCTATGGAGTTTATCTTTCTTTTTAAGCTTTATAACGATCAACATACGATTAGCCCTTGTCGGAACGAACGATAAATTATTTAGCTTCTTTGTTTTGGACCTTCCTCCTCGCTAACAACATCTTCACTCTCATCTTCCTCTTCGTCCTCGTCTTCTTCGTCATCTTCCTCTTCCTTCGAATCATCGTTGTCTTCATCATCATCATCATCATCGTCATCTTCCTCCTCGTCATCCGAACTATTTGTAACTATCATCGTGGCTTCCTTTTTTTTCGATTCTTTCGTCTCTTCCTCGGACATAATTTCTTCGCTCGGTATTTCGACCTCCTCGTCATCCTCTTCGTCGTCCTCCTCGCTCGCTTCGTCCTGCTCCGCTTCATCGTCATCTTCGTAATTCTCATCATCGTCTTCCTCGTCTTCCTCGTCGTCCTCCTCCTCCTCCTCCTCCTCCTCAACTTCACTCTCTTCTTCCGATTCTTCCTCCACTTCGGATGTCTCATTAATCATCTTCGATTCGTCATCTATCATTTTTGAATTCTCTTTAAACTCCATTGCTGCCGGTATATCGTCTATTCTTTTGCAATTTTCATCCACATCGAGACTCTCATCCTCGCTTTCCTTCATATGGAAAAAAAAACGAGGATTGTTCAAAAAGATTCGAAGACAGCAGGAAAAACATTTCTCGATATTGAGAACAAAAAAAAAATCTGCAATACAATAACAAAGCGATCGAATATTCGTTTTTATTTTTTGGTGAAATTTCGTAGAAGCTTTCCAAGGGGCTGTTTTTCAATTTTTGTTTTCGTTTTTTTTTTTTCGGAGTATTAGCTATTCAGGGTTAAAAGCGGGTATTGATAAATAAACGTTTTCACTCAATCGAAACAAACAAATCTCTGCAGCTTTGGAACGCGAAGGTACAAGGCTACGGTTAATCATTGTTAGTTTTATCTCAACGTTGACGATTAGTGCGAAAGTTCGTATGAAATTATCAAGAGATTCACCATAAATAATAAATGGCTCCGAAGATTTTCATTTTCGATCGTTTCGGGTTGGATGTAAATTCTAATATTTCCTTACAGGTTGATTTTGATCGTGACTGATGAGCGACAGGGTCATTTTGCCCGATAGTACAACAGGCGCTTCCGCATCGTCCTCGGAGTTTTCAGCCTGCGTCTCGGAATCCGTAACGAGCAATTCGCACTGAGGTGGCAGTGCACCCTCGAGATATATCGGCTTTGGCGGAGTCAATTCACGTTCCGCGTTACTGCAATATTATCACGATTAATGGCGAAATTTAACTTTTACAAGCTTTCACAGTTTCGTTCGATCATATCGCGTGCCCGATGGAATAAGGTCGTAAGTGCCATTATACGACTTTTTCCGATTGCTTAAAATCAAGTCCCATTTTTTTAAAATGTATTTACACGAATTACGTAAAAGTATGTTCGAAAACGTTAAGATTGAAATTTGGCCACTTAAAACGAAAACGTCGTAAGTCCTGGCGTGTACGACCTTTTGGACCTCACTGAAGGAGTCACCGTAAACTAATTCCAGAAAGTCGTAAGCGACATTGTACGACTTTCCGGCATTGGGTAAAAGTAAAAAACGTAGGAAACGTGTTTGGAAAAACCTCCCAAATGAGTCATTGGCAGATACGACCTTGTGGTTCTAATTTGAGATAAGAAAAATCACAATAATTAATTTCATAAGGTCGTATGCGCTGCATAGCCATTTTTTTATTATTTATTTTCAGCAGCACGCGTGATATTTCCCAAAAGAATGGAATCAAAAAATCTTTTATATGAATCATAGAATGGTTCATTTTTTCTCAGTAACCACCAAATAAGTACTTTACTTAAAGTATAAAGATATCAAAAAAATGAAATTTCTCATCAGCAACTTATGATGAACGATTTTTACCAGAGAAAACGAGAATTAAAAAAAAAAACTTGAAAACAGAAGGTCATATCCGCCAAGATACGACCTTCTGCTTTTAGTTTGTCAAATTTCTAATTTTCAATTTATTTGTGCATCTTTTTCAAATGACGGAAAAAAAAAAATTACCCGACCTTATGGCACTGAAATCGACTTTTTGGCACTTGCGACCTTACACATGCGATATCGTATCTGCCATTTTTAAACCAAAATTCATTTTTCACACTACTCTTTTAATGTAATTCAGGAAAATTGTGAAAAATTGCTGGGCGAAAGAAAAATCTTTATTGCATCGCTTTGCCAGACAAAAATTTGTCATTTTCTAAAACAAACAAAAAAAAGAGTTACACTCCAACATTGTCATTGACGTTAATCAAATTTGAAACGGAGAGCTCACTTCATTCGATAATTTCACGAATTAAAATATTTTCGAGCTTACGTATGGATGATGATAGGAGTTGCGGGACGACTAATTCTCTGACCGCCCTCGCAACAAGCGGTCATCTCCATTCCCAATACTTTAACAGTCGCCGAAGATTCGTCGAGTTCCTCGACTCCGTTGTGACTTTCACTACAGCACGATCTTGATGTGCATTCGTCCTGCAACTGAAAACATCGTTTACATAGTAGAGGGGAATGAAATAAAAAAAATAAAAAAAAAGAAACAAACAACAAAGAAGCTTTTTTAAAAAAAAAAAAGAAAAGTCAGGAATTATTTTTCAGTAGAGGAAATTTTTGTATTCCCGTATGGCGAGATTTATAAAACTCGCTTTGACGGTACATCTATATTTTCTCATCCTAATGTGCAAGCATAGCTCACACGGTAAACATGCACACGCTGTAGCGATAAAACGTAATAGCTGCAAAAAAAAAAAAAAACAATTTACACGTATTCCCCTCGGTGGAATAATTCATTCATAATATTTCTTGGTTAATCGTGTACAATGCGTAAAGGTATTTTTTTTTTTGATATTTTTGCAAATCGTAAAATGAAAAATATATTTGTAAAAATTCCTGTTAATTGAGACATAAATAATCAAAACATGGGTATCCGCGTTCAATGCGATTTTTACATTTAAAAAAGTATACAAGAGTTAGACGACATAATTTAAAAAAAAAAGGGGGAGGGCTGAGAGAAGTGTACCTTCGAACTCGGGGAAACACCTGCCGGACCATTGGACTTTGGGACCCCATCTACTACTCAAAACGTAAATTCATTTTTAAGCATCATCAAATTTGCTTTTCAACATTTTCGCGTGTGTTACGTGTGAGTTAAACATGAGGGGAGGAAAGCCCATGTGCGTATTATTGATATTCTCGACACGAGTCCACAAGTTTTTTTTTTGTTTTTCATATTTGAGAGAAAAAAAAAAGACAAAATTTTTTTACGTGTCTTGCTTTTCGTTTCGTATAGTTTTTTTTTTTTTTTCCAAGCTCGTACAAAACGAATCAAGTAACAGCAACGTGCAACGTGATTAAGATCTAGGAAAGAAACAAAAAAAAATCAAAACTAAAGAGTTATTACGAAAATTTTTTTTTTTTCTTGAATAATGGCCACGAAAAAAAAAAGAAAAAAAAAATTAGTGTCTTTGCAAAACCTGTGTATCTTGATGAGAGCTTTGGCTATGTACGACCGTACGTGACAAGCTGCCCATCTGTACGACTATTCTCTCCATCGCTGCTTCCGTGTCGACCAAACGTTGCCTCAGCTGATCTATCTCTATGTCCCCAGCGGCTTCTAGCATTTGTCCAGCATGTGCAACACATATTACCACACACCGATTCAGAACATTCAATTTCCGTACTTCCATCATTTAGGAATCCTTGTTTTCTCTCTGTGTGTGTCTCTCTCTCTTTCTCACGCTCTCTTTCTCACTCTCTCTCTTTCTCTCTCTAGCGCTTTATGTGATTCGCGATTTTTTTACTTCCGGTATACGAGTTATTTGAAAACACGTGACTCGATTGTGAATTAAGCTCGTGCAATTTTTTTTTTTTTTTTTCAAGATTCAACAGTGATAACGATTATTATTAAGCTGCAAGTTCGAGATTATTCGATCTCAGACATTTTTGCCATGTGACTACTTATGGTGACGAAATTTTTTGCAAAATATATACAGAGTCGATGGGGACCAGTGGAATTGGCGATCGACACTAAGCATGCGACTCCTAGCGGGTTTTTGACGAACTGCTATCGGAGTTCACGTCTAAATTAATTTTGACATTTCTGTACCTGTTCAAATTAACAAAAAAAGCTGTAGTACAAATTTTTATATTATTTGATATCGAAATGGAGACTGTCGAAAGGGTCAAATCTGCGAAATTCAGCCCAAAAGTGAAATCTAACGCTGGACTTTATTGTTGCTTGTTCGAATGTCATTCTCGTCCGTTCACGGATCGAGACGTGACATTTCACCGGTTTCCCGTAAAAAAAAAAAAAACGCCGATAAAGTATCTCGAACAAATTTATTCGGCGCGCGTGAAATGATAGATCGATGAAAAATGTGGATAAGAGTGCTCAAAATGTCTCGATGCGACCCGAAGTTTTCGATCAGAGTGTACTGGCCCTAATATTTCGCGTTTTGTTTCGTTTTTTTCAGTACATCCAACTACCACCATTTGCCCGAACTTCAGAACTTCTTCCCCTTCAGTTATATTTCGGTTATTTAGGTCTCCTTTTACGAAATCGTAAATTTGTCGCAGTTTCAAGTATAAACGTCCCATGTTTTCAATGCTTAACTGTCACAAACTGCACTCCAATAGCGCCATATTTCCGAGTGACGCGAGCGCCGCCATCGATAGTGTCGATCGCCAATAGCTTTTTGTTACGTCGAATGAAAAGTTTCGTTTTCCCATGAGATGTATCGAAAAAAAAAAACGTAATAATATGATAATTCACTGATTCCTTCGACCCTGATAAAAGGGAATAGTGAATATAACATTGAGTTGGCGATTTCGTAGCTTTGGGTTTTAGTGTAATTTTTTTTTTTTAATGATATTTTCTCAAAATACTTACGCTCCTTCAATTCTTCGATAGTCGGGACCGTTCTCATTGGCGATAATGAACGTTCTTTTCTATAGCACGGCACTCCGGTCATTGCGCTTGTCAGTACCTCAGGATCGAATACTTTGTTTCGGAATTCTCTCTCGGCTGCGGGATTCTGATAATCGGCGTATATCTCGTTGTCGGAATTTTTTCGCATCACCTGCGAATAATCCGACGTTTTTTTTTTTTGGTAACATTTATCGATACGTTCGATGCAATTAGAGGCATCTCAATGCCTGACTAGATTGGCTATGAGCTTTGGGATTTAAAAAAAAAAGAAGAAGAAAATAATTCCAACTAGCAGGAACTTTTTATGGGAAAATACTCGAAAGTTCCTCAAATTAATTTTATAGTTCTTAAGAGTTACGCCATTATATAGCCGATGCTTAAAATCTATATTTGAGGTTGTCTCTGAAAAAAAAATTGCTTCTGCAACGGAAAAGTGTTTGGAATTCCAAAATACGATAAATTACAGCGGTAATGAATTTAATACTTTGGTTCATGACTTTAGAATGAATTTTACGAAAAAAAAAAAACGAATTTTACGATTTGCTTTGATCGGATATGGCTGGTATGATTTTTTGTTGCATGATTCGAGAGAGCTCGATCAAAACGATTGATTTCGTACCTTTGCAATGGTATAGAGGAAAAACAAAAATATTCCAAGAGTGTAGAGCGGCATTATGATGCCCATGCTGCTGTTGCCGCTTGGTGCCGGTACAACACGACCTGCCGCACCCAAAGGTGGCCTCATCTTTTCAATGACCACGTGATCCGGTCGACCATCGACTTTTGGCACGATGTGCGACGAAGGAATCGCCCTGCCACGTTGTTGCATAGCCGGATGAAGACCACCCGCGTGAGGCGGTACTCTTCGCTCTTGTCTCATTGGACCTGTGAAAAATCCAAAATCCCAATCAGTGAAAGATAAAAACAAAAAAAAAAAAGAACAAAAACAAAATCGCTTCACCGCAACGAAAGTCTGAACAAAATTTTATTAATCGCACGAAGAAAAAGAAAAAGCATTAGTATTTTCTGGTGGGATTTTTCTTTTCGTCAAGTTTCGTAACATTGCGTAGGATGTTGCGTGAAAATTTTACTTGGAAATTTGACAATTGGCCAATCTGCCGGACGCTCGGCGTTTCTCGGCATATACCAATTTTTTTTTCTCTCTTTTTTTTCTCTTGGCAATGTTCCAACGTAACATGGACAGCTCCGAGATCACAAAATCCATTTATACCCCCCAATGACCTTTGCAATGTTGGAAAGTTCTCACCAAGCCTTTTTACTCGCGGTACTCGTGCCTTGCATAGAAAACATAGATCCGAGGCATTCAGTGAAATAAACGAAACGATGATCCTTGCATGCAGTGATTAGTCAGGTGAAATCATAATTGTGAGCAAGGACGGAAAAAATTGAGCGTAAAAATATATTTCTTTTTATATTTTTGAAATAGAAATACGTATGATTCACCGAGGCCAGGCGTTGATATATCTTATTTATTATTTATATCCAATATAAGTAATACATAAGTATTTCTGTGCTTCTGTGGCAAATAGTGATATATTTTTGCATATTAATTCGCACATTTTCCGTTAGGGGTTTCCACTTGCGATCTTTCGTTGCAAAAGAGAGCATGAAAAATAGCTGTCAACAATTACCAATGGCGATGAGAAATTATATTCGACGAATTAATCAGAATTTTTCTTTCTAAGTCACTCATTTCAATTAAAATTATCGCTGTGACCGTAAATTGTAACTCCAGCCTGAATTACAATTGTCCGATTCACTACGTGATCGAAATAATTTGAAAATTTAAATAGCAAATACAAATATTTGCGAAAAAACTAATTCCACAATGCATTAAAAAATATCTGTATTATTAATTTAATTGTAATATTAAAAACGCTAACGATGGGTCATTCGTGTCCAGGCCAAAATGCAAAATGCGGGAAAAAATGCCTGCGCGTCTCCATATTTTGCATGAAATTGTTATTAAAAAATTTTTTTTTCGGGTGGGACAAATTATTATTTAGTTAAGGGTTCAAAGAAGGCCCATGAATTTTTTCAAATTTTTTCAAAAGTTTCAAAATTGTGAAATAAGCGAAAGACACGAACAGCCCATAATTAGCTTTTATGGTTGCTGGAAACATCGTTAGGATCGAGGGTTATTATGATCAAACTCGTAATTCGTCTTTTCTATCCATGTATTGGGTTAAGAAAAAATGTAATTAAATACGCGTGAGTTAGTGGACTTCGAAAAAAAAAATATATACACATATATTGTTCTCATATATGTTTTTTTTTTTTTTTTTTAATATTTCTTACTGTGGGGCATTAAAATATGATATCTTATGAGATGCGGAGTTCCCAATTGCGAGAGCGGAACTCCAAAATGCCTTTTCAGACACAGCGAACTGTTGAAAGATCTTATCTCTTCCAAAACTTGCTTATACGTCTTTCCCAATCTTTCCTTCTCAGCGAGAAACGACGAAAGATCTATACCGCATCTCGCTAAAACTTCGTCCCTGCAAAAGCTCGCGCTCTGGGGCGTCAGTTTGCTTGATTTAAGGGCATCTCGTACCCTGGGATCGACCTGATGATGCCTCAGTATGTTCTTACACATCTCCTGCATTATGTCCACCGCATTGACGTCGCTTTCGAATATCAAATCGCAGCAAGCTAACGAAATTTTCGTAAAACAATATAAAGAGTACTCTCTGTATCGTCTTCAAAGAAAAATTACCAAAAAAAAAAAACAAAAACAGATATTCTCATGATAAATTAATCGCGTTGACCCAAAAAAAAAACGCCAATTTTTTTTCAATAATTTTTCATTGCTGGGCTTTCGAAACTAGTAAAAAATTTTCATGAATTCGTGAAACTACGTTTATCTAAAAACATCGCGATGATTCATCGTTTCAGTTTGCGATATGCCGAAATCTCTTCATTTGTGCTAAAATACGAATTGCGATAACTTTTTTTTACCAGTTTCGAGCGTATTTTTAAAAATTACGTTTTTTTCATAAATGTTATATTTTACAAATCGTACAGAAAATGGCAAAAGATAAATATAAATTGGTACTTTCATCGGTACTCAGTTTTTTATTTTTTATTTTTTTTTTTTTTCGAGTTACGACGAATTAGAAGCAAGATTAAATCAATTTATAAAATAATCGGAAATTTGAAAAAATAGATAAAAAAAAGAGAATAGAGTGAGAATTCTAGAGATGGTGTAGACGTCGAGCTGGGCTCGAAATTATCCTGCACCCCTGTCCGATATCTTGAGATAAATATTTGCATCGATATTTATAAACTCAAGCCGAATGCTTATTACAAATGTTATCATCATTATTATATGAGATATTCATAATAATAATAATAACAATTTTTATTATAAAATAATTTATTACCAATATAGTGAAAATTAAACTTTATGAGTAATAATTTATTTTTGATTGCGGTGAATAAAGATAAAAGTTATAAAACTCACCAGGCCCATCGACGGGTGTGTGTATCGTATTGACAGGTGCGCTCAGCATCGGATAGAAAATTTTTGGCCACAAAATAGCGAAACATCCGGCAACTATCGCCAAAACGATTATTGTCTTTCGCGAACCGAATTCCGTCGTGTCATCTGCCATTTTTCGTCTTGTATCTTCGTTCGTAACTGTCTCGTTATTGCTGCGCGCAGCGTTTCGTTTCATGACTCACGCGAATGAATTTTCGTTTATTTCCTTTATTATTCGGTATTTCAATATATTTATTTCGATAACCCGTCGAATGATATATTTGCGTTTCTAGTTTATCGAAGAGTCACATCCAGGGTCACCCCACCCATACGATGGGACAACCGTGGCCACGGCACACGGGCGCACATATATACGCAAGCGCGTCGAGCCCCGAACCGCGGAGAGCGAATTTTGTCTGCTATAGTTTTGAAAAACAAGAGACGATGAAAATTGCCGTAAAAAAAGTGCGTTTGTATCTCTCGTCGAACGACCCAGCAGACGGAGACGAGGGAAAAAAAAAAGGAGAGCGCACTTGTCGTCTGCTGCTATTTCTGTCAATAGAGCAAGGCCGTGACGCTGAATCTACGGAACCCCCGACCCACGAGATTATATTTATTTTGCATCGTTCGTCCGCTACTGCGCATGCGCTTGGGATTCTTACATCGTGAAGTTGGCCAGGTAAGTTTGACTATTTTTCCCGTCTTATTGCAATTTTTAACAAACAATTGTCATTTCAATGTTTCTTTTGCTGACTCGTTGTACATATAGCTAAGCTGCTGAAGAGCAGAAAAAAAAAAAAAACTGTTTGCGAGAATTTACAATACGCTGTCTGGAAGAATTTTTAACAATTTTCATACGAAAAGTCAAAAACTCTTAACCCGCGACTGTTGATGTTTCCGGACAGAAGCAAATTAGATTTCCATGCACGATGAACAGGAAGTGATGGGAAACCTCGTTTGATTTTGGCGGAAAAAATATCTGCCGTTTCGAAGAGAAATTTTCTTTTTTTCATGAAAACAAAGTCTTCCTCTCTAGGTGGAAGCAAAAATGATTAAAAAGTTAATTTTATTCGGCGAAATTCACGGAGGTGACTTCTTTGTTCGTATTCTGTGCACCCCCTATATAAAAGTGCATGCAGACTGCGAACTCTGCGATTGGCTTGGGAGCTTACAATCCCTAAAAAAGTGTAGAAAGTGTATCTAAAACGAACAGACCCTATGGCTTCGCAAGCAATATGCGGTTGAGTTGGTCGAGAGCGATGGGAGGGAGAGACAGAGAGAAAGAGAGAGATAAAAAGACCTTTTACTGCTTTTACTTTGATACGATAACAAACGATGTCTATATACAGCTGAGTCAATAGTTATAGTGTGTAGTGCTAGCATTGCGCATGAAAAAAAGTGAATAAACAAAGCGAGCTGACACATCTACATGTACCAGATATTAAAATAATAATATTGTGCGCAAAGTGCAAAACCATCGAGACGCATATGTCCATCTCGTTTGTCGTTCGCGTTGTGTAGTTTTAATAATAATAATTCGCCAAGTTTACAAAAGTGCTTCACACTCTTCGCCCTTCCACACCTAGCCCCTCACAAAGAGCTCGATGCTTAGCTTCGACGATAATACGTGACACACATATATATGCATATATATATACACATATATATATATATATATATATATATATATGTGTATATCGCTTACGGGTGTGTTTATATTCGTGAAAAAAAACCAAACAAAGAGGAAAGAAAAAAGATTGTGTACAACGCCGAGTTTCGAGCGCCTCTGCGTCCATAACCCGTAAAAATCATGAACACACTAAGCGAATTTTGTTCGCTCTTTTGCTGTCCACCCTGTCCGTCCAGAATCGTGGCTAAACTGGCGTTCGCGCCACCCGAGCCAACGTACAGTTTTATCGAGGACGAGGGCACGAAATTTACGATATCGCTGTCGAAGCGGGCGGAATGGAATTTTTCGGAGCGCGAGAAAGAATCCGTCGAGGGTTTTTACGCTCGTACATCGCGCGGTAATCGTATCGCCTGTCTGTTCGTTCGTTGCTCGGCCACCGCGCGTTTTACCATTCTATTCTCGCACGGTAATGCCGTTGATCTCGGCCAAATGTCGAGCTTTTATCTGAGCCTCGGCTCTCAGATCAATTGCAATATATTCAGTTACGATTATTCGGGCTACGGTGTTTCCGGCGGTAAACCCTCGGAGAAGAATCTCTACGCGGATATAGACGCCGCGTGGCACGCCCTGAGAACTCGCTACGGCATTAGTCCCGAAAATATTATACTTTACGGTCAGAGCATCGGCACCGTGCCGACCGTCGATCTTGCCACGAGATACGAGGTCGGCGCCGTAGTTCTGCACTCGCCTCTCATGTCCGGCATGAGAGTGGCTTTTCCCAATACCAAGAGAACCTGGTTTTTCGATGCATTTTTGAGGTAAGAGCTCGTGTCGTAGCTTGTGGTACAGCACGAGCGGAAATCCGAGACGAAAAATTCGAGTGTTTTGTATACGAAATTTTTTTTTTTTTTTTTTTTTTTTTTTTTTTTTTTTTTTTTCTCGTCTCTTTCAGCATAGACAAAGTGCCGAAGGTAACGTCGCCTGTTCTCGTTATACACGGTACGGACGATGACATAATAAATATCAGTCATGGACTCGCGATATACGAAAGATGTCCAAAAGCTGTGGAGCCTCTGTGGGTCGAGGTAAATATGAGTCATCAATAATTCTTAACCCCTTCGTTGGCATTGACGCAATAGCGCGTCAACCTGCAATGCGCGATAGCGCATCCTGCTATTTTGGGCACTTTTTGTCGAATTCTTTCTGCCAACGAAAGGGTCAAGGATGCATGAGCCACGTAATACCAGTCGAAAAAAGTTTTTGTGAGAATTTCAAGTACTTCGAGTTAAAGGAAAAATTTGAAAAAAAATCAACCATATCGAACATGATATTGATATCGATTTCCAATTATGACCAATGCCGAAAAACTATCAAAAAATTGTTTAAACAATAAATTGTTGCAGAAATTTTCGGTAAAAATGTTTTTCGATTGTATGCAACAAATTCCTCGATTTTTCCGAATACATGTGAATTTTTCAAGAATTTTCTTGTGGTTTTTTTTATTTTTTTTTGAAAATTTTTAATTTTGAAAATTGCATCTAAAGTGGTGTGAATTTTGGATCTGTTCTCGTACAAAGGTTCCGTATTAACTTCACGAAGTATCCGGATCGCCGAACGAATACTTTTATGAATACAGTTTTTCAAAATTCTAAAAAAACATAAATTAAAAACCATAAGAAAATTCTTGAAAAATTCACAAGTATTCAGAAAAATCGAGGAATTCGTTGCGTATAATCGTAAAATATTTTTACGGGAAATTTATGCAATAATTTATTGTTTAAACAATTTTTTGATAATTTTTCGGCATTGTTATTAATGGAAATCGATATTATTATCATCTTCGATATATTTGATTTTTTTCAAATTTTCGCTTCAACACGAAGTACTTGAAATCTGAAAATTTTTTTTTTTATACAAATCTTAAACATTATTTTTACTCATTCGGAGTTCTGTCATATGAACACCTTGGTAACATCAAAAAAAAATAATGACTTCTTAGATATTTCATTATGAAAAACAAAAGATTGGTCACATCTTTAAGGGTTTCGATAAACAAATAAAATGAGTATGAAAATGATGGGAGAGTTACAACCTTTGCGCAAGGACAGTGAAGTCGGATTGAATAATATATATTTTGCGTCGCTACAGCATTTTAGAGTTGCGTTTAAGGGGAGCAACTACTTTGGGAGACTGAAAATTACGTGATTTTTGGGTTTTTTTTTTTTATTTGAACAAAAAAAACTTACGGAAATTTCCCAAACTCTGACAATAATTTATTTATGTTGTCATGTATCTCTGGTACTTTTTTTCCAACTTATTTCATGCATTAATTAAAGTGCAAGCCACTGTGTTTTTTTAACCTTTTCGCTCCAGGACTGGTCCATATATGGACCAGCACTCCGAGTGGTGACTTGTCATAAGAAGTTCATTCATTTAAGTCATGAAATTCAGCTAAAATTCGAGGTCAATTTTAAAGGAAAAATCCCCGGAGCGAAAAGGTTAAGAACATGAACCTACATTTTGAAAAAAAAATCGAAAATTGAAACTCGAACGTGTTTGAAAAAAAAAAACTATCGATTTTTGGCATATTTTTTTTACGGCATTTTGCAATAATAAATATGTTTTAAACAATCCAATCTTTCCAACTTTAGGTTCATGTTTCAATCATTTAGTTTTTGAATTATGATTCCCGCAAATTGAAAAAAATATTGTTTCAAGAAAAACGCGTTTAAAGTTTCACAAACGAAAAACTCGAAAGTCATATATGACCATTTATATACGTTACATGCGTTACCATTTATATATACATATCGTTAGAAGGAGTCCGCATACCGTTTTGAAATTTTCAGGATTTATTCTTGAGATATTTTGCTAACGATTTATGAAATTAAAAAAAAAATGCATTTTTTTTAAGCATCTAAAGTGGTTGCTACCCTCAAATACTACAAAAGTTCGATAAAAAAAAAATAGAGCCCGAAAATGCGCTTTCTGCATTAATTAAATGAAGTACAATGAAAAATTAGATTTTATCGAAAATTTTTTCTCATTCCGGTTACATTCCTCAATTCAGGCTCATGCTCGTTCGTGCCAGTTCATCCTTCGAAGCGCAGCGCATATCTCTTTTGCCTTATTTAATTATCGTAACTCTTAAACTGCTCAACAAACTCGTGTGCGACACGATGAGGGGGATGAATCTCTGTTTGAGATTCGTTTGAAATTTTTTTCAACCCTTCAGCCAAAGTTATTTTTCACCTTTGGGAGTTTCCAAAGAGCCGCACAAGAAGATGGCAAATTTTCCAAAACTGTTTCTACGCATTATCCCTGAATGAGATCCATTATCTGTTCGGTCGAATACGTGAAAGTTACGATTGAAAATAATAAATAACTATAAATCTTTATTGAAATGGTCCAGAATAGAAGGCGAATATTGATTCAGCTGAAAAGATATTTGTTCGACTCTACAAATTAAAGAATTTTTAAACTTAAAATTGGTGCATGATAAACAATTTTTTTTTTTTTTAACAGCTATGTGAAATTATAATCCGACCGGAATTATGGAGTTTTCAATGGAAAAATTGAAATAAAAATTAATCCGCTAGGTAATTTCCATAAACAAGCTAACTACTATGTAAATTGATAATTTTTTATATTTTTCTATGTTCCCTTCACATTTATCGTATCGAAAAATTAAAGTAGCTCGCTAATCGAAATGTGTAAAAACAGTTTTTTTTTTTTTTCAAAGCGACCAATCTATAATTTTGTATCCCAGGTGCAAAATATATATGACAAAACGCACGAAAATGATAAAAAATAAAATACTGAAAGCAAAAAAAAAAACAAAAGATAGCAAAATGAATCGAATCTCCCTGAAATCAACGAAAAGACGGAGAAGCACGGAATACTCGAATTCATCGCTCTTTGTTTTTTTTTTTTTTTTTTTTTTTTTTTTCCCCCCTCTAGGGCGCTGGACACAACGACGTTGAATTGTACAATCAGTATTTAGATCGGCTAAAACACTTTGTGAGCGTTGAATTGGTGAACTGACGCAAACTGAGCCTCTCCCAGACTCAGGGAGGGCAGCAGGTCGGCGGAGTTATCGTTAACGACGATAGTCAGGATAATTCATTCTCGAATTATCTCGACACAATCAGTCACGCAATGTTGCTCTGCGACGACGAGCCCTCGCCGGTATCGAGCGACGAGGTATTTTTCATATGCGAGAAACAAACGAGCACGGATCGCGACTGTGTTAAAAATGAAAATGAAGATGATAAAAATGATGATGATAATGATGATGATGCTGATGATGATAATGACGGTGATAGCGCATCCGAGACGAGATCCGGCTGCGATGATACGAAAAATAAGACGAAGAAGAATAAGAAAAAGACAGCGATCAATCGCTTGAATCGTATTATCGGTAATAAAAAATCTGTCGAAGGTATCAGCGATGATACGAATCCGCGGGAAAGCGAGAATAAAGCGATAAGCACGGAAAGAGTTAAGGAAGCCGGTTGTCAAACCCCGCGAACGATTTTCGTCAAGATCGAGGTCGAGAATTGCTCGCAATGTCCGGAAAAATCTATATCAATGCTGACCAATGAGGCTCCATCGATCGACAAGGACATGAAAAATACGTGCAAAATGAAGAAAAAAACTGTCGCCGTGCAGGTAAATTTTAATTCCATCGAGTCCGTTGTGGAGTCGCATTGCGTGAAAATAAGTAAATTGCGCTGCTGCAACAAGGCGGCGCTTTTGCAAAATTCCATGAAAATGAAAAAAAACGAGGCCAGTAGCGAGAAAACAATCGACGGCAAAACATCGATCGATTCGACCAAGATATATCTTTGGGGCGGTAAGAGCTCGAAGAGGAAGCAACAGCAGCAGCAGCAGCAGCCGCCGCCGTTGCTGAAGAGCCAGAGCGTGATCGAGAAGCCAGCGAGAACGTCGAGCGGTTCGAGCTTTGCGTTTCACGAGCCTCTGCAGAAGAGCAACAGTCTCGTTGAAAAAACATCGTTAAAGTCGAAAAAATCGACGATCGGCTGTAGCCCATTGAAAAAGCTCAATCGCTCATCATTGACGATCGAACCCGACAAAATAACCATAAATCTGTCGAAATATTCGCCATGCGCGAGCAGATTGGCGGCTAGCTCGAAGATACTCACCAGCGATTCGCCGCTCAGTCCGGAGAGTCCGCTGCAAGCCGTACGCTCCAAGAGTCCGAGACGACGTGATTTTCATGAAAATGATCGTTTGGATCCGAATCGACAGATGGAAAAGTCAAGTTTACAGGCAAGCCTGTCGTTGAATATTCAGCAATATCAAAAATCTCATCCTACGCCGAGAAGCCGAAGCGTCGGTGATAGCTGCGTAACTTCGCCGACCAGCGAAGCGACGACCCTGAGCTATTCGCCAACGGGAACGGAAATTTTGTCGCTCGAGGAGGTCGGACCTCAGATAATCGTGAACGACGTAAATATCGATGATTCCATTATGGCATTGCAGAAACACGAGATCAGAGACAAATTTAACGATGATTATATCGCGTGCTCGCGCAAAGCCAATCTCGAGACCAAGTGTTAATCGTTTTTTTTTTTTTTTTTTTTTTCGGCACTTTTTTTCCTCTTTTTTTTTCTTCTTCTTTTTACAAAATACACATACACACATCCAGGGAAAAAAAAGAAACGTAAAACTCGCTACGCGACTCTTCGTAAAGGCAAAAAAAAAAAAAAAAAAAAGCAGACGGTAAAGCTTCAGGGTGCTTACGGAATGTTTGGCGCTGTGAATCTGAGAATACTGCAATTCTCTTCGTAACGCAACGCGAGAATGAAGCTCGAGATTGAGAGTGACCGAGAGAATCTATAGTAATAATTCATATTTCACGCAAACTCGTGGATAAAAAAGTACGAGGATTATTTTTTCTCATCCCTAATTTTCGTCCCGTCTCGCCGGGACGCAACGTATATTTACTTCTTTTTGTTCAAAGTAGCTGCACGAGAGAAAAGAGAGAGGAGAAGAAAAAGAAAATTATCAGTGCCAAAGAAGAATGCAATCCCCCCCCCCTGCCCCCTTCCTTTTTTTTAACTATGATTTTTTCTTGCTTTTTTAAATACTTTTTTTTTAATACTTTTTTTTTTTTAAATACATTTTTTCGTTTGTCTCTTCGAAGAGAAACAAGTTTGTTTATCAGATGACTTTTGTAATAACGAGAAAAAAAAAAAAACTGGAAAAGTTACAAAATCGAGGAAAAAAAAGACACTCGTCGTTCTGTCTCTTGCTGATGGACAACCAGTCGCGGTACCTGAGAATCGTAAAAGCAGAAAGAAAAGGAAAAAAAAAAAAAAAAAAACGATTAACCGCGGTGTATAAAAACGTCTGTATAGCGAGAACTACTGCCCTAATTTATCCTCGAATATATTTCTACTTCTGTCTCTAGCAATGAAACTTATATTTACCATGACTGAGGTTCAACGATTGTGAAAGGGGAAAGGAGAAAAGAAAAACGAAACGAACAAACGAGTATTATAAATGCCTCGTAGACTCGTTGATAGATGAGAAAAGTGGAAAAAAAAAAAAAAAAAAACAAAAACATACCCACCAAATATCGACAACTGGAAATCTTCCATGGTAGTGTTAGTTGCGTAGAACGTTAAAAAAAAAAATTAAAAAAAAAAAGTAAACTAAACTAGTTGATACGAGGGAGGGAAAAAAAATGAAGCGAGAGGAAAAAATGAGAAAAATAATGCAGCGTTTGGATGCAATTTTGTGTCTTACCGAAGCTGAAGAGGGAAGTAACGATGATGATAATGTTGATGAAGAAAATAATCTTTTACACGAGTAATAATAATTGATTAACGCGAAGCAAAAAAGCTAGGGACAATATCATTGCCAAACTCGACTAATGAGTTAGTTAATTATCCGAAGATAAGTGTACCATCTTGAGGGGGGGGGGGGGGTGGAAAAAACATAAACAAAAAACCTTGACCTGACGTTCAAACCCGTTAGTATTCTTATACAACAATCGAGGATGTAAATATATTTATCATGATGCTGATAAAAGATTGCAATCGTGAATTTTCGTTTCCTTTGTTTCTGCAATGCAGTTACACGCGGTGCAACAGTGTCCAGGTTTTTTGTCGCAAAAAAAAACTTTTTTTTTTCACAAACTTTCACACTGCAGTGGGAGCCGGACTGCTGCTCGCGAATCAAGGGCTCACACGAGCACTCGGGAGGGATTTGAATAACGTTTGAGATTTTTGTTTTTTCGTGCCTGAAGTTTTTAATTTTATCGAATAATCATTTTATACTTTGGAAAGTATTGCGGCAATTTCCGCGATGCAGTTTTCCGAGGATAGCTGTAACGGAAACGTCTCCTTTATTTTTTTTTTTAAATCTGTAACGATTTTCGAAACAATTCCGATTTTTCAATTCAAAAATCATTCGATCTTTCGAAAGAAGGAAAATAACTTTGGGAAACTTTAGCTGATTTCGAAAAAGAAAAAAAAATGAAAACAAAAGCGTTTTGAGAAAAGCTCGCAGATACTTCATTGTTCGAAATTTATCTATGAAATTTATGATGATTAATGATAAAAAATACTATACATTTGATTTGTGTAACGAATTATTGGATTTTGGTAAAATTGGTATGCGCGAAAAAAAAAAGGAGAAAAAACGTCTCAAACATATTTCTGGTTTTATCCTTACTGGGTGCATGTAAATCCTGTTATAGGCGAAGAAGAAAAAAAAAAAAAACTAAATATAAATATATATAAACGAAAATTGGTGCAATCGTAATTCGCGCCTCAAGAGCCACAAACTACGAGAAGAAAATGCAATAATTTGCACTTTTCCAACTTTCTTTTCAAACGAGAGTGAGATTAAACGTTTTAACGCTGATGAATATATATACGTATAGTTTACGAAAATTATCAGGATATTCCAAGTTTATTAAATGAAAAAATTCAGCAGAATCTTTGATTCTATGATGGGAAAATTAAATCCCAGAGCAGAGATGAGAGTGCATCTTGTTACTTTAAGAAAGAAAAAAAAAATCTTTGTTTATTTTTTTTAAATAATTTACGCGTTATCGATTATCCTACAAGAGTGACCCGGGATACTCGATAACTTCATAATTATTTACTCCATTATTTCGAATGATTATTTTGCATGCCATTTTGAAAAAAAAAAAATCTTAAACTCACAAATTCAATGATCAGAACCAAGAATCGTTATTTTCTCCATTACTCGTTACGATTCTTGATTTTATTTTCACGCGATGTCCTCGAAAAATAATAATTTACATTTTGGAGTACACAGTTGACGCGTTCAATTGAGCCTACCGTAGCTCAGTTTTGTCAAATAATCAATCATAATTTAAAAAAAAATTACACAAAACATAAACATTGATTTTTTTCTATTCCAAAGTAACGAGAGGTGGTCCATCTCGGTCTCCGGAGTTGTTTGAATCGTTTTTGGCTCGTATTTTTTCATGGAATTACATTGTTCGATGGATATTTGTCTTTAATCGTAGTTCCAAGATTTTCAATTCTAAGGCTAATGTTAATTTGTCGTTCGAAAAAAAAAAGGAAAAAAAAACGAAAACAAAAATTGTAATCGTAATGTCTCAAAATTGTACTTAACGAGGGGGGGGGGGGGGGGGGGGGCGCTTTAACGAAATGAGAAACTGCTGTGTTTACGATTGGACGAGGAGGGACTTTTCCTCCAAGCTTCTAATATGAAATTGTTTTTTTTTTTATTTTTCTTCTTTTTTTATTTTTCGGTTTATCGTAAAATTATCGAAATCGAGCGAGCTGTGTATATTTGAGACGTTATTTTATTTTATGCTCTGTCATTTTTCATTCGCGAAATTTTTATTATTATTATTATTATATAGATTTTTTTTTAATCTTTAATCTCGCGCTACTCCGTTCGGGATAAATCGTGAAATATTTATAAAAATCGTGTTTAGATCGAGTGTGCGACAGGAGGAAAGAAAAGACAAAATATCGTTGCCGCGATTTCATGTTCTTGGAGATTTTATCGTACGCGCGCTGGCGATATGCACAAATGCATACCGTGCTCGCAGCTATTGCAACTGATTTAAAAAAAAAAAAAAAAAAACAGAGCGAGATACCAGGGCCGGGGGAGAAAGAAGGGGAAAAAAAAGAGCAAACAATTCGATTCGTACCGAGCGTGCATTTTATACTCACTTTTTAGGCGAGACAATTGTTGAAGAAAACAAAAAAAAACAAAGAAAAAAAAAAGAAGAAGAACCTTGAGTTAAGAGCTAACTCGTATTGTTAGATGGTACACCTTATATTAATCATTGTCGAAGACCTCATTCCATTGTCTCCTTAGCTGTGTTAATGATTAAAGAAAAGAAAAAAAAAAGAAAAAACAAACAAACAAACGATAATCGAATTAATATTTCATAATGAGTAATGAATAAATTTATCCAGACCGTTGGGAGGGAAAGAAAAATAAATGAAAAATATGAGTTTTTCACGAAGAAAAGAATTTATGAAATTTCAAACGAATCTACACTTTGATCTGTCAAATCCTCCTTTGCTTCGTACAATTAAATATTATTTTTGCTCAATTAAGGATTTCGCGAGTTAAATCTCATTTGAAGATCTAACAATTGGTGTTTGATGTGAAAGGATATGATATACATCGAGTCGTTTGTAACAGATAACCTCAAATTTCTAACGTTTTCCACTTTTGCTCAATGAAATTTGAAATTTTAATTTCTTGAATTTAAAAATCTGAAGAAAAACGTCTCGTTCGATAAAATATTAACTGAATTAAAAATTTCGAGCTTTAATTTGATATCAACGAAAATTTTCAACTCCCAATATTCAAATTGATCGATAAGTCGCGTGAGAAAATGCAGATCCATGAGAACTTGTTAATCCATATAAATTTGCATCAAATTTTCGCAATTATATCTTTCAGTGCACGATAACTCCGAAAGAGCACGAATACGATTTTTTTTCTTCTTTTTTTGTTTTTCCAAAATATAAATACGATTCGATTATTAATATCTCGGACATTGACAATAAACAATCGGGGGTTCACGGAGAAATTTATCGTGATAACAACTGGATCACTTTTTTTCCCTCCCATATATTCAACTGTGGATTCGTTGGATTTTTATATAAATTATCCTTTTCCATGCGCGCGTAAGCATGATTGCTCGATTATGCGACGCGTCAATTCGTTCAACGGGATTGGAGCGTCGGGTAAGCGTCGATATTTGTACTGTAAATATATATAGCATTACGAGTGATCGTAAGAGAAGGAAATCGAGAAAGAGAAAAAAGCAGAGGAGAAGAAGAAGAGAGGAAGAAAAAATTAACAAAGAAATTTGAGGGAAACAAAAAAAAATGTTTTATTCGATGTACTCTCATCGGATGGGTGCGTTGAATGAGATTTTTCGGGAGTGAGATAATGGGATTTTAATGCGAAGGAAAAGGAAGTGCGGGAAGAGACAAAATGAAATCCTCGTGTTAAACGTGATTTAGCTTAATGAGAAAAAAAAAAAAAAATTTAACGAAGCTTGAGACAGGGTGGTCCGACAGATTCTAAAAATGCAACTTCAATCATTTAATCGTAAAAAAAAAAAAAAAAAATGACAGAACAAAACACACACACACACACTTCGTACAATCCGATGGAAATATTGGAGATTTTTAATCGTAGCTTTTGATTAACTTCCTCAATCGATGGTGCACCCTGTAACGAGATCGAACGCAATATGAGCTCGCATTTATTTAGTTGGTAAGAATCATTGTATTCGGATGAGACGTTGTTCGAAAAGAACAACAACGACAAAAAAATGAAAAAATTGATACTACAGCCAGGATGAAAGTACCGACGAGCGTACGATTTAAATTTAATTATTATTTTTACAAAAAAAAAAACTACAAACGCTTTTGTTTAAAAAAAAAAAAAAAACAATAGCCGGCTTCATTATTTTTTAAGATGATGAAATTTTTTGGAAAATCAATTTCTCGAGGTGTTAGTGAATATTATGGAAATTATGATCGAATGGGAAAGAACGTGACTGGGTGCTCTCTGTTCACTCTTTTGGCACAAATGTTGCGATTATTTTAAAATTTACGAAAAATTATGAATTAAAATTTTTCTTTTTTAATTACGAAAAATGATTGAGCAAAAAAAAAAAAAAAATTCATCGATTATTCCCAATTTTTGAGGCAGGATATTCGCTTTATTATCCGCTTTTACAGTTGGCCAAAATTTTAGCGGTTAGTCTGAATTTTTTTTTGTTTTTGTTTTTGTTTTTCAATTCCTCTGCGAGGGGTCGAGTTCGAAGGGCAAGAATGTGCAAGTTTTACCTCTACCTGTGTACAAACGCATAAATCATCGTCGTGACGTTGAACAAAATTTTAGCGAAAGGAACGACAAGGACCGGAAGAGCAAAGAAAAATAAAGAAAACATAACGAAAGTCGGTACACGATAATCGTGGAACATTACGACTCGAAACAAATTTTCTCCCGAAAGAAAAAAATTAAAAATAAAAGAATAATGCGTCACCGCAAACCGAAATTTACCAATCACCCCCCAAAAGACGTTGATTATGTATAACTAAGATGTGAATTACATATATAAGCACACATTAAACGGACGGATTGTCAAATTCAATTTTACCTGCTGAGAAAGAAGAAGAAAAAAAAAAACAACGACCATATCACTCGAGGTGTTCCATAAACATACTTTCCCTCTCCGTATATCGTTTCCCTGAGTAAATACTTTAATCGTTGAACTCGCATATTGAAGGGGAAAAAAAACCGAAAATTTTCATGAATATTTGAGATTGAAAATAATTATCAAAAAATATTCATGCAATCCTTGAAGTCTTTCCAACGTTCCCCACTTGCCAGGATATAATTTTTTTTTTTTGCTGTTGACATGAAACTTTTTTGGGCGCCTCAAAATTCGCAAAAAAAATGTTTTTTTTTTTAAATTACTCGAGCTTCATTCGCGAAACACTTCAATCTTCCTGTGTGCCAAATTTCAAGTTGATGGGTTGAGGATGTTTCGCATTTTAAAACTAGAAAGAAATGACATGAATTTTGGATGTTTTTTTTTTTCACATAAAGTCTACATATTAACCTTGCAAAATTTTAAGGCCATTTATCGACTTGTTTCGTAGATATATCTTCATGAAAATCTCGAATATATTTCGTTCACACATGATACATCAAGCACACGTTTTTATTTAACAAAAATTATAATAATTGTTAGAAATTCTTTAAAATCGAACAACCACATTGCAGTATAGGAAAAGAATTGTAACTATATTTTGTTCACGGAGAAATTTAATATTTTTGATTAATTACGTGGTTAACGATTGAGGCAAATTTATTGGACAAATTGGGTGCAAGAAAAAAACGATCGGGTATTACAATTTATGAAAAATTATAATAATTTTTCTGGCAATAAAATTTCTTAAGAAATTTTTTTGCTTCCTTACAGCGGAAGATTTGTGACGATAAAAAAAAAATTCAATTTTCGATGCCAGTTTTGAATCCGGTGTTGAAAATGTGCCAAAACCTCCAGAAATTACATTTAGAAAATGTCCGGACGTGTTGTGTGTGCGTGTTTGCTGGTTTTGGAAAATTCATACCGCTGATTTTTTATTTCGAGAACGAGAGAAATTATTTCGAGAACGGGCTTGACCGATCTCGCTGAAACTTCGCGCACACTTTGAGCATTCAACCCTCTTTGTTTGCTCCAATTTTCGTTGAAAATTCTCAAGGAGTTTACATTTTACGAGACTTTGAAATTTTCGAAAAATGTCTGTGATCGCTCTAACTTTCGTAAATTTTTAGGGATCGTGCTAATTTTTTTTTTTTTTTTTTTAGAGGGTTCATGTTTTATGAAATTTTCGAATTAAAAAAAAAAATGTTTCCGTCCGCTCTAATTTCCCCAAAATTTGTGATATTCAGCTGATACAAAAAAATGCACTTATCTTATGAAATATTGAATATCTAGAAAAGGCTTATAGTAACTTGAATCGCGAAAATAAAAATGAAACTACCTATGAGAGAAAGGAGGGAAAAAGTTGCACGTTGAAATTTGAAAATTTCTCCTTAAAATTTTCGCACAATGCTCGAAGGTGCTCTATGAGGAAGTCAAAATTGACAAAAGATATATAGTTCCTCATAGAAGGAGCGTCAAGCTTTGTGCGAAATTTGGAGAAAGCAATTTGCAAGTTTCAAACTTGCAGTTGTTTAAAAAAAATTTCATTATAACTTTTCACCATTATTGTTGTTGAAATTCATAACGAATTCGACTCGTTGCACTGGTGCGCACTGAGTGCACTTTCATCCTTTTCTATCATACGCTTTGGAAAGAGATGAAAATACACTCAGTGCGCACCAGTGCAACGAGTCGAATTCGCTATCAAAATATCATTGGTATCTTCGATGTCGTTGAATTTTTTTTTTTTTTTTAATTTTCAACTCGTCGGGATCCAATTATTTGTACTATTGGATCGAAAATGTGAGGCCAAAAAATTTTTTAAGCCATTTAGGCTTAGCCATTTAATTTTAATTTTTTAATTTTAATTTTAAGCCATTTAAGCTTAGTGGTCTGGGGACGAGTCGTCCGAGGGGGGGTCCCTATGCTTATACACAGGCAGGGCTCAGAGTGCGGTGTCAACGTCAAATCCTCACTCATCTTGGCCAGTCAATTTGTTATCCAAATTAATTCAAAATTCAAAAAGTTCCGGAGGGCTTATCTCATCGACATGTATACATGGCATGACATGTACGTTTGTACACAGACGATCGGAATTCGGATCAAACAAAAATCAGTTGAAAATAATAAGCGGTAAAAAAAATTGAACATTTTGTAACTAAAAGTCAAATGATGGAGTACGATCCTGTTCAAATCGATTAAATAAAAAACAGCGCCTCAGGCGGACAGACAGCCGAGGAGTAACCAAAAATATTCCCATAATCATAAGTCATAAGGTTATAGTGTTCCTTTTTTTGAACTCGAAAAATGCAGTTAAAACTGTAAAGCCCGTGGCACAATGCGAGGAAATAATAATATAGGAATAAAAATCAGTCAATCACATCACACCTCAGACAAAAGATACACCAATGAAATCGCTGTTTCGTATTTCATAATTCCTATTTTCTCGCATTGTGTCACCGCGGCTTATAACTCTGTCAAATAACACGCCACTTCCGGTTTTTCCGGAAGTAGCCGTGGATCTTCTAATTCAATTGTTCGACATCAAACGAGCATTTCCATGGCGAGAGGAGAGTACAAGTATGGCGTGTGAGAGTTCACAATTCGTCGTGTGCTTTCCGGATTGCCTCTCGGCCCCATATATGTAGTTCGTATTTTGTTTTAACTCGTAAAACGAGGTCAACGAAATTCGCGAGAGAGAGAGAGAGCTGGGCTGCGTGTATACCACACGTTGAGGGTATTTTACGTTGCGAAACCGTGAATAATCCAATATCTCTCGGTTTCGCGACGAGTTTTTGCAACAGCGAAAATTCCGTGCGGATGGACGAGCTAAACTTTCCGTCGACATGTGTACGTTCACGGGGTTTTCGCCTTGAAATTCGCTTAATGGGATTTTCCAGTGTTAGCCTCTCTTGTCCACTCTCTCGCTCCTTTTTTTTTTCCCATCACAACAGGGAAGCAACAATTAATTTCGTTTCTGTGAAAAGCTTATTCGCCGGGATTTAGAACTTTCACGAACACTCGTATACCATCGAGAAAGGATAGTTTAGTTTTGGACTGAATGCGTTGTCATATTTTCGATGCTATTCCCATGAATCATCGAAAGTTTCGTCACTTTTTCTAAACTATCGCTCTCCCAGCGAACACTCAACATTTTTTTTTCGCACACGTTACTCGTAATTTGAAAAAATGCTGGTTTATTTTTTTTGTTTTTTTAAATAATTTATTCATCGTCAGTTATTTTATAAAAAATGTCTGACAAAACGAGTGTAACGATCGTATTTGCGTTACTCGTTATATTTATTATGATTTAAGTGAACAGTATTTATACTGAGAAAAGAAAAACTAAGATTCGATTTTCAAATGAGAAGCCCGGCCAGAAGCTTCAATCAAAGAGAATAATAGTCGACAACTGAGTTACCTATAATATCTTTTGCCAGCAAACCACCTGGGGCCTTGCTTGCGCCCCCTCTGAAAAGCTTACCTACCGAGTTTCTCGTCTCGTTCATTCGCGATCCGTTACGAGCGCCACTGGGCATCATTCGCTTATTTGTCCTCATTTACGCACAGCGTCGATAATGCACCGTAGAATTTCAAAAGATTAGCGCACTTTGACCAAAAATCTTAATGATTCTGAATCAAACGCGTCGTTCCCCAATGATCCTTGCAGTATTATATGAAGATCATGTGATGATAACGGCCGGAGAGGGGGCTTCTCCGGTAACAAATCCACATTTTATTATTCATAGAGGCTGATTTTTCGGTACGCAGATCAAATTAGCTTTTCATACTTTCATTCATCGTGCATGAAAACCTAATTTGATTTGGTCCAAAATATCAACCGCTACATTTATATTTTTCACGTTTGACTCTTACAACGTTGAGAGATCGGAAACCTCTACACGGGACCTCTCCCTATCCAAAATCACAGATCCAACTATAATCCCAATGGCGGCGCATTGGTTCTTCAAGAACAAAGAAAAATCTTATGCAGATATCGTAGAATTGATGCACGCAGTTCGTAAGACTTGGCCCTTTCCCGAAAATTCAAGAGATCTTGAAAAAAATTTGATCACAATTTTCGTTAGCTCCAGTCGCGATATATCTCCTCGCATTGCAACCGCAATGAACCCAGTTGATCGCTGCATTTTATTGTCAGTAACTGTTTTGATAACGGTTTTACACAATCTCTCTGCGCTCGATATCGAAAATATCCTACGAATTTACGTTCGTATTTGTCGGTATATATTTACGAGATCAAATTACGTCAATGAATTCGTTAATTGTTGTGCTTGAATCCCATTGAATTAATTGTTGTTCTTGGAGCGACAGCTATCAGCGATATTGATTGAATCAAAAGTTATATTGTTCTCTACTCTGTGTCGTTGAGTAAAGATCGAACGACAATTCTAAATACAGATTTCGAATTCGGATAATTGCGACAATCGTTTGCCGAAAAATCTCCTCGACTCTGGCCATATGCCTGCGTGAACTGTATAACGGTGAACGACGAATAACATATCCGCGTGGGTATGACACGACCTACCGAATTCGATTTTCTCCGGTTCAACAGCCCCGTCGAATTAGCTCCAACGTTAATTAGTTCCGTGACGGTTTACCGCGAAAATGTAGATGCATAATGTAACAACGCACGCGTATATATATACGCGCGTCATGCGTGCTTCAACCACATATCATATATGGATCGAGTGTATATCATGAGTGAAAATAGAAGGGTGGTTAATATAGCGCGGAAGGAGAAACAAACGGCGAAAGAAACGCTTATATATACTCGTTAATTGCCTTGTATATAACAAGCAGCCCCTTCGCTCGATACTCGAAATTTCTTTTTTTTTGCATACAATCCATCCATCAGTCGCAGTCAGAAAACTTGTTGCTCGTGACGTTAAAAGATGAATATTACCGCTGTACTACTAACCGATAATTACTCATTGAGGTATATGCGATGTAGCTCGAGTGGCAACGTAGCCTAGCACTTTTTCATATCGACCACGCAAAGTGAGAAGACGATGACGCGAGGTGTTATCCTATATGTTGCTCATGGTGACCCGCGTGCGGAAAATTGCCAAGCTCTTGCGATAAACAATATGGCGTGGAGACGCTTTTCCGTACCCGTAACACTCGTTGCGCTTTAGTCCCCAAACGGAGATGAGAGATGGGTACCAATTTCCTAGGGTTGCGATGAATTGTTAATAAAGATTGCAATCGGGATTTGAAGGTTCGAAATTTCCCATATTTAATGATCGAAGCCCATTGAACAAAAGGGAAAATCCCATTAGTAATGAATCCGTAGATATTGATTGGAAGTTTTTGCTCCATTCAATTGGTTCACATGAGAATGTTGGATGATTCCTTCATAAATTTCAAGCGAATATTCCAAAACGTAGCTAGTATATACGACGATACGATACATTGAGTTTGCCGCATTGCTTCAGCCAACGTTGCCTAGAATGGTATACAATGACCAATCTCAACAAGCTGAGTTGTGAAAACCCGTTATGAACAGAGTTAAAAGAGTAGTTATGAGGCTCGGACAAAACAAGATGTATGGATATCTTCTGGTAAGAAGAAATCAATCCCAGGCGATAAGAATACGTTTTCCATCCGAGACAATTTCCGGATTTAGGCCCGAGCGATTGGCAGAAATTGTCTCGTGGCACGCGAGACGACCTCTTTCTCTCTCTCTCTCTCTCTCTCTCTTTCTCCAATCGTTCCAACAATCCCTCGTGAATTCATTTTTCCATTGCCCGCCTTGTACTCCATACCGCAATCTCGCGGTGTAACACACCAACACGCTCAGTCTCACTTCGATACGTGCAGACACGCAAAGACAGTCGTTGGGCTCGAGTACAAAGCTCGAGTTGATTCGCGATCGTTCTCGCAGTAGGAAATTTGAAGAAAGGCGACTATACGGAGACACGGGATATTCGAGAGTAGGTATAATAGCGAAAGAGCGAGAGTAGAGATTACAATTTGAATTTGGAGAAAGCGAGATAGACATAGGTCGCGTGTCCAACTGTCAAGAAAGTTTATTCGACTGTTCACATTCAATATCAAAGTGGTATACCCAATATCCGGGAGGACATTTATATGAGTGCGAATCGCGGAGTTTATATTATACATATATCGCGACATCGAGTCCATGAGGACGTAAACTTTGAGGACTGTAACTCCGCGTTGCTCGGTACTCCTCGCAGACTGCCGAGAACTCGGGCCGGAGTTTCCGCTCTCATTGATTTTCCCGGACCCAAACGAGTTAAGCCGTATGCGGCTTAGCTCGTTTGGTAAGTGTACGACGACGATATAAGTCACGTGAACGCCATTTATATACGCGCAGACCCCGATGTAAGAATCAAACGTGTATGCATATACGTATAGTATATTTATATGGGCACTTTGTCTATGTAAACATATACGTCCATGTACCACACACTATAAATGTACGGATATGCGCACACTATCTCCGATCATATTGTAGTACGAGAGGGATCTACATATGCAAAGTCAAAGTCGTATCGTATTCCAGACTGGAGAACCTATACCAACGGCGACCCACTTCGATTCGATATATATATTTATGCGATACTGCGCCAGTGCCATTGTACGAGTGATGCAAATGCAAGGGTTTCGTCCTGCGAGTGTGTTCTCGGTTCTCGGATATTCTCTCGCTGATACATATTTTCTATATCTATATCGCATGTGCGAATTATATAAGCTTTGGCGTTCGAATCATTGATTAACTCTGGATGGTCTCACAGATGGGCTTATCGCATGTTGAAAGGACTTTCATCTGCAAGAAGCCTTCGGGCCAATATTCGAAAACCCACATATAGAACCTCGATATAATTGAAAATCCAAAAGGTCCCGTAAAAATGATCAATATTCAGGACTATCGAATGCCTTGAAAGAATCAAAACGTTTATGTAACGCGTGTTTTACGAGAAAAAAAAAACACTATTAATGGCGCAGGCATAGCGTTGACAGATCCTTTGCCTCACAAAACAATGGCCAGCAGTAGTGTTGGTTCCACAACGAATTTTATGAATTGGCTCTGTCCCGGTGAACGTTCCTCAAAGCATTTATTAGGCATTATTAGGCACAAATAGATTAGAACGAAAAGCCAAAACTCAGGAGAACCAAAGACACGAGAGAATGAGGATCGGAAGGAGTAGGAGGGGTTTTTTTTTTCTTTCTTTACCATATATAAAGCGGAAGGTGGACGCTCGCGGTGTGCGGGTTCCATATGGGAGAACGTACAGTAGACTAAAGGTATAGAGATACACATATGCCAGAGTCTGTACGCAACGTTATTATAGTATAGACCATGTGAAAGAGGAAACTCTCGTGTGGAATACGAGAGGTTGGCGGAGCTGGGCTTCGTGAGCCTCACCTGCGTTGAAACCTGATGCGAACGATAAAAATGAAAACAGGTTACGCGCGCTGAACGCCCTCTGTTCGAGCATACGCGCACACCCTTGTTACATGTTACAGCGAGTCCTGAATGTATCGGGAACCCTCCGCACAAGATCCAAACGACTTTTATACATCGATTATATGTGTATACGTAGACTTTATTGCCATTGTCGCCCAACAACGACGACATTGCCAATGACAACGCGACGAAGCGGCTCTGATGGCTTCAATGAATATGGAAGAGAAACGTTTGTTGCACGTGACTATGAAGTTTTCTGGAAATTTTACCGAGCAAAAAGATATTGAACTTGCTCGCAGAGAAAAGAGAGCAAGAATATATTTGACGAAAGAGAAGTGCTCGCATGCACAACTACAATCGGAAGTCGAGTGTAAAGATTCAGGCTAGCTATTGGTAGGAGGATAATCCGCAGAGGTTTTACAGAGTCTTTGCGAGATTCTGCGAAATACCTCGATAACGATCTTTTTCATCCTCTCACGTCTTCGCCTCTTTTTCCCCACCCGTGACTGTGCTACCAGATGAATATATGTATATTATTGTATTATATATTATATATATATATAATATATATGTATAGTGGTTGATGAATTAGCGGGGAATGCCCCATACACATATGCTTCGACTATATTAACCGCCGAGGGAACATAACTTGCGTCCTCGACGAGGAGTACAGGGGAATGGGGATCTCAACTTAATTAAATGTCTGGGTGTATGTTAGTGAAGTGCATATGTATAGTGAAACTCTTGGAATGTGGTTACATCGTAAATAGACGAGATATAGATCCATGAATTTCCTTGTAATCAAGGAAAAGTGCTGACCATGCGTTTTGCCGAAATCGTCAGAGGCCTATATTGACTCTTCTGCAGTGAATTGGTAAACATGTGTAATGTATACATATACGACTGATATATAATATATGTACGTGTGTGTGTGTGTGTGTAGGGATATATGCGAGGTACCATAAGGAATATGTTAAATGGGGACAATATTTCTAGTTCTCGTGTAAATTCTTCAAGATCACTGCGTTGCCAATTAAATATATAGATCTTCCACCAGCATGGTATAACATTTCATTTAACGTTACGCATCTATAACTGGATAACGGTCAAAGTTTCACGATAAAAATATCATTCGACTTAACGGCATACGTAAATGTTGCGTGAAATTATATCAACCTCGTCCAAATGGGCTTGTTGCATCGATTTAATATTTAGCACCGAATTAACTGCGTTCAAACTAGGCAAATTGATTTAAAATTCTCGACCTGGCCGGGTCATCATAATTTATTTTAATGCCAATCTACATGCGTAAAGCTAGTTATATCCCGGTTTTGTTGCATCTGTCGTCGGTGCATTATTCGAGCTCGTGCAGCCCAGCGCGTTTTTTTTTTTTCACAAAGAAAGAAATACGTGGAAAATGTGAATGACAGCTATAAGCAGATGTAGGGTACTCACTACGAGATTCAAAAATTTCCACCATTATCGCAACCGATGAAAGTGTGCGGTACACCGGCGAGCAGCAGAGATTTCGCAGAATAAGCCATAAACCCTTATGGTTCGCTGCGGCGTTATATATTGACCAGAGGGTAGAAAAAAGGGGTAGAGAGAGAGAAAGGAAGGAGATCTTGGACTTCAGCATCGTCGTTCTCGCTGAATCGTCTTCGTGCATTTAAACGATTTAAACCGCACCACCGGCTACGTGCAGCCGGTATTATATATACCCCTGGGATATTTTAACTATCCGGTATGTCTTCTGAAATTACGGAATACTGTTTTGCGTGCAACAAACTTCGTTCTCCATTGGCACAGAGGCATAAATTGTAATGAAAACGCTTTTGTTCTCGTCGAAATTCCTGGTAATGCGCTAGAAATCCGTCAGGTGGCTTCGGGCGAAAAGAATTCGCGCTGGCAAATTATCGCCCGTATATACTGATATAAGAGGTCATGTCCGGACATTCGAATTGACTCTAATCGCAAGAACGAGAAGTTCCAAAATGATTTCAAAGTGCTAGAATTCTGTGCTCTCGGCACGAAGAAGAAGGGATCTAAAAAATCGGAATTCCCATAGTTGAACAAATTCGATTGAATTTAATATAGAATGAGATGGAATGGAAGATAAAGAAACGGAAAAGAAGGACGAAGATACTGGAAGGCTGGTGAAACACACTTGGCACGAATGAAAATCGAGTGTATTGGAACATTCCTCGGTCGCATGCAGGCGCATGTTATACTTGCATTCCAGGTGTAACTAACTCTTGGGATAATGGTAGTTGCGTTCAATCAGTGGTGCAACGTGCGGTGCGGCACGCCGCGCTCGAAAGTACAAGGTGCACAGGCATGCACGCGTTTGATGCTGCCAAACGAGCGTTCATACATATATACACAATCTATACATATGCATAATATATATTCCCAGCCATATACAGATTATGAGCATTCGAGTATGGCATGCTGCCCATTGGCACAGTCCGGTGTAATAACGCGTAAACGAGAATCGAGAGTGAGAAGCAAAAGCATATATATAGTACATATATAAAACAGGCCACGCACGGCATATATAAACGTTCGCTGCGCGACAGGCATGCACTGCGCTGACTATATAGCATGTCAGTGGTGTCCATGTACGTACAGTTGAATCTCTTGCGAGTTCTCGCGTCCATCTGACCTATGCCGGCAGACGGCATTGCCAATCTGCGCATTATTTTATTTCCCTAAACCGTGTGACATGGGCATTGATGACGATTCTACGAACGAGAACAGAGTCAGAATAATCAAGCACCGGTTTTTTCCCGATAACGTATTGCCTGAATCACAATCCAAAATACATGATTCACGCTTCAACGACGCTTATCTGTATGAAAATATTATACGGGAAACCGTCAAAGTGGCCAGATTTTTTTGAGAATAGCAACTTTGCTATCGCGGTAGCATCGAACGAAATAAGCCTCAGCTTATGGGAATCTCGACTATACGTATTTTCGTTCATCTCTTTTTTTTCTTCCCCCCTTCTCAGTGCCTTTAACTATAATATACCATATTCTAACCTATACTCGATCTTTTTTTCATCCCCCTCGGCTTTTCTACTCTGTTCCACGCTCTGATGCTATGAGCCCGCAAATGTTCCGGAGGGCTTCTATACGGTAGTAACCCTAGTACACACGAGAGAAAAGCAACAACGAGCACTTGAGAGATACAGGACCGTACACTCCGATAATCACGGGTACCATAGCCACCGTGCGTGAGTCTCGCTTGTTCATATATTATATACATAGCAATATGTATACCCTCTTCTTCTCTGTGCACAGTAATTTTCTTCACCTTTCCTCCATGTCGTTTTTTCTCTATCCCTTTCTCTCACTCTCACACACACACACACACACACACAGACTTGCACGAGTTATAATTCGCGTGCAATGCGCTACCCAAGCAAGATTTATAAACGAGGCGCGGAAGGTATGAGGAGGGATACGATCCTGGCTCTCGTGTAATACATACATCGCGCCTCCCTCCGCCCTCCTCGCAATTCCTTTGCTCCTCGTTGCAAGGGTTTGTTCACACTTGTGAAACGGTAGAAATTTTTCGGAGCGGCTTTCAGCTCCATTCGCTAGATTTTTTGCTTCATCTCGTTCAGTTCAGGCGGGCCTTCGTTTGATGACACGACATCGCACGTCGGTGCACGATATATTTATATAATGAATATATGTCGCAAGGAATTTTCAATTACCCCGTACACCTTCAATATCTCGATCATTTTGATGCACACATTGTGAACATAGCTTCAATATCTTCTCGCTTCATCGCTCCTTGTGCATTGTCGTTGCTCCGTCTCCTTCGCGGGTTCTCATTTACGTATATCGCGAGCGCGAATGGTGCAGCGCTACATCGTTGAAGCAATTACGGGCGACACACCGCGGTCGGGCGATAGTGCGTTCTTATCGTTCACAGCAGCGCGCAACGTGTATTGCCACGCCCTCACGAGGTTCCCAGCGTCACGCAGTCTGCTGCAACATACATTATACATTGCAGTTGAAGCAACAACAACCAAGCGTATATGAGAACGAGAGAGAGAGAGGGAGAGCGCGTTCGTTTTCTCTCGACGATACACCGGATGACGATGGCGACGACCGCGACCACACGTAGTCGTCGCGCTGTCGTCGTTTTCGTCCTTTCCCTCTCCGTATTTCTTCGCACTCTCCGTCGCTTGTTACTCGGTCCCTTTTTACGTAGCCTCGTTACCAGCGTGCGGCCTCGAAAAGTCGTAGAAAGCACCGCACCGTGAACGTTGAGGAACGAAAAAGAGAGGCAAATGAGAGAAGAGAACGAATCAAAAGCAGCAAATGCGCAGACTGAGCTACCAAGTTACACCCACACGATTAAGCAACCCACGCCGCCGCGTGTGTGCTTACGTCCGTTTCTCTAGTTATACGGTCCTTCTGGGGTTTGCCACCACGCAGAACCCGGCGCACGTTTCGTGAAAGTCTCTCGAAGCTCACAGCTCGCGCGCGGCACCCAAGAGTTTGCAATTCCGAGTTAAATATAAGGTAGTCGTTAAGAATGCATTATAGTGCCACGAGAATTTACATCGACGGAACTGTTGGTGGGAGACGCGGTGCGAGGGGGCGAGTTGATGTTTTCGCAAGTATACATATGGAGAGGTAGCATTGGCACGTCAGCCTGACTCGTATATTAATCGAAGCATATTTCCAGACATATTACCTGATGCTGCTGATGCTGGAATGAGCCACGTTTGTATAATAAAGACCCTGGTTAGTGAATGCGTGAAATGTAGCTGCAAGTTCTTGCTGCAAGGCTAATGGGGATATCGTTGATTCATATGAATGACACACTATTCGTAAAAAAGTTTGCTGTCCAGAGGCAAATGTAACTACTAGTAGCATCGTATCATGGGTTTGCATTGATACATGACAGATCTGAAAGCTATTGTGAATGTGTTCGTGTTCTTTTTGTTTGACTCGCAACTGGCTCGATCGTAGCGCTGAGATTCCTAGCTTTGCCTCATTTTTTTTTCTTCCACCGCATCAGTATCCTCGGATCTGTATTAGGTTCGATAAAGAAACTTAAGAACGGCGATTGCTCGTTGGTTGGATATCTCGCAGGTTACCATCAATACACACACACACACACACATACACACACGTGAAACAAGTTACCTGAAACTTCCTCGGGGAGTTAATATCGCGTTGGCGTTCAGGGGGGCGGGTTGCTCACAACGGCATTATCGTAAAGCCGTGTGTACGCGATGCCGGCTAAGTGTAATGGCCGGTAGGAAAAAAAAGGCTCATCGCGAAGTTGGCGAATCTCGCACCAGCAGCAAACCCGGTGCTCGGGGCGTTCGCCAGGCATGATGCCCCCTTCTTTCCTGCGCTATACCCTATATACCGTGGAATTCATTCGTAACGAGGTTGTAAATGATTTTATTTCACTCGGAGAGCGATGAAACGATCGGACATTTTCTCGAAAGCCCCCCCCCCCCCCCCTTACATCACGAACATTTCGCTTAATTGTACACAACGCGTGGAAAAGAGTACATCCTGAGATGCGGTTAATTCAATGATGAAGACTGGCCCGTTTAAGTCGTAATCCTACGAGGATTTCTCCGGGGGGTACAGCTAATTATGGTTAGTATTTGTGGATGAAATAACGAGGTCGAAACTTGATGACAATGCGTGGAGTACTAAAATTAATTATTCGGCGTCGAGACGCTTTCCTGTCTCTTAATGTTATAATGGCAGAGAACACCGGTATATAGAAATTTGCATGTATAGTCTGAATCCGGCTGGCTCTATTGTCGAATCCCGCGCCTGAATTGCCACGTTTAACGCTGCCAACTTTCGTGGACGGATTTAGAGTCGCAGAGTGTACACGACAATCGCGACATTGGAACCTCGTTTTCTAGTGCAGGAATAGGGTCGTAGTCGCGGTAATGAGGTACCTCACTTTAGTGTTTTTAGGTATAAGATAATGTTACGAGATGCCGGATCTACCGCGGAGGAATACTACATTAAGATTTCGCGTGTCACGCACCCGTGCGTCTTTGTCCTTATTACCGCAGCCACTCTGTTGCCAGGTACACATATATAGTTGCATGCAGTTTAATACTAAAGTCACTATAGGATATACACATCGCAGTGCAGAACGTTGCCGCTTGTCGTGCAACACGCCTGAACAAGCTTTTGCCTCGCAACGTGAAACTCGTTGAAAAGCCAGATTCGATCCTCGGGAGACCATTCCACGCGACAAACTCCCGGTGTACACGTTATCATATAGCATAGTTTATGATTATATATTCATTCATCCGCACACTTGGTTCGATGATTCCTCCGAGAATTTCTAAAACATGCATAAAATCAACGCGACTGCGAACGTTCCTGACATCAAATCGTGTACGCTCGAGTATATATACGCACTTTCTCCACAACTATTCTTGATCCTATACGGGCCAATTAACGCTCATTATCATAATCCTATTACAAATCACGCGAGCCCTCATCAACCGTGATTCACTTACGTACATACCTTCATTACCGCACATACTAAACAGTAAGATATATATATACACATATTCGCGCTATACGCATACATAGCGAAGGTTGTATATATATATATATATATATGCAACCATCGGAATAGCAACGCAGCGCTCTCGTTCGTCCATTCCTGTCTCGTTCCACGTATACCCGCGAATTTCGAATTAATTTTGAATACGCCGGGAGGAACAATTAACGCGACGAATTATGCAGCGAACGTTCGAGCACACGCGATCGAGTGGGAGATGGGGAATTATATGCATGCGAAAGGGCGCGCGCGCTGCGAATATATTTTCTCCTGGGAAACGGACATATATTTTCGAGGATGAATTTACAAAATTCAACGGACTTTGGAGAGAAAAGGCGTTTATCGTTTCGAGCGCGTGTGTATTCAGCTCCGTGTATATAGCCCCGGATCACTATACTTGTAGCTTGTAGTGTGTGTACTCTATAGGGCTATAACACTGCCAGGGAGAATATATAGTGGCGCATATATACGTATTGATGTATGCGCGTGTACCGTATGCACTTACGCACACCGATCAAAGCTTTACGCATAGGCACAAAGGGTGCATGTTAAGTGTAGCATGGGGCTAGGGGCTCAGGGAACAGAGGCTTCGTGCTGCGCTTGAAACAAGCAAACTCCGAGATACTTGAGAGCAACGATAACCAGAGGCTCTACACTCTCGTTCATATGGATGGAGAAACGTAAGCGAAGGATGAGGGGTAGGGGTCCCTTCGAAAATTCGTAATATCATTTCTGTTGCACTGTCGCAAAATATAATACGTTTTGTCCGCGTACGCGAACTCTCGGAACGAAATGTTCAATGTAAAACCCGGCGTGTATTACGAGGACGATATGAGCATTGAACAAAAGGGCAAAGGGGAACAAGAACAATCCCGGTAAAGTGGTTTAGATGCCTCGGGGTGCATGAGAGAATAAAAGTAATTTACGCACGGACTACGAAAGTCAGGAGATATATAGAGAAACGTATAATGCATGTATAGGGCGATTGGAATCCTGGTGTAAGAGTCTCGTAGATTCTAGATCGGCATATAGCTCAATGAGGTTCTTTTGTGCATATGCAAACGAATTTATGGGATCTCCGTATATCTATAGGTATGTGTCGTGCTCCATGTCAACTCAGCCACCCCGTTTATTTTTGCCTCGAAAAATTCAGTATGGGCATTTCGAAGGACAATATATATCCATGACATTTCACCAAAATTTCATCCCCCTCCCTATTATTGTTGGTTCTCGAGATAATGATTAATGAGTTCTCAATTTTGTAAAAATCATAACCTTGTAACCGTTGATCGGATTTAAGCGATTAAAAAAAGGATATTTTTTTATTTTTTATTGCCCTTTTCGAAAAAAAAATATGCCGTCATCGGATGAAATCTCGTTAGACAGTTTTCGGGGTAAATTGACAAAAAACAATTTTTTTCCTCTTCAATGATGCCCACTTCCATCTTAAAAAAATCCCGAGGAGTTGCGTATTGCCCCACTCTATCAGGAAAAAAAAAATAGTGAGTGGAATTCCGGGTGGCCCTTTTGTAGAAAAAAAAATCGAAAAATTATACCGAAAATTGTCCAATGGGCATTCTCTTCGATGACGGTATTTTTTTTTTTAAATGGGCAAAACAAATAAAAAGTATTCTTGTTTTAATCGTTGAAGTCCGACCAGCAGTTACGAAGTTGTGATTTTTACAAAATTGAGAATTCATTAACCATTATCTCGAGAACCAACAATAGTGGGGGGGGTGAAATTTTGGTGAAATGTCATGGATACATTGTCCTTCGAAATGCTCATGTTGAATAATTTTTTCGAAACCAAAAAAAAAAAAAAAACGGGGTGGCTGAGTTGACATGGAGCGCGACATATGTGCATATGCAAATAATCTACGAGAACTTTTAACCCCTTCGTTGGCAGAGAGAATTCGATAAAAAGTGCCCAAAATGGCAGAAAATTTTTTTATCCTGAAAACTTGTACCCTGAGCGTTTTCGAGGGTGTGCTGATTACAAAAATTCAAATGGCGGATCCAATATGGCGGACGAAAATGCAAAAAATGGCTTGATCTCGATAAAGCTTGGTCCGCCATTCTGGCGCCGCCATTTTGAATTTTCGAATTTAAAGTTCAGATTCGTAATAAGAGACCTCAAAAATCCTGGAGTACAAATTTTCATCTAAATCGAGTAAAGTTTTTGATTTTTTTCCGCTATATTGGCGCCGCCATTTTGAATTTCCAAATTTTGACTTTAAATTCGGATTCAGCGAGCCCAAAAACTTCTGAGTGAGGCTCGAATTCCAAATCAGAGCAAGTTAAATAGGGAAATAAAGGTTGTCGCAGTATTGCGTCAATGCCACACGACAGGGCACGGAATTATTTGACGCTTGCGTCAATACCAACGAAGGGGTTAAATCGACATATTGTGCCACGATTTTCCACCAAAGTCCGGTTACGAAAAGATTTTTCAATTATACCCAAATCGGCAGAATCGATCAAAGACAAAGTCATAAACGGAATGGAAAAAAAAAAAACAAATAACCGTTCCTCAAATTATTTCATCACGTAATTAGCTCATGATTGTAGGCTCGATAATACTCTCGTCAAATACCGTATAAAATCGTATGAAATATCGCGTTGACCGATCCAATCAAACTGAGATTATATGTTCCATAAATATATCAAAATTGTTGATTCAATGGGATTTACGAGTCGTTATAATATGCAAGCAATACAAACAAACTCGCAGGCAACAAATTCGTGATTGATGAAACTCGAGGAGGATGGCCCAGCGAGACACTCGAGAGCGAAACGTTATATCGGTTGAAAAACAAAAAAAAAACACACGCACACACATACAAACCAAAACCAAACATATCAATCGCGTGGCTCAAACACTTGCGTGAGCGGCACTTGGAACATTCATATCGACCACTCTCCTTCGATTTCACAGCCACTCGAGCCTAATATTTATGGGAACGTTTAATTTTTTTCACCTCGATATCAGCACCCAAAAAAAAAAAGTTGAAAAAAAAATTCTGACCGATTCTGACCGTATAATTTCCAGTCATTTATTTTTTTCCATAAAAAAAAAAATTATCATAAGCACGCGCTGGTGGCCATTAAAATATTAAACAAAGATGCATTGCAGTCAAAGTTTTGTTGATCGCCAAATCTTTACGTAGCTCTCGAGTCACGATAAGCATGTGGACGAAAAAAAAAAAATAAACTTCTAAAAATAAAGCCTCGAGGATTAACAGAACGAGAGTTGAGTTCGATAAACGAGAGTACAAAGAGTGCCAAGCACATAATAGACGAGACAGAAGACATATATATATATATATATATATACGGCGAGTAATAGAAGACCAAATTCGTGTGTATGGGTGTACACCGATGCGCCAGATGTACGAGAAACTTTTTTTTTTTTCGTTTCTAAATTGCGCGCGACAGACGCTATAAAGACTCACGCTTGGATGACACGTGAATAATATGTCTTGGCGAATCTACGTAGTACATGTTTTTAGATAAACACACATGCGTATAACGTAAAACGTTATTCCTGTGTTTATATGTACTCATAATGCCGCTTACTGTACACTCGTTCTCGCGGGAATAGAGAAAAGAAACCACACACACACGTGTGTCCCAATGAATGGAATGTACTGTGCGTATACATTGCCTTGGCCAACAAGGAACCACTTGTCGATGCATGGGATTTTTTTCTTTTTTTTTTTTTCGTTCTTACTCGTGTTCTATAGACGCACACTTGTAAGTTATATACGCGTGCGTATATCCATCCATCCATAGAGCATATTTATTTCCACACGCTATAGCAATGACGCTCGCAGCAGTGTGTGAATCTTCTCGCGTAACAGGTCACAGAACGTTTTCTTGTCGCTTTTATAATCACGTTTATATGCGAAATAATCTTTATCACTCGTACACGGTATCAGGCTCATGCGGATCTCTTTCCTCTGCGTATTTTTCTGGGTCACGCCTCAACGGCATAAAGTAATTAACGTATAGTTGGGATAACAATTTGTTTTTTTTTTTGTCGAACGAACCAACGCGAGAATTAACTAATTGATTCTCTCTCGAGCTTATCCGATTTTGTAGCCCCCCCCCCTGCCCCTTGTGTTTTTTTTTCATTTTCGTTCGCACGTATAATGGATTCGTATAATACGTAAAAATTTGATAAGAAGATTTTGAGCTACGCTGTTTTTGTGAATGCAATGAGAAACCATTACGATAATTTCATGCAATTTTATGAAAATTATATGAGTAAAATTATTATTTTACTCGACAATGAGCTAATCTTATTGACAGTTCAGCGATATTATGTTTATTGGCGTTGACAATTTTATTCTACGTGGCACATTTGACACAGAAAAAATTGAACCATTCAATTTTGACAGCAGCAAAACTCTTGTACTCCCTTAAATTGATAATCCAGCGAGGAATATCTTCGGGATTCGGGGATACCTGAAGGTAATTTTCAGTAAAGAAATTCCTAAAAATATTCCTATACGGAGTACAGGGCTTCGTTGAGATTTCGGGATAAGGTCCTTACGAACCGTAAAATACGGGGTGTGTATGAAGAAAGCGAACGGAAGGGGTTGAGGAAATTTGTCGTATTGAGGAAAATCAAGGTCGAAGTTTCATATATTGTCTTGAAGTATCCTTGACTTCATGTTTAAGAGACTCAAAGGACTCGACGCATATTGTGTGTACGTGTTCACGTGTGTGTGTGAGAGTAATGTCTCTTGGCCGATATACGAACGAGGTTCACGTGACCCCTGAGGGTCTGGCGATGTTCCCGGCGTTAAACTACGTCCGTAATTTGGCATCCGATCAATCCGTCTCGTGCTCGCGGCTGTCTGCGTAATTGGTTTCGCTTGGGATCTGCGGGTGGGGAAAGGGAAATGGCCGGACGTCGTCTTGGTATTCACGTGTGAGGGGGCTTGCTCGTTTACCATATATACATATATGTGTGTGTGCGCATTCTAACGTTAATGCTATACATAGAGATCGAGAGAGAACTCTGGTCCCTATATCGCTCGGTCGGTATTACGCGATCTTCCCAAGAAGATGGACGTTCCTCGGTGAGTTTCGACACTGATTGGGCTTGGTACTCGCGAAGGTATTACGACAAAGAGAAATAAAAGAAATGTGCGATCGCTGTATTCGCTGTGCAAGTATATCGGCGATGCAGATAATGGCCTGAGAAGATTTTTTTCCTGGCTGCGGTAGATCGAAAAAAAAAAAAGACTAACGACCATGAAGTATCGCCGGATTTACATCACATAACTGATTCAATTATTGTGAGACTGTGAATTTCGCTTGAACTATATGGAAATCGTGGTGTAATGGATGCTCGTGGATACCGTCTATAGATATAGATATATTTGCCTCAGAGGCCACAACGTTCGCTGGATATTCGAGAATCGCTTTAGACTTGGGATCTGTAATTCGGCATCACATCCCACAGGCCGTGTGAAAGATTTGCCGTTAAATTCCCCGTAACTTCGAATCCGAAATTTCGATACTAAAGGACAAGGAAAGCCTGCAGATTTGCCCTAGATATATAGAAATCGGAGAAAGTTTTCTTTTTCCTCTTAAAAACCTTTTCCCCTGGTTTCTAATTAGCGCAGGAGTGTGTTTTGCTAATATCCAGCAGCAAACGGAATATCCACATATTTACGACCCAACATGGTGGAAAGAAAAAATATCGAAAAATTCTAGTCCGAAAAGTAATGGCGCAATCCTATAGAATAGCTATAGTCAGGAAGAGAATTTGTTTTCTTTTTTTTTTCAAAAATTCTTTTCCAAGCTCTCTACTTCATATATAGCGATGTATAGTACTTATGAAATCGATCGGCACTGAGACCCAATCATTACGAGCCCAAAATAATGAATAGAAAGAAAAATCCGAAATTTTGGTAGTACTAAAAGGCGAGGTAATATATGTTGTTATGCGCAGGCCCATGTGCCCACGCATTCCTCAAATAATCCTCCCTCGATGTAGTTTTAACCATAACCCAAATAAGAATAGATATAGTAACACGCACATACATACCTACACACACATACCCGTACACACTCTCACTTCACACACTCTCTATAGAATTTCCCCCATACTCCTGAATCCCCGCCCCTTAGTCCCCGAGCATCGCGACACGGGACTTTTGAATTCTCGCGCCGGCGTGACCCCCCACCAGCTCGGCTCAGTACACCTAAGCGACCGAGAGAGGGCAACGGCGCGGAGCAATTCTCGTTCGTGGATGCGACACCGGGTGGCATAATAAAGGCGAGCGCTAGCCACACTAGTGATGGCGATACATTCTGAATGTATCGATATTTTATATCGATACGTATTTGTGGGCAGAGTATCGATACAGATGAAATATCGGGCATGCAATATCGATATCAGCAATATCGATACTCAAATTAAAAAATGTAAACAGAATATTAATGATACATTTATTTAAATTTGTTAATTATAAAACAGCATAGCAGTAGTATAGTACGAAAATAATATAAGAGTTTATAAGTTTCAGTCCAAATGCCAGTCGTCGATGGACAATGATCCCAAAAATAGCAATTGCTGTAAATGCTCTCCACTTAGGCGATTTCTAGCTTCGTTCAAAATTCTGCCCGCTTTCGAGAAGAGCCGCTCAGACGGAACGGAAGTCGCAATTATGGCCGAATATTTTTTAGCGAGTTCGCTCAATGGCGACTTGTTTGCTGAACCCCAAAATTTAATCGGTGAATCCTCTATTTTGATTGGCGACTGATGCAAATAGTATCTCAAATCTTCCGGCATTTCGTTTTGATTATAATGAACGACTTCGTTCGATTTATTCAAATTCACAATGTTTTTGTGATACGTCCAAAAATCTTTTTTTTGTACCGAAACACTTTCGGAATTTGAAGTTTCATTTGTCAAGTCACTCAAAACTGTGTTATTCAGAGCCCTTGTTATTTTGTTCACGGCATGAGCGCAGGCTACTTTATCGCAAAAATGGATTCGCTTGAATCTTGGATCCAAAATTGTTCCTATTGCGAGAACAGACACTTGTTCTATACAATCAAATCTTTGCTGGAACTGTTCTAACAAAAGTTTTTTCATTCGATCCCCGGTTTGAGTTTCAGGTTTTGATAACCGTAATGTCGCTCGTAAAGTGCTCACAATGGGTATTACTTTGCTACCAGTGAGATATGATTCGCCAGATACTATTTTTGTTGCATCTTCAAAAGGTTTCAACAATTCGACAAACTCTTTGACCGTTTGAAGCTCGGATGCGGTAATCATCGGTGGAGCTGTCGTGCATTGTAAAAGTATTGAACCTACTCTATCCGATAACTCTATAAACCTTGCTAGCATATCATGCGTCGAGTTCCAACGTGTGTCTACAGATTGGATGAGTTTGAGATCCGAAACGGTTCGCAACTTATCTGCAGCAGCTACAGACTTTTTAAAATAAGTAACAATTGCTTTTACCTTTTTGCAAATAGAACTTACATCGTTATCAGATTCGATAATCTTTGAAGGTACTAAATTCAAAGTATGTGCAAAGCATGACAAATGTTTGTCGGCACCAAATCCGTCTTTAATGGCTTTTTTTATATTGGCCGCACTGTCAGACACGACCACCATAATACTCTCTTTTTTTATTTCCCAATCTTTTACTATCTTTAAAAGCCACTGTGCCAGATAATCAGAAGTGTGTCGCTCATCCAACTCGGTTACACCGATTGTGACCGATTTGTGTTCCTCATTCAATACAAAATGACCAGTTATGCCCAAAAAGCTTTTTGCATTTAAAGGATCAGTCCAAATATCTGTAGTGAGAGATAAATGCTCTGTGGTCGAGAGCCGAGTTTTTATCATATTTGATAGAACCTCATATTTTTCTTCGATCAGGCTCGTTACAGTCTTCCTGCTTGGAAGCTTATACAAGGAACTCATGGACTTTACAAAAGTTTTGAAACCCTCGTTCTCCACCGTTTGGAATGGCATATTGTCTTTAGCAATCATAAACAAAAATTTGTTTGTTATCTCAGCAGATTTTGATCCACCATCTGGAACGTCAATGTGAAAACAGTTTTCGATTAGAATCATACATTGTTATTTCAATCATTATAAAATAATAGCAAACAAATTACTCAAAAAAAAATTGCCCGACGTTATGAGTTTCGAAAAAGGATGCATAAATATTTTTTTTTCATTTCAATTATAAAATTGAGCTTCGAAAGGTACACTATAAATCAGAGGTAGGCATGTTAAATTACTTTTAAAAATCATTTATTTTTTTTTTATTTTACTGTTATTATATACTACTATTATTTGATACTGTTATATTGTTATATTTATATATTATAATATTTATATGTTATACTGTTATTATTTTTATTATATAAATTATTATATAAATATTATAATATTTATGTATTATAATATTTATATGTTATACTGTTATATATACTACTATATTATATACTGTTATTATATACTACTATTATTTTACTGATATCTTTTTTAATAACGATTTTTTGCCCTCATAATTTTTTAATCCGTAGCCCACGATTCTGCCTTTTTGTATAAAGAGCCAAAACGATAATTTTTGTTTTAGAAAATGTTAAATAAATCATAAAAACTAAAGTAATTAAGCAAAGTAATTAGCTAATAACTTTGTTAAATTACTTAAGTTATTAAAATTTTTTTACATTTTCTAAAACAAGAATCGTTGTTTTGGCTCTTTGTATAAAAAAGTAGAACCATCAGCTACGGATTAAAAAAATTTTACGGACAAAAAATAATTATTAAAAAATATATTGATAAAATAATGAAACAATTATTTTTAAAAGTAATTTAACATGTCTATCCCTGCTATAAATCCCGTTTGTAAACAGCACCCTTGGGTCTTTCGTGCCTGACAGATAATTTATCAGTGTTATCAGGAGCAGAAAAATGTGAATTGATCCTGCAGTATACATTGACATACATACAATTCCAAAAATAATACTGAAATATGATTATTTTTGTCGAAACTTGGGCAGATAACATGAAAGTTTGAAACCCTGGACACGAATAATCCCAGAGGGTGTCTTTGAGGGTTAAGAAATCAATCATACGATACCTCGGAATGATGTTTGTTTTGAGAAGGCTACGTCTAGTCTGGGCTGCTTGCTCGGTGTTCCAGCTGTGGATGCTACAGAAGTTGTTGATGATGCCGGAGATAGAGCTAGATCGTCGAGGTATTCCACATCGTCTTCATCTCCGAGTGAAAACTATTGTCGGAATGATGGTCAGATGTTAGTATATTCTGATTGAAATTCCAAAACAAAACAAAAAACTGGAATGCATCATTACCGATTGTTTCCTTTTCAGACTTGGCGTAGAATTATTTTCGGTGACACACGCTGTCATTTCCAGTTTAGGATGCGAGCGGTGGAGATGAAATTTTAAATTTGTCGTGTTACCACTGCCTTTGACTTCTTGTTGACATAATTTGCATTTGCCTCCTGAATTTGTTTTAACGAAATACTTCCAGACCAAGCTTTTTGGTGGCACTAAAACAATGTTAAGGGGCAACACTATAAGTAGTTGAATAAATCAGTAACAGGTTCAAAAAGCACAGAAAAACTCTGAAGCGAATGATATGTAGGATGTGGGTATTAAAGTCATAGGAAATTAGTACGCATACTGCTCTTGATCTGGTAGAACGTGACACACAAAAACACGACACACGAAACAGGACACGACAGCGAGTCACTGTCGATGACAAATTTGGAGGTTAGCAGCCAAATTAAAGAATAACTTGCCAACACCGATGCTATAAAAATTAATCAAAATCACTTCAGCACCGTTCAATTTATAAATGAAGAACATGCGACATGCGTGCATCGTTCATACAGGTACACTTGCCGTGTCTCAATTGGTGTAAAGGCGGTACGAAGTATACACTTCATGCATAATTGCACATAGAATTAGAAGGGCAAGTGTGCATGAAGTGTGTACTTCGTACGAATTGGGACACGGCAACTGATAAACAATTCGTAATAACAAAGTATATGATACTGACCGTATTGTACTCGGCGTTAACGTTTAACGTTGCACTTAATTGAAAAAAAAAAAGAAAAAAATTTTCTCCCCGCCGCCCGCTGCTTTTTTCCTCGTTCGTGCACGGATATATTCGGCAAAAACTCCGTTTATCGAAAATGCTGATGAGTCAGATTTGCGGCTCGCAGAAATTCAGCGTCGGATCAGAGTATCGGAACGAAAACCGGAAATGGTCGCAAATTCATGTGCAAAGCACATGTGGAAAAGCAGGTTAAGGAAAAATGGCTGTATCGAAATTTCGATATTTACGCTTTGAGTATCGATACTTGCAAATATCGTCACGCAAAAAATCGATACAAAATATCGATATTTGGATCGAGGAGTATCGATATTTGAAATATCGATACTGTATCGCCCATCACTAAGCCACACGAATCAGCATTCCTTCGGCACCGATGAGGTAAGGAACTCCCACTGCTTAAGTGCGCCTACACTCCTTAAGTGCTCCTACACTGCTCAAGTGGGTCTCCCTGACCCCTAAAGCATTACTTTTGCCATTCTTACGAGAATATTTTTCTTGAGAGAATAATATTAAAAATTAAATTTTTCTCATTAAAAGAGAGAATAAAAATACGAATTTTTCTCTCTCTTAAAATATAATAATTATAAATTTTCCAGCCGACTAAAAAAGGCAGTACGTAAAAATTTTGTACTAATATAAAAAATTTAATAATACGAAATTAAGAAATAACAATAACATGCTTAGTTCAATCAGTTCAAACCCCCCTCTCAACCCCACACAATTGAACATCGATCTCCCCGCTAAATCCGGTTCATAATCCACCGAAGGAACATCGACTCCTCCTCCAACGGCGTGATTATGACAATGTTTGTAGATTTGTCCTAATTGTAAGAAATCGAAAGAATATATTTATTATTTTCAACAATCCTCTCTCCCGATTTTCATTTATGCTATCCATCAGTCATCAGCAGGCGATCAACGTATATATTTACAGCCTAAAATGGTGAAAAGAAAAAATGCCAAATTTTTTTCGGCGGTAAAGTAAAAGTGTATAGTCGTACTTGATAGCTACAGTCAGGAAGTGGATTTTTTTTCTTCAAAAAACTATTCGACCAAGTCTCTCTTTCGTAAAAATGTACTATAAAGTCGATCACTGCCGAGATCCAACCCAAAATCATGAAAATAAAACAAAAATCCAAAAATTTTGAACTAAAAGGCAAGAGGAGAGCCTACAGACTTTCGGTTCCTGAAATTTCGAATGTTTTTCGGTCCATTCTTTTTCCTCCGAAATAGATGGATCCCAAAGGTGAGCGAGTATACTGTACATCTGTATACGGAATCGAGGCCCGGGATAAGAATTTTCAAAAAAAAAAAATGTACTTTTTCAATCCCTGGCTAGGTGAAGCCTAGCCAGGGCTTGGAAAATAATGAATGGACGAAGGAAAAAAAGTGGATGGAGAGTAAGGTATGGGGTAATATATGTGCATTGAGTCAAGTGTCCAGATGGATGTACAAACGAACTAGAGGGTGTGAATACGTAGTGCAGCTTGACACACACGTACAAACACACAAATACGTATCATCGTATACCGCACAATGGTGGTTCTGATGTGCCAGCCATGCTGGACATTTTAAAACTCGTTTCATAGGAAAGACCCGAGTCCCATTCGAAGACTGCAGCATCATTATTATGTATATGTGTCGCTAGCCAGGGAAAAGGCGTAACTCGCGCACGATTTAATACGCAAAGCGATGTGGATTGCCCTTTATTTTAGCCACGCAGTCAATATAAACATCCATAGCTATACAAATTCAGTGACGAACGTACAAAATTACGATAAATTTGCACATATGAATTGCAAGGAAAAAATTGAAAGTCAATGGACAAATCTTAAAAGAAATGACGCTAATTTTTCTTCTCTACACACACACACACACACACACACACCTCTCTCTCTCTCTCTCTCTCTTCTTGCTAAATGAGAGAATCAGACGATAACTGCGGCAATCTCGTTTCTTCAAGTGGGTCAATAACCGTATGCCCGTACGATTCAATCGACTCGCCGATTGGCTGGTTGTCGTACGCGCGCAGGATCTTCCGCGTTTAAAGTCGGGAACGTATATGGATAAAGAGATGCTGCGAAGGCGCCTGCAGCGTTAGAAGCAAAAGAGTCGAGAGAGTCAGGGGGATATATATCGAAAGAACGAAGCTGTGACTGCTGAAGAATGACAACGACGGGATGAAAGCGATGGAGAGAAGAGTGAATTTATATATATATATATATACAGCGCTGCCGTGGTAGAGTTACAGAGCAATTTTGAAGACATAGGACAGGGAAACATCGTGCTCATAGGGCATTCCACGTCAAATATACATCTGGAGCTTCGACACTTTGCTATTTTTTTTATTTTTTCATTCTCATTTGCTTTTGGTATATGTTGTAGAGCAACACGAAGTAATACTCTTCGCGAATTTTCAGATTAAAAAAAAAAATTAGCGTGTTAGCAATAGCGCGAGAACGCTCAAAAAAAAAAAGAGAAAAGTAAAACTTTGATGGAAAATTTGTTAGGGCATACTGTAAATTGGTCCAGGTAACTATATTTACTTGCATCTCACACCATATACCGATATAGGAAAACCCGGGAAAAACCGTTTGGATCTACGTATAGTTATTTTTTAGATTGAATTTGATCTACGTTGATCTAAATTTTGGAAAATCGTAGATCCACTTTGGATCTCTGTATACAACGATAGATCTACGTATGTATACATTCCGTCTAATTTCACAATCTGCCATAAGAAACTGTGCTATATGGCCCAAATTTCAACTTTTTTTTTCTCGAAAACGGTGTAGCAGAACCTACGGATACTTTGGGGTTAAACGTTTTGTATTGGACATATCTATATATATAAAAAAAAATCAGCTCCTCTCAACAGATATCGATGTCGCACTCGACCCTTCCTTAAATCTCAGTCGATTTACTTCGATCTAATATAGAGATCCAGGTAGATCTAATATGAGATCTAGTTAAATCTACGATTTTCCATAATTTAGATCTACGTAGATTAAAAAAAAATAATAAACGTGTTCGTAACCTTCACATTGCATGCTTTTAACGAATCTTGTATAAATGTCGTTGCAAGTACGTTATGTCAATGTTACAAATGTAACGGTACAACGCTTTGTAACATTCATACATAATCTGCACATTACGAATGTTTTGTAAAAAGTGTTATATATTACTGTATAATGAAACGTGTTCACTGGGAACCACGTAGATCCAAATTTTTGGAAATCGTAGATCTACCTAGATCTCCGTATACAACGATAGATCTACGTGTACGCATTCGAGTCGATCTGATATTATGTTCGAACACTTTTTCTCATTATAGATGTCCGTCGATATATATCTCAGTATATTTACTTACATCTTACGGATATCTGGGTACATCTAATGTGAGATAAATCTACGATTTTTCATAATTTATATCGACGTAGATCTAAAAAATAACTATACGCTAATCTAAATTTTATCTACGCATTCATTTTTTTAGATCATAGTATTTGATCTACGTGAATTAAAATTTTGTAAAATCGTAGATCCACCAGGATCTTCGTATATAACGATAGATCTACGTACGTATATACATTCGAGCCGATCGAATATTATGTTCGAGTACTTTTCCTCGTTAGAGATCTCTGCTGGTACACTTGAATCTCCGTAGATTTTCTTAGATCTGACAATGAATAGATCTAATGGAGATCTAGACCGATTTAATTGAGATCTACGTGAAATCTACGATTTTCAAAAATTTCGATCCACCTAGATCTAAAAAAAAAAACTAAACTATTTTTTTCTCTCGAGAAAAGAAAAAAAATCGTCATTGGAGTTACAACCAGATAGATTTTATGTGAAACGCCCCATGTATATCCAAAGCCAGGCAGCAGAACGGCGTAACTCGTACGATTTAACCCGCCGAGTAATCTGAATTCCAGTCTTTTGTTCGCAAGCCAATACATATATATGTATATCGCGCGAGGGCTCCAAAAGTCCGGCAAAGGGAAAGAAAACAGAACTTGTACCATGACGAAGAGTGTGTATATACGCAAGAAGCGCGCCACAGAGTGACCGTGAGAGAGAGACGAAAAAATATTGAGAGAGAAAGAGATAGAAAGGTTTAAGTCCGAGAAAGATGAAAATATAGCAAGCGCCGAAGGGTGAGTATAGTGGGGAAACACGAGTGAATGGCGGTTAGGTGGGGGAGAGAGAGAGAGAGAGAAGAGAGACGCGCTCCGCGTTGGCATCGGCTTCCAACAGTCCGACAGTTGCGACTTGACTGCCGCGCGCGTTGTTCTCAATTTTATCGCGCTAGACGCGTATTTTTTCCCACCCCTTAACCCCCACCCTCCCCTTGATTCAAACGTGTGTTTCGATTATCTCTCGATATCCCTCACTGTATCTATATTCATCGTTCTCGTTGACATAAAAATCATAATAACAAAGAAACAAAAATGCGCTCATAAACGTTACGAACAGAGCGCGCTGTTAACAGCGGGAGAATCGAGGTATAGTTTCACGTGTCGTTTGATGGATTATATCGAGGGGAAAAAAATACAAAGAGTGAATATAATTGATATAACGAAGTAAGACGAAAGTGAAAGTGGGTGAATTCCCTAGGAACGAAAAACGTCTGAGGGGCGGATCGTTTGGCTGATTATTGTGACAGTTATTTATTGTTTTTTATTTTTTATTTTCGTAACTTGTGCTTCGATTATCTTTACAAATTTATTGGATACATATACATATATATGTATAAAATACGTATCGCGTAGTGCACTTGTGTGGTTAAAATAAAAAGTTTCTCGGTCTCTCTTCATCTTTTCGTATTTATACACGTGATTTTTAACGCGCTTCTCGTGTCGCATTATATTCGTTCGAATCGCCGTTTTTTTTTCGTCGCTCGTTTCTTTTTCGTTTGTGTTTTGTTTTCGTTGTTGTTCATCATAATCTGTGATATATATATATTCGTATTGTGGAGAGTGTTTAAATTCGCTCCTGACCGATGCGACGTCGTGCTCAGGAGAGTTTACGTGGTGAATAATTTTGCTCTCTCTCACTTCGTTCTTCGTGGCAAGTACCGACTCTTGTCGCTTGGTGGCACTGTTGTGTTGACAATTCGCATCAGCGTCGCCAGGATCACAGACGGTTAACGCGCATACGATCTTTCTTCCAGCAAAAGTAAAAGGGGGAAAAAAAAGTTTTTGGATTTCCAGCAGCAAACTTACGACAGGTCTCTTTATCGGTGAGTCTGATGATTTGTTTTTTTTTTTTCCCCTCACGTTGTATTCGATACCATTGGCGAAAGTAGCACGAGGCCCGAGGGGGAAGGGGAAATTGAAACTCGAGCTACTCCGAGTTTCGTTGGATCGGCAGAATCGAGCCGATCATATGAGAAACGATGTTAAAATAAATAAGAAAAAAAAAAAAAAAACGGCCCCTCTTCATGGGTAAACTTGTCCCGCGAGGAACCATTGCCATTATAAAAAATAAATCTACACTCTTGTTATTTCAAGACTTTCTTTCAAGCTTAATCTTTTTTTTTTCTTCGATCGGGCATCGATAAAACAATTCGACCCCTAGTTTTTTTTTTTTTTTTTTTTTCGATTGTTCTTTTCTTCTCGCCCCCATGTTTCGCGAATTATCGGCGGATATTGAGACTTTTCTCGTTCGTGAGAGAATTTTACGTAAATTTTTCGTGCGATCGTTATTTTAATCGCGTGACAATGAGAATTTCAGGACCGTAACGAGGCGTCATGGAATTTATTATTACGGTATATGAGCTCTACGTGTGTGTGTATATTCATGCACGAGTTTAACGATAAAATGCCAATTTTTTTGTCTAGCTTTTTTTTTTGCGCTTCTCGAAAGTATTTATCTCGTAATATAACACGAAAGAATTGTAGTTTGTAAAATTGACAATTGATTGACCATGCGATATGACCTCATGATCCTTTCTTCGAGTCGTCTCAATCCAAAAATGAATCTTCGTACTGGATTCGTCATTTCGGAGTTATCAATCACGACGTGTCTTGAGCAAATCGGATTGTCGGATGAAAACGAATCAAGAGTACTGTAGATATATTGAGGGATTATAATTCTCGTGGATAAGGACGCGGGGAAAGGAAAGCACGCTTTATAAATCAATTAGCAATGATAATTATTATTATTGAAAATAATTATCGATATTGAACAATTAATCATCGTCACAGACAAAATTGATAAAATTATCAATTTATTCTTATTGGTTTTTAGTAAAATTCGAAAAAAAAAATTAACGACATTGAAGACACCGAAACAATATTGAGTTATAACGACAATAATCTTGAAAAATTATTAATAATAAATTTTAAAAAATATTGATAACTAAATATTCAGTAAAATTATTTTCCTTTTTCATTAATTTTTTAATATATGATCTTTTTTAATACACACAGATTTTTTTTCATAAATTTTCCTTAATTGTTTATATATGAATGATCGAAGTAGTTGAATTTCTCCGTGACAAAGAAATAGTTTCAATTTTTTTAAGAATAATTTTCGTTAAATAACACGTGTGTTTGATAAATATTTGTGTGAAGGAAACATATTCGAGATTTTTAAGATACATATCTATGAAACTAGTCGGTCAATGACCTTGAATTTTTTCAACGATAATCCGTAGATTCTGTGAGAAAACATACCCAAAATTCACGTTATTTTTTCTATTTTTTTTTTTTTAACTTTGTGTGAAATATCATTAAATTGAGGCTAAACACAATCATCGTTCTTACGTGATTCCTCTGCGGTAACATCTCTTTCTCGTGCACTCGAGCGATCATCATGCGTAATTAACTTTGCCTGGATTGCATTAAAAATATGTAATGAATGATGACAAATTCGTGCCCTTCGGTCCAGGAAGGTTACCGACGAACTGTGAAACTTTATACTTTCCAATTTCGCAATTTCTCAATTATTTCTGTTTATTTATCATGCGGGGGTGGTCTTGAAAGAGAGATTTCAACTATGTGTTGTAAACTTTTGACAACCCGAACCAAGAGTTTAAATTTGTTTCTCTTAAATTAGTGAGTTGCTGGGAAGCGATTGTTTCATAAAACCTTCCGAGACTCTGTCATTATGGTTTCGGCAACATCAGGCTATTATGAGTAACCGCGGTGGGTTTGTGGAAAAAAAAAATTACGTTCGTGTATTACACCAGTCGTTATGTATACATATATATATAGCATGCAACGCGACTTTGTTGGGCTTCAAGGGCTATCGTGAAGTTTCCCACGCGAAGGCGGAGCGATTCGCCCGTCGGTTGCACGGTTCAAGGACCACAGGCTAGGGTATATATGAGCTAAGGTGACAATGAGTAAAGTATTCATTGAACGTTGAAAACGATCTCCCCGCATTGAAGGACAATTTTTTTTTTTTTCATCTCATTGAGCAAACGTACGAGCAGGGACAGTTGAAATGAATTTTCCATTAATATTCAAAAATTTGTAGTCAACTGATTGGACATATCGTGGAGTGAGTAATGCGATATGTTGATGCAAAATATACGCTCGGAGTAAGCAAAAAATTGCACTGAAAATTATTTGAATCGTCGTTGACGTTGCATCCAATCAATGCAATTAAACGTAGAAGCGCGTTCATATTTTTTTGCTACTCCAGCTTGCACACTCGGTCTGTTTAACCTGGAATCTGTAGGTCCATGTCGGTCCATGTATAGCTGTGGATAGAGTCAACATGGAAAATAATTCAGGCATAGGAAAAACGGTCGAGGAGGCACTTCCGTAGCAGTACATTTTTGGAGTAATATTCACTGGAATTATTTTGAAAAATACTCCAAAATTACTGATGCATGAAAAATAATTCAGGCATAGGAAATACCGTCGAAAAAGCGCTTCTCCAGAAAGCATAGTAGTGCATGGATAGTGTATTTTTAGAGTAACATTGACCGGAATTTTTTTGAAAATTACTCCAAAATTATTGATACATGAAAAATAATTCGGGCATACGTAAAACTGTTGAAAAAACGCTTTTGCACAAGGCACTTTTGTAGCAGTGCACGGACAGTGCATTTTTGGAGAATTATTGACTAGAATTCTTTTGAAAATTACTGACACATGAAAAATAATTCAGGCATTGGAAGAACGGTCGAGATGACGCTCGTAAAAAAAGTACTTCCCTAGCAGTGCATGGACAGTGCATTTTTGGAATAATATTCACTCGAATTTTTTTTGAAAATTACTCCAAAATTACTGATCGATGAAAAATGATTCAAGCATAATAAAAACGGTCGAGACGGCGCTTGTAAAAAAGGCACTTTTCTAGCAGTGCATGGATAGTGTATTTTTGGAGAAATATTGACTAGAATTCTTTTAAAAAATTACTCCAAAATTACTGATCCATGAAAAATGATTCAAGCCTATATAATAAAAACGAGACGTGGTGCTCTTAAAAAAGGCACTTTCCTAGCAATGCATGGACAGTGTATTTTTGGAGTAATATTCACTCGAATTCTTTTGACAATTACTCCAAAATTACTGATCCATGAAAAATAATTCAAGCATAGTATAACAACGGTCGAGACGGCGCTCGAAAAAAGTACTTTCCTAGCAGTGCATGGACAGTGCATTTTTGGACCGATATTCACTCGAATTTTTTCGAAAATTACTCCAAAATTACTGATGCGTGAAAAATAATTCAGGCATACGTAAAATGATCAAGAAAATACTTGTGCAAAAGGCACTTCGATTTTTGGAGTAACATTGATTTCAATTGTTTTGAAATTACTCCGTACTATATTATTTCCCTACCGCGATATGAAAATTGACAAACACTTTTTTGTATTTGGCTATTTGAGGAAATTACTTTGTTTCGTAGATTTATAAGTGGAGGAACATTTTCTTCATTATTTGGAGTAGAAATATTTTTTAGCCTAACGTATCATTTTTTATTTTGAGTAAATCATTTTTTTTTTAGTCGCATGAACGATTTTATGACAAAACTCAACGACACCATCGTTATTTCTATTGCAAAATATTATTCGTCCTACCGTATATTATTTCGTTTTATAATTTTTTTTTCTTCCATACGTCTGTCAATCGAAGAAATTTTTTTTTTGACACTCTCATTATAATTATTGAAAGTGAGCAATTTCATCGAGTCCGCTATTTTTAAACTTTGATAAAATTCAGTTCTCTGTTCACGGCTTGCTCTCATAAATATTTTTCTCGATAGCCATCGAGAACATTAATTCCTCGTGAAGTAACTATCGCGGATAATACATTAAAGAAAAAAAAAATGCCCGTTACAAATACTTGACATTGAAATTCTCTCGACAATATACTTCTTTTATTATTGAAAAAAAAGTATATATATATATATTTTTTTTTAATATTCATTAAGTTTTACAAAATGGCGAATCAATACCGAGTACTAACTCGAGTCTCGTTGGGTCTCAAGCCGGGGACGTCTGGTCGAGTATACTATAACCATATGGTATCTCTCTCCCTCCGTGTGTTTCTTACTCGAGTACGAGGAAACCGGTTTGAGTCAGCTTCCAAACGTGCTCCTGAGGTATAGGTGCCCCGGAAAGAGAGAGGGGCAAGGGAGGGTGGAATAAGAGTGTGTCTCGAAGCTCGAGTTCTCGGCTTACATACCTACCAACCACCGAGTATCTCTCTATGGCCTGCAGGTTTCCGAGGTGCACAATCTCTCGGCAAAGTCCACTAAAAAGACGTGGCTCGCCTGCGGAGAGATCGGTCGACGTAGGAAAAAAAAAAAAAAAACGACAAAGCGTATGGGCTCAGATCTGTTTGTATTTTAAGCGTCGAGGTTATGATTATTTTGAGCGTGATATAATTTACTTTTCCAAGCCAATTACGTGTGAATTCGTTAAGAGGAATGGATATTGCATGACTCCAAGAGAGATAGCTGTTTTCATATTTTAATTCACCGAGACTGACATTCATTCGGGGGGGGGGGATAAAAGAATATTGGTCAGCTAAAGGAATTGAAAGACGAAGTGTCCGAGGCTCTTTTTTGTTTGTCTGAAATGGGCAATGTTCCGGTGAAAGTATAAAAATTATTTTCTTAAGGCCTTACCACCCACGTACTTTTTTGATGATTACGTAAATTGCGCTGAGCTTCTTTGATTTGCTAGAATTGAATGCAAAAAGCGAAACGAATCTTTAATGACTGAAGAAAGACGAAAATCGCTCTCTTACGTTCGGTATATATTATTTGCATTTAACGATTGGATGCAGTCACCGGAAGCCGAGAAATGGAATTCTTTAGTTTGCCCTTCATTTGCCGAGCACTTTAGTTTGGACCGTAAGCACATAAAAATATTTTAAACTTGTGTGTGGGAGTCGATTACTATTTTCTGATTTAGCGTCGATCGGTTGAAGATATTGCGTTTAACTTGCCACATTTAACTCTTGTAGGTTAGATTTACGTGCGTATTAAATTTTTTTCTCCAGGTTAAATAGGTCAAATGAAGAATTTTAAGCTATTAGGACCACGAAAATTTTCGTTTATTCAATCGTACTACCCACGCTAGCGAACAATAGCTGCGAGGAAATTTTCATGGACATTGTTTTTTTTTTTTTCAATTATATTTTTCAACTCTCCGGGTGGCAAAATTTTTATTTCAATCTGCAAAATTCGATAAAATAGTTGGCGTATACTCTGCGCGAAAACAAAAAAACTATCCTTCCCCTTGTAGCGTATCTTGACTATATGAGCGAACAAAAGGGCGCGATTCACAGGATTTACAACGTAAAGTGATGTGACATGCGCCCTTTCGTTTGCAAGCGGTTAATATGCACGGTACAATGATATGAATTAATCGAATAGACTGGGCAAGACCCCGCGAAGGGCATGACAATTGTGCCAGTCCCATTCTCCAACGTGGGCTGCGCACGATTTTTTTTCGTCTGTATTGTTTTTTTTTTTGCTTCCTTTCCCTTTCGCTCCCTGTTCTCTCTCAGCCCGTGCACCTGAGCGTGACAGCTGCACGCGCGCGTAACATACGCATATTCAACTCGCTCCTATATGGTCCCTATAATGTCGTATATATATTTATATAGGTGTGTGTGGAGGAAGGAAAAAATTACAGCGGTCGAGTTTAGAGTGTACCTAATATAATATGTCTCAGTATAATGCTCCGTACGCTATATAAATACGTAGTATACATATAATGCAACGCACGAGCAATTTTTTTTTTATTCCGACAAATTAACCGTTATAACGAATATTCAGGAAATTGGATCTATTCAAAAAATGCGATGAATGAAATTCAAATCTTCGAGTATAATTACGATAAAATGAGAACTCAAAAAATTTCAGCCGGGTCATGTCGCTTAAAAATCATTAAAATGGAAACTCAAGTTTAATTGCATAATTGTGTTAAATTTTGCCTCGCGATAATGATGCGTTATGCAAGTGACCGTAACAGGAACGTCCCGATAACCGAGACGATAACCTCTCGAATTCGTGTCTGTCAATCTATCATCGGGAATTCCGAGCAAATTTCTTATTTTTTCTCTCTAATCGCCATACTATTTAAGGCAGAGTCGTCTGGTGCAGAGGCCTAAAAAAGGTGATTTTTGGTGATTTTTTTTTACAAGGAAAGAAAGAACGGACCTTCTTAAAAATTTTATTGTACTTTAACGCACATTTGAAGAGTATAAAAAAAAAAAAAATTATCAACTAATTGTCGCAAAATGGCGGAGTATTAGATTGACTATAAAAGCGCCTCGCCGCTGGAGTCTCAAACTGGTGCGCTTAATTCTTGTCTGGAACGCAAAAACCACAATTCCTTTTAATTGACATATATTTTTATTGTCGATGAACTAAAAGAAAAAAAAAACCCAGAAAAAACCGTGAAACTATATTAATTTTCGAGCTTGAACAAAAAAGTGACGATTTTTACAATTTTTTTTCTTTCTTCGAGCGCAATAAAAATAGTATAAAATGACTTTTTTTTAATGAATATTTTTAGTTCATTGAGGATGGTTTTTAATAGCCTCGAGAATGAACTTTGGTTTGGGTCGACAGGTCAAATTTTTTTTTTTGCTATCACGCCCGCCAGTTCGAGACTCCAGCGGCGAGGCGCTTCTACGGTCTATCTATTACTCCGCCATTTTGCGACAATTAGTTAATAAAAATTTTTTTTTTATACTCTTCAAATATGTGTGTTAAAGTACAATAAAATTTTCAAGAAGGTCCGTTGTTTCTTTCTTTATAAAAAAAAATCACCAAAAATCACCTCTTTTTAGGCCTTTACATCAGACGGACTGCCTTAATTAAATACGCGATGAGTCACTTTGCGGCGCAACTGGAGCTGAAACCACTTACGTGTCCCACGTTAGTAACGCGAAGATCCTTGAGTCACGTTAAAAAAAAATCGATCCAGCTTCAGGGGTGGATTAGTGTGTTTTCTGCCGTTTTTTTTTACGGACCCTCTTTGATAGGGTGATTCCCGGGTTTGCGTCACGAAGTATGCAGAAATAAATTTTTTGTCTAACGAAATTGAGTCACGACTTTCGGCCCAATGGCACACACACGACGATCGAAGTTCTCGAGATGTATAATAGGAATAGTAAATTATCCATGTTGTATATGAGAGTATATAGAGGGAAGTGACGTATGCGTCACGACGAGCAGTATGCTTCCCTTACTTCCATTTCACTCGTAAATGTCATGTCCGTAAATTTTTTCGTAACCCTGCCGAGCTATCGAAGTCGATCGCTACTGGGATTCAACTATTACCAAGTCCAAAATAAAATTGATAGAAAGAAAAATCCGAAATTTTGCTACTATGTAAGCAAGGAAATCCCGGGGAAACCCTGTAAATTTACCCGAGTCAGAAATCGAAAAAATGGTTTTTTTTTTCCAAAAATCTTGTCCATGGGTAAAAACAGAATTGACGTATTTACAGTCTGAAATAGTGAGAAGGAAAAATGTCGAAAAAAATTTAGGCGGAAAAGTAATAAAGGCAATGCATTCAGGCTGTACAGTCAGGAATTGGAAGTTTTTATTTTCTTTTTTTAATTCCTTTCCTAGGTATGAATACCATTGACCGATAAAATTGAATTCAATAATTTAAATGGCGTTAAATTCGAGACAAAACATCAGACTCCTCTTTGAAAAAGCTTTCTCACCACGGAAATTCAAACTTTTAATAAAAAAAATTCTATAGAATATGCAAAAAGTCTTCCGATGTTCGAAAAAATCGAAGTGTTGTACCGTACACGATGTATAATTGACATGAAATTATAAAGACGACAAGTTGTTTGTGCGAAGAAAAACGAAACGATGACAAAAAAAAAATAGAAATCAAGTCACGAGAGAAGCACCGCTATCAAAGTTGTCGACAGTCGCAAAGAGTAGGTTATCAATTATGCACGTGAAAAGGGGCGAGGAGTTGGGCCGGAATCGAAAAAGTTTGAGTCACGGTGAATCTGCGTCAGACGCTATGAAGAGCCGCGACGACAAGGAATCGTTCAACAGCGTGACACAAAAGCGACGTATCGAGTTATCATGAGACAAGGTATTGTAACTCCACTCCCCCCTGCGTTTCGCCGACCGTGTCACTGCGAGATTAGACTGATTAATCTCTCTCTCTCTCTCTCTCTCTTCCTCTCTCTTTTTCTCTGCCCATTGCGTGTCTTGCACAACAGCCAGAAAAAAAAATATATGTATATTACGTGCCCTTGTTCGTTATAGGAAAGTGTACTTGTGTTTTATCGAGAACCGCATCGTAGTATACTTCCACCAATCGAGAAATCTCGGCCAAGTCGGGACACTTTAGTCTAACCGGTCGCCTAATTCATAATTTGAAGAAAATTAAACACTCTCTCATTTCAAATCAAATCAAAATATTAAATCAAAATTTCACTGAATTTTCATCGTTTTTCAAACTGATATATCACATGAAAGCTCTTTGTAATATATTTCGTTGAAACTTGAAGAGAACCTGCAGGGGCCGAGTTCGTACGATAATCATGAAAATAAAACGAATACATTCACTCGAACTTTTGGAATCTTGGAAATTTGAAAAAAAAAAAGAATACGGAAATTATAAAAAAATTTCACGATTGATATAAATTTTTTTTGGAGTCCAGTGCATTGGGGCAAATATTTTTTTTTTTTCATTTTTCAATCTCTTGGGGTTCGGATTTTGTTCGTGATTTTAAGGAAATAAAATATACTTCCATTTTTCCCCAATCACACGTCGCGGAGTCAAATGAAAAAAAAAAAAAAAATAAGATGAATGAATCTAATGAATATAAAAGTACTTAAATTTTTGATAAAATATATATATCTTCTTTTGTTAGGACTGTTCCATTTTGACCCGTGTTCGCATTTGCGATATCTCTCAGTGCGCTATACGTATCGTGTGGTATAGTGAAACCATATATGATACCACTCACGATCCGTACAATAACGTACGAATAGAATGCAACTCATGCCGTTGGCATTTGAAAATAAGACGTTACGCAAGGAACTCGTAGTATTATGTATATAGTCAAGTTACGCTACGATTCAACGTGTACAGTCCGTGTATACTTAACACCTCCCTTTCTCCACCGTTGGCACATTTTAACGACACTGTTGCTCAAATTCCGAGGACTTGGACTGTACATAAACAGAATACACATATCTACATATATACCTTTATACGAAATTTTTGTATGCACTGAACAGTCTGATCTAGCATTTCAATCTCTCTCTCTCTCTCTCTCTCTCTCTCTCCTTCTCTCGTCAATTTGCTTCTCAAATCATAGCCACTGTGCTATGCCGAGCGGATTGGCGCAATCGGATTCGTCTATTGTAAACCCAAGTCACGCTGAGTCGCGATCGATATCGTTGATACGCGACGAAAAATTCAGCCGGGTAATTTCATCCGTGAGTCTCGAGTATTCCTCAGAATCCACGATTAGGTATACGAGAACTCTGCGATCCATCGCGCAACGAAAGATCTCGATTTCGATCTCGACGACGAGATCGAAATTTTAAAACCTTGATTTCAATTTAAAAATAACAATCAATTTGCCGATAACTCAAGTAGAATGATCGAATAATTGATTGATCAATCGATCGATTATAATTGATTATCGAATCAATGAATTGATAAATTGACTTGGAAGAAAAAGTATCATTGCGCGAAAGCAGTTTGCGTCGTTGATGAATTTTGATCAGTTCGTTAAATGTCGAATCAATGGATTTAGCAATGGTTTAATTAATTGAGTAGAAAAAGAGAGAGAGAGAGAGAGAGAGAAAGAAAGAAAGTGCATAAATCGACAGGCAGATTGCAGCATTGACTAATCCATCAATTTCTCAATTGAATAATTAGTCAAACAATTATTCGTCGATTAATTAATCGGATTAAAATTTCACGCTATTAATTCAATTAATTAACACACACACACACACACACACACACTGGCACATTATTTCCCTCCTTGATTCATACACAATTCATAAATCGGCAATTACAATGCATCGGATGCACGAAACAAAGGTATGCACATCACACACTGTTATAATATTCGAAATATGCATAGCATATTCCGCATTACAAGCAATAGGTGTGGTAGATATGGCGTATATCATATGGATGTATACATATATGTATAAAGTATACCGTGCATACCACGATTATATACGTACAGAACGTGCACGCAATCGAATTGGCTCGATGGGTATGAAACAAACAACTTGCTTTTGCCGCGAGCCTCTCCCGAAGCCGTGAACCCGTATATACTGCCACAAACTTGATACTAAAACTCGGCTTCAAACGTTTGGTAGATGTTTGATCAAACTCGAATCTCCGGAACAAACGTCGCGGTTATATATGCACACATATATCTTTGTGTTTAGCAGCATTATACGATCCTGTGACAGACAATGGCAATATTCGAGGCAATAGTCATGACTCTCTATTAATAAAGTACAATAATATATGCAACATTAAACCACGCACGCCAAACAATTGACGAAACATATTCGCATCTCGGCAGCTCGTAAAATTTTCGAAATATTTAAATTTCGACAAAATCCAAACATTCCCATCGAAATTTCAAGTAAACTCGTCAATTGACAACCGTAAATGAGACGAAATTTTAGCCCTCCTATAAGCATCTGTGGATATCTCTTGAAAAAAAAAAAAATCTACGCAATGAAATGTTCCACGACGGAGTAGTGTAACAAGATGCGTGGCTTATTAAATATTCATGACTCACAAGATAGCGAGAAAATTGAGCCTGCGCACACTTTGGTCCAAGAAATTATACGCATATATGTCGTCACGTATAGCTGCAGTAGAAATCTCATTGTACACGTATACATTTCATATCCACGCAGTCAAGATTTGCATGTATCCGCGCCAAAAGTCGAGAGAAAGAGAGATAGAGAGAGAGAGAGAGAGAGAGAGAGAGAGAGAGAGAGAGAGTGTGAGAAAGGGGTAAAAGGCTGCATGGTGAATTTGTAAAAGCAGAGGAGAAAGCCATTTGCCACAGGGGCATGGGCTAGGAAGAGTCCGGCAAAAGCGAGGATGAAAACCACGGTAGGAAAATATCGCGAAAGCACAGTAGAAAACACACATATGCACAATTCAGACGGAAATTGCTCTTATACATGAGGTATTCCATGTCGAATCGACGTGAGCTGAAATCATCAGAATTTTTCAAATTTCATTTTCATTACCTTTCCATGGAATCCCAAAAACAATAATACTCCTAAATCATTTTTATATTTAAAAAAACCTCATCCGATACGCGAACAAGGGTTATAAAATCAACGCTACAGTTGTACTTATAATCGATTTTTCCAAAATGCATATTCGTTGAATCTTCGTGCAAAAACGAACAAAAAATCGTTCTACCTCCCCGAAAATACGTCCGGTTTAAGTACAGAAAAATTGGTGGTAACGTTCCAGTTGATTAAAAAAAAAAAAACTGCTCCGAAAAAAAACTGATTCGACATGGATTGCCCCGTGTATACGGCATATACGTATACACGAAATGTACACAGCATGTATATACGAATGCGGTGTGTACCTCCTCACGTACAGCGGGCGGAATCACATCTCGCATCGTAGCACCACCAGCAGCAAAGGGAAGGCAATAAGGCAAGCAACCCCCCCCCCCCCCCCTTCCCCAGCAAAGGTATACTTTCCACAGGCTTCGTAGGTCGTACAGTCGTTCATCATCGCGGAATTACGTCGTGCCCTCTCTCCCCCCCCACGATGGATATACATACACACGCACATATATATTTAAATATATATACATCGCTGGCTTAAAGCCAGAGAGACGTAAATTCTATCCTCGCTGATACACTTGATACGCCATTTTGACTTTGCGTCATTGTTTACACACGTACGAGTCTGCATATATATACATTTTTTATCTCTGTGAAATTTGTATTTGCGTATGTGTGTCGCGGTATGTGGTCTGTATTGTATCACAAATATACACGCATTAAGATGATGCATCTAATGTACATGTGCAACAACAGAAACCGAGAGCACGTTCGTGTTTCTCGTACGCCCTTTACGCCGGCGACACGCTTATCTCGTAAAAGCAACGGTCCACTGTCGCACTTGCTTTTGTTATAAACGCCGTTAAAACCACCCTGCATTATACATGTATGGTCGCGCGTCGACGCTTCATCCACGCGGTTGCAGTTCCCAAGACACATATATACATGTATATATATATATGCATACACATTATAACGCGACATGACGCCCGCAATGTTGTTCGTATACGGTGAGGACAATATAGCGATAAAAAGAAGAAAGAGGGGTGATGCATACGAGAGAGAGAAAGAGAGAGAGAGAGGGTGTATCGTGATTGGCGAGTTAAAAGCTGTTGGATTATACACCGGCTTGTGGCTCGGGTCACGTGTTTCTACCTGGGTCAAAAATTCAAATCTTTCCTTCTCCCTCATTCTCGCCTTTAACAATGCTCATGCATTGAAAGATAAAAAAATAACCCATCGCAGTTTGTAAAATTGGTTGTATCAGTTGTAAATGCGCTTACGTGACGAATTATTTTCATGAAAGATTCAATTCTACGAGTTGGCGAGTCGTAAAGAAACTATTTTACTTTTTAGTACCAATGCTTGGCGAACAAAATACGATGTGGAACAGTGACTTGGGCTCGTTTCGATAGTTCGTCGTGCTTTTAATAGATTTTTCTATACGTATATATATACTTTCGTATCTTGCGGTGTTCGTGATGCAATTGGATTTTTTTTTAGGTAAGCGAATGTCGTATGATTATTGGTGAGAAACGCGTAGGTATTTATTGTATAAGCGATAGGGAACTCGATTTTTTTTTCCTTTCACTCCAAATCGAAGTCGGGAAAGATTCGAATTTTGAGACCTTCATGAAAAATTTCACCGCGATTTCATCCACAACAAGACGCCGATCGAAGTATATATCCTTGCGCAATAAAACTTGTTATAAGATCTGCTATCGACGTTGCTACAGCAAGATAATGCCGATCGGGGGATCCTTACACAATAAATCAACTCGTTGTAAGATCTATTGGCGTTGCAATTGGTATCCACCCTGCTCGAACGAAAATTTGTGATTCGCATTTGCGACAAAATAACCTTGCGTTCATTTCAATGTTTTCGATTTTTATCGATCGAATCCCGATGCATTATCGGAACATAAATTGTCCCTGTTTTCCCATTGTTTTCTCCGCGGTACCTTATGGTTTGTAGTTCTCACTTTAGTTAAAGTGTTCTTTTGGTCTCTTTTCTTCCACGGGTTTTCTCTCTTCTCTCGTCTCGATGAAGCTGGTTTTAATTTTCTCAGATGGCCAATTGAAAACAGAAAGAGAAAAGGCGAAAGTGAGAGAGAGAGAAAGTGTGTGTGTGTGAGAGAGAGAGAGAGAGAGAGAGAGAGAGAGAGAGAGAGAGAGAGAGAGAGAGAGAGAGAGAGAGAGAGAGAGAGCGAGAGGGTAGGAGAGGGTGCCAAGGCACCCTTTCTCCGCGAGGGTTTAAAGTGAAGCTTTTACTTCCGTTAACACTGCTGCTACCATTACCAATGGTTGAAGTACCGCGGGTACACCGGAATTGCTTTTCGCTTTTAAGTAATTGCCAATCGTGAAATTTTCTTTTAACGCTTTTTCCCGTAGTTAACGTTGTATACACCCCGATAGCGAATAGTGAGATCGAGAAAACTTGAGAACGAGATCCTCATCTATCTATGTATCGGCCACTTCTTTACTGCACAACAGCCAATTTCCCGGGTTCTCGTATTGGTTAAGACTATCTTGGCCATTCGTTCATACGTGTACGTATATATATATCCTTCTTTTCCCACTGTATAAGCATCCACTCTGGGCAATACGTCAATAGTACTCCTCCCTTACTTTACAAATTAAGACGAGAAATTTAAAGCCCTCTCGCCACGAATCTCCTAATATATATTATAATATATCGTTCTGTTTTTTTCCTCGACGATTCGATCACGATGAAACTTCACAATATTATCATCGTTGCTACATTTTTGTTCCAATTTTTTTTTCAATCCGTGTTACACTTCAATCGTCAATTTCACATTAACTTCAAGGCTCATTGTATTTTAATTCAAGGATATACACGGAGAATAATGTAAAACTGAGGTATATCGAACAAACGTAACTATTGGATAAAAGAAATAATTAATTTTTCTCATGGTTACTTTACTCCGTAAGTTTTCTTGGATCTCAGAACAAAAACTATATCCTCACGCATCTATATAGTATTATTGACTGCGGCGGAAAACAAACAATAATAAGAATAAAAAATGACTTATTTACCCTGGAAATTCATGAAAAATATCAATTTCCCACACAAATTTCTCCAACAAACAATTGCCACGGTTGACCCGAGGATAACTCACGGGGCGTACATACACGATAGACTAAAAAAAAAAATAGAAAATTCATATGTATCTCCGATATCAATCATGTAATTTCACCCATTATTACCCCAAGAAAGCAAGAGTCCGCGACTCCGGTGCGAGAATAATAGTTTTATCGCACTCGTGGCATAGAAATTCTATACAAGCGCTATAAATATGGTATCGACTCTCGTACAGTATCCTTCAGGAAATCCCGGAAAAACTTTCTCGCGGGCTAACGCCTTTGCGCAAATCGTTGTAAGAAACTCTCACTCTCGGGGAGAGAATGATTCAAACGATTTTCGCTCTTGCCTTAGCGCTTAGCCAATAACCAATAAATTTATGTTCACTGTCAGATCTAGCCGTTTACGCGCCTTCTCTACAGTAATGCGCAACATATTATATGTAGACATACCACTATATAGGTAGACTATATATACATATATATACTTACATATAGACATATTTATCGACCGCTAGCGAATAAAAAAACCGTACCTCAGGTCACTGTGAGTGTTAAATTGCGTAAGTTACGCCTTTTCGTTTGTGAGCAATTTATATATATATTGGAATAGTGTAACGTAGCTATGCTAGAATATAAATATATAACGAAGATAAAATACCTTCTCGGCTTTCACTATGGCGTCCTCTGCGAGCCAGCACGCGATTACATTCGTGTATTCTACAAAAATACTTTTGTCTTGCAGTCTTTCTCTCTCTCTCTCTCTCTCTCTCTCTCTCTCTCTCTCTCTCTCTCTCTCTCTCTCTCTCTCTCTGCTCTATCTCCAGTTTATCTCGACGACTCTTCCGTTCATTTTGTTCCGGCAAATTGTTTGTATTTGCGCTACGAAGCCCGCGGAAAAGTGGAACCGACGACAAGGAGGTGTGAAAAATAAAGAAAATAAGAAAAAGGTTGAAAGAAAAGTGAAGGAAAAGAGTTGGTGGGAGGTGGGGAGGAGGGGGAGGGTTGCGAACAAATGAGGGGAGAGCAAAAAGGAAGGAAGTAAAGACAGAGCTCTAGAGGCTTAGGGGAAGGAAATTTTAAGTAAAGAAGTAAATAACGATGAAGGGGGACTGGGTAAAAAAAAAGAAAATAAAAGAGAGAAGAAAAACGAAATGGAACTAAAAATAAAATCCGATGGAAGACGAGAGATTGTGTCCAGCGGCAAAAAAAAAAATGGAGTGTGGTACGATATGGTCGCGGGGAAAGCGTGAAAGGTCGCACGATTCTATATGTATGGGCTTCGCTCTTGCGATTTCACATTCATCCATTTTAACGATCATTCCATTCGATAATCGCGGGTAATAGTCCTGTAACTCCCGAGAACTCGAACAAACCCTCCCTCTGTCGTTACATGTGTGTACATGTATATCGATATATATACGATATAAAACGTCCGTAGGTAATAGGTATGCCTGGATAGCACACATATATGTTCAATTGCGAGATCTGTTGCGGGCCCAGAACTTACTTTCCATCGCCATTATATATGTTAGATGTATAGGGTGTCTCATTTTAAACGATCCACCGAAAATTATTAGCCAACTTATCCCATCGAGGCCCCTGCGCCTTTAAATCCCAAAGCCAGGAATATGAGGTCACAATAGTGAAAAACTACTCAATCCTAACGTGAGTAAGTAATATAAAAATAATCTGTCTGAAAAATACACCTGACAAAGTATGAGATCAAAAAGCAAATTATGTAGGTGAAGGTGAGACAAAACCGACCACCGGTAGAAAAAACTGGCTAATTGGTATTACCACGTTAAGGCGGGTACGACAAAATGATATGGTACGGCATGGTTGTTCATTGATTGCCCTTGGTTACCGGAGCTATATACCGGAGCGCGTGAAGACCAATCAACACACAATCCCGCTAACGTTTAACGGAGTTAGCGGAGAAGTAACTCAATCGCGCCCCCGAATTTCTCGGTAAGGGAGAACGGGACAAAGTGGGCAGTGGGAAAAAGTGGGCACCTCGACGTAAAATTAAAAACATCATTTTTTTTGTGAACATTTTTTTCTCAATTTTGACGCATTGGTCTTTATTTTCAATTTAATCCGTTTTTTTATTATTTTTTCTTCGTTGCAATTAATTTGTATTTCTATAATTTATTTGTGTCCGGTTTTTTCCTAACTTCCCGGACTATATTATCGCGTTTTCAGTGGAGTCACGTTATACATACCGTTTCGTCGTATCCGCCTCAATACGAAAATACCCAATTAGACATTTCTTTTTTGCGAGGCTGGTCTTGCCCTACCTTCCCTTCCATTGTCACGGACCTGTCACCAGCTGGTCTTACCGAAATGACGCTAGTCCAGAAGACAATTAGTATCCTTGTTCCACTTGTATTTCACGCACAAAGAAAAGTTTCATGTCAATATGAACCCTCTGAAGATCACTATCGAACGTCGATTCATGCGAAAAATGATTTATTTCAGAATTTGCATACTCCTTTCGACCCTTTTAGCCACTCTGTCCTCTTGGAGGTTGCAATCGGCAGATATTTCGCGCTCTAGAACTTTAATCATTTTCGCGTTAAGGAAGAATAAACGTTGGACACCGCGTATATATATAACACTCGCGGGTATTTCTATGGAGAAACGTGTTGTAGATACAGAAGTACCCTATACTTGAGCACATAGCTTTACAGAACTGTATCGAGTAACCGGTATATATATATACATAGAAACGTGGAGAATCGAGATCGCGGGCTTTTATATATTCGATACGGAGGGCAAAGCCGTTTTTGCGCACATGGAGAGCACGGAGAGTTGACCTCATGTCGTTCGGTCACGATTAAACGATCGGTTCAATTGCTCTCTCTCTCTCTCTCCCTCTCTCTCACTCTCTCGTAGAACCAACGGCCGATAAGACCCCCCCCCGAGCTTTCCACCGCTCTTTGGCTCTCTCCCGAGACAGTAATCTCTCGCTATTTTGCCGCTGCGCTTGCTATATACCGACTGTATTGGAATTGCCGGAGTGCACGGACTCGAAATAACGTTTCGATTTGCCGTCGCAATACGAGAAGTCCTACAACCGCGGCGCAACAACACCACCCCCTCATCAGATCCGACAATCTCTCCTGTGTAACCTCCGGCAGTCCTCCTTTCCTCGTCAGAGATCCTGCATACGCTTTATTTTAATTAGCGCTGAGTAAATTACCCGAATCCCCGGACTAAAAGTTCCTCTCCCTTCTATAGCGTCTTATCTTATTCATAAATTCAATTGAATCGGTTAAAGCGCATAATGGCCGCTGAATCTCTCGCGTCTAATTAGCAAAATCCATAACGGGAGTTGTGATGTTTTTTCATGGTTTCTATTCTTTTGGCTTTTTTTTGCCTTCTCAAGTTTCTTCCTCGCATTCCTCGGCGTATATACTCTCACGAGAGCAGCATTAGGTCGTGATTGTTTCACACAGAGCACGAAACCCTCGCGTATATAGTTTTGAATTCAGAAAAATTCCAACATTGTTAATTTTAATCATCGAGGAGACTCGAAGGACAATCACGCGAATCACGGTGACACGGGGAAAAATAATATTTATATATTATCTAAAAAAATTTAGGAACAAATTTTATTTTCCTAACTCGCCCTTCACGGTATCATCCGGATGATGTTCCTACTTTAATCTTTCCTGACCGAAACAATATTGTATATTTGTGTGCAAATTGAATTTGATCATTTATCCGATTTCAAAACCCAATATCTCATATCACAAAGTGTCCTTTCTGCGCTCGCAATAACTTCCTCGATTTATTTTAAGTATTTTTCTCCCAGTCTCTCTCGCTCTCTCCTTCGTCGTTCGTACATGTATACTATACAATATTTGCCCCCTCGAAAGGTAGAAAACCCTTTCTCGGGGTTCAACGACTCCTCGGCAGAACCCTCGATGCGTTGGTGAGGTAAAACTCGAAACGTTTTTCCCGGTGTCGGTATAACGGAGAAGCAAAACGAGAATAGAGGGTGCTTCGAATAAGAAGGGAGATGGCTGTATATATATCCACGTTGAGCGAGGGCAGGGAAAGTCGAAGACAGGACCAGTTTGTTGCCGCATCTCTCGCGTTTTTCCTTGCAGCACTATACTTGGCTTTCGAGATCGAAAGACATTCCTGGATGGGGCGTGTGGAGTTGAGAAACACGTAGACTCGAATTATAACGTTTCACGATACAAAGATTGGTAACCTGGCCGGATGAGAGAGAACATGCAGTCACTGGCATAACTGCGTCTCTTTTCAACCAATATGCCTTTTACTATATACAGGCTGCCAATAACAGGGAGACGGTCAATATTTTTGCTGGTTGTTCAACCCTATACTCTCATCATCATTTATTTCCTTTGTTCGTATACACATTCGTTCTCTCGTTGATTCGAAACACACGTCTAGCTTTTGCATTTTCCAATTTCCTCGAAAATCACAATTTAAAGTCCCTTATATATGCAATTTCGGGTACATTTTCTCTTTCAAAGCTTGCAAATTTTTGATAAAGAATATTTCTTATGTTAAGGGAGCACATCCGTCTCTAAGGCCTTTATTTTAGAGGTCTATGAAAACAATAGTGGTGGGGTTGGGGTGGAAATGATACTTTCGGTAGAAAGCTCGGATCGTTGCCTAAACAACAAGTCTCATTGGCGTTTTTCAAATGAACACAGTTTTGCTGAAATAATATGGAAGCTAGTAAGTCACTGCGAAAAGCTTGCGCGCAGAATTTCTCAGGGCTTATCCGATTGAGCTGAAATTTTAACCACATGTTGAAAGAGTGTGGTGAATAAAAATGATGAATCATTTTTGAATTTTACTGAGGATTGACCAATTGGCAGAGGCTTATATATTTGTTTCTTGTTATTTTGATTTTTATTGTTGCATAATATACTGAATCTTAAAAATGAATCAATGGATCAAGTTTCTGGTTCATCATTTCAAAGTGAAATTTCAAAGCAATTTTTGTGCAAAATTTTATCCAGATAGGTCCAACGGTTCTGGAGATATATCCTACGTGCAAGCTTTTCGCAGGGACTTGCTAACTTACAGCTATTACAGCTATACTATGTTTATTTGAAAAACGCCAATGAGGCATTTTCTAGGAAATAATTCAGGCTTTCTATACTGAAAGTATAATTTCTACCCCAACCCCACCACTATCATCGTTATAGACCTCTAAAATAAAGGCACCACTTTACAATTCATTGCAAACATCCACCAGATCGTTACTATTTTTCCACCTTTCATTAAATTAATTTCATAAAATTAATTTCTCATGTCCCCGTAAAGCATATATTTAAAACAATAGAATTCCCTGATTTGTCAAATGTATTTAGTGATCATTAACGGGTCTACACTTTCCAGTGTCTGTAATCTCATCAACATCAATATAGATACACGTGAATATACATATATATTATTCAGACATTGCTACAGGGCGCGCGAAACGCAGTGAGTTGCATTTGCTCGCTGTACAAGCGAAGCAAGTTTATGTAGGCAAAGGCCTCGGCAATGATAGGCCATGACAGGCGGGTGTTTTACAGACCCCGTAAAGCGAGAGAGAGAACTGGAAATCAGTGGCGAGGGAAAGGAGAGTGGAGTGAGTAAAAGATGAAGGGCGAAGTAAACTTATGGAATTGCCAGAAGGGGAAGAGAGGAAAGTCTCTAGAAGTAGCCAAGCCCGAGCCATTATATACCCGGAATATGAAAACGGCAACGTTGAAAAAGCGAGAGAAAGAGAAAGAGAGAGAGAGAAATAGAAAGATCAGTAGGAAAGAGGAGAATTGCAGCCGAGAAATCACGTACGTGCTCATGTCGGAGCTATTATAGCCACAGGCATCACAAATCTTCTCATTTTGCTCTCTCCATTCTTTTTTTTTCACCTTCATCTTTCACTCAGCTTCATCTTCGACTTTTGCACGTTTCACCTTGGCTCTCTCTCTCTCTCTCTCTCTCTCTCTCTCTCTCTCTCTCTTTCCATCGTAAAAATTGTATACGATATCTCTATATCTGTATGGCAAAACATCGATGATGATTCGAGCACTCGTACACGCGCACTTATACGATAAGTAGCAACGACTGTAGGTAAATAGGTTGAAGGAGTTGAGTGCTCGATCGTTCCTGAGATGCACGAACGGATTGGGAGGGATGAAAAAAAATGTAATAACGCTCGGGGTTTAAGCCCCTTCTCAGTCCTGATGCTCTTCAGGATAGTGCTTCTGTCGGCACGATGATATAATATGTATTTCATATACATAATTCCGGCTACATACGTTGAAAAATTGGCCCAGATTATGGTAATTCCGGTCCTACATGAATTATGGATTTGTCTATTTTATGGTACATAAGCCCTTGTTATTTATTCAAACGTCCGGTTGCCGGATGCCGAGACAAGGTCATGAATTATTAAAAGGTCAGTTACAATACGAGCTACTATGCGGACGAACTATGAGTGATGAATGAAAAAAAAAAAAAAACAATCATCCCTAAAAAAGTTTATGGATTCAGTCTCAGGATCTTCAGGATCCTGGATCTTCAGGATCCAGTCTCTGACCCAGATGGATTTTTTGATATTTTTGATAATTTTGGTGTCGTTGCATCAATTTATTATATTAGCGTGCAGGGCTAGCACCAATATTGAAAAATTGAGGAGCAGAATATTCTAATGCAATAGTTTTGATTTATATTCGACGATCAAAACAGACAGTTCGTGCAAAAATGATACCTAATAGTGTTTGGTTCAAATATATTTACCCTGTAAATGAAATCTCTCAAACGACGACTGCTGGTTATCAGTAAGCGCTAGATTAGTGAATTGATGCAGTCTCTTCGGATCCAACGCGATATACAACGAAATATCATCAATAAGAATTGGACCAGCGGTGAAAAGCTATTCTCATAAAAAAAGAAAAATGTTAATCTGGCTTTAGAAATTAGCTGGAAATCCTCTCATTTCGCCCCAAGCATCCCAAGCAACTTGCATGTGTGTGTGTGTGTGTGTGTGTATCGGATTTAGTTGCCGAGTAGTTCGCGAGGGTCGTTATAGTTGACGTGGTCACCCACTAAACACACACGTATTATATACAGGAGGCTCCGGAGTTTCCTGCTAGATTCGAGCAGGATAATGCTCGTTTCGCGGCCGCGTGCTTGCCATTCCAACAGGTGCGAAAAGCTACGACGCGCGGGTTTCTGCGCGCCACATTGCGGAAAGGCGACCGTGTTCTGCCAAGCGAAAAGAAGGCGCAGAGCGGCAGAACATGGTGGAGGGTGGGGGCTAGGCACAGGCTTAAAAGCCATGAACCATGTCGCGAACCTTTTCCAGAGTACGGAGGGGAAAAAAGAGCCCGAGCGACGACTAGCCAAACTACGGTTAACCCCTGCATTTCAGAGCTCTCTCTCTCTCTCTCGCGACTCTGCTGCAACCCCCTCATAACCTTTTTTCTTTTTCTTTTTTTTCTTTCTCACTCGTTTCGCCGGGTGGTCCCCGCTAAATGCGAATGGAAAGAGCTCTCTCACGTTTTCCAGCTTTTCTCGCGCGTCTGCACGCACGCATTCTCTTGTGTCAAAAAGCCATTACCTGTAATTGGATGGAATATAATTTTACGGGGCTGTAAAGGTAGAGTCGGCATTATTCGTCTACATTTTCATCGTTTTCCTCGTCGCTATATGAATGAACCATTTTTTTTTTTTCTGCAATGAGAGCATTCCCAGGCGTGTGTTTGCACATTTACTGAAATTTTAAGCAATTCATTGGTCGATAGTAAATTTTAGACTTTCTGAATCAGTATAGAGAAAATTCCATAAAAACGTTTCACCTACTCGATTATATATTTAACTGCTATTCAACGCTGCGGGTCATGAAATTGCAGCTCCATACTGTTTTAGTGCATCAGGGTGTAATGGAAATCTGATGAAGCTCGGGTATACTCGAGAAACATTGAGATTATGCAATAATAATAGCCACGAAATTATTATTAGGGCAGTGGAAAAAAAGCCGCTCTCTCATCAAAAATTTCAGGAACAAACTTTTTTCTTTTGTGAATTGAATTCTCGAACGTTGTACACGCACGTACGTATGCAAATGCGTGTGTATATGCATGTTACTGTTATATGTATATTTTTTTCGCTCATTGTCCAGCAGCATTCGTATGACCACAGTGCTATGCCCCCTTGTCTACTAACTACCCTCGGTGTCCGTCAACTCCATATATATCCCATGTATGATGACTGCAGGCCGGATATATAATACACACTTTTTTCATATAGTTGCTGTTGAGAAACGTCCCACGCGTCGTTGAGCACCGTGTATGCGTCGCAGTGTTTTCTCGTTTCGCGACGCTTGTTACACACAAATACACACACACACACACACACACACACACACACACACACACACACACACACACACACACACACACACACACACACACACACACACACACACACACACACACACACACACACACACACACACACACATAATCAACATTATAAATTCAATTCACACGTATTCCATTCGTTCTCGCATTTTATATATATAGACGAATAAAAAACACATTGAACGAAGAAAAAACAAAAATACGTTTCTACGCTGCAGGCCGTATGCAGGCGCATACGGATATTTGACGTTCTATGCGCTGGAATATTTTTTCCATTCTTTTCTCATATTTTCGACATTTTTTCTCCTCTTTTTGGCTCGATTTTTTTGTCAATTTAAAAACAAAAAGGATATAAATACACAACAAATCGAGAGTTCCAACAGTTTTGAAATCATACAAAGCGCGATTGCGATCGTTATAGCCGAACGTTTCGGTGGCTATCACAACATGGCGGATGCCAGGGAAGAGTACAAAATGGTGCGAGCACGAGCGTGTGTGCATAGCTGGGAAAATTTCAACTCGCTTCCCGCGTGACACGCTCTCTGTGACCCTGCAATCAATATATGCGGCTAAAAGCATCAATCGCGGAATCTCTTTTTCCTGCACGCCGTGTCCAAAACTTTATTGGTTTAGTTTTGTTGATTGTCCAAGCTCCCGTGGCATAACGAGATTTTGAATCTGTAGTTCTCTCTCCCTCTCTCTCTCTCCCCCTCTCTCTCTCTCTCTCTCTCTCTCTTTCTCTCTTTCTCGCTCATTGTTTCATCGAGCCCCGCGGTATATTCGTTACGCATTGCACTATCGTTTGTTTATAAAAAATTATCGGTACATATTTTTCGGTACAAAAGGAATATTTGAATTATTGAAACCCAGTGGTTGAATTGGAGAAAAGCATGTTTTTAACGACTGGTGGATTTGGAGTTTTTGAGAAACAAGTCGCAGGGAGAAATAATACATTGATATAGGGTTCTAAAAAACATTTTTTTTTTTTATTTTGCCTAAGAATTTGTTGATTCACTAAATGGACTGGAACTTTGTCGGTGCAAGTTGTGATTCCTTTTAATCTTTCGAGCTTCGAAATGGTCGTTGGTTCTCGTTGCACGGAAAAAAATATTAGCAATAATATTGCTGAGTCAACAATAATTTATTGTACTATTTCAACATACAAAGTTTTATTGCTGTATTGAACTTGTCAGTTTTGCAGATAGGTAAAACAATATAAGTATTGCTCTACGACCCTACAATACTAAAATGCTGATATCCACAGCGATAAAAATATTGTAAATGCATATTACAACATATTATTGCAATAGGCTTCAGCGAATTAATGCAGCTTACAGCAGCAAATATTCATGCTATTTCAAGCAATAAAAATTGTTGACATTGCTAGACAATATGTTTCCTCACAGCAATATCATATAACCATGCGCGCTTCCACTTTATACTTAAATTTACCATCTTTATTGCTGTACTGAACCACTAGTTGACATTAAAAATATTAATTAATTGCTTCACACACTTTTTTTAATGAATTTCAAACAGAAATTTTTAACAGTGTTGGTCATGGAAGGGTTACAATGAAAAAAAAAAAATCCTTGCACCGATTTTTCTCGATAGGATTTTTCCTCCTCGACTGGGACTCGAACCTGGGACCTACCTACCTATCCTACCTATCTTCCTAACACGCTAACCACTACGCTATCGACTGCTTATGAACTTTGGTAATTCGTATCGTGTATTTGACTCACCAGAAAACACTTGATCAATTGTATGTTGGGAAATTTAAGGATGTATCGGACGTACCTTCCCAACCAAAAGTAACTTTCGTCGACAATATTGCATACTTCATGATAAGATAAAAATCGGAAAAAATTCAACCACATTGAGACGATAATAAGATTACTTTTTAATAATAACAATACCCAAAAGTTATCAAATAATTGTTTAAACAGCACATTGTTTAAAACATTTTTAGGGAATGTTTTTTTTTGTCATGTGAAATGAATTCGTTGATTTTTCCGACTACACATGAATTTTTAAAAAATTTTTTTATCATTTTGAAATTTCGGTTTTCGGAAATTTGTAAAGGTTGTACTTACGATACTATTCGTTCAATGCCCTGGAAACTTCTTAATTGTAATATAATATAACGTTTTTACGAAAACATATCCAAAATTCACGATTTTTCCTCCATTTTTTCAGAATAAAAAAATTTTCGAAAACCGACATTTCAAAATGATAAGAAATTTTTTTTAAATTCGTGCGTAGTCAGAAAAATCAACGAATTCATTTCACGTGTCAAAAAAAACTTTCCCTAAAAATTTGTTAAACAACGTTTTGTTTAAACATTTTATTGATAACTTTTTAACATTAATTCAAATTTTGTACTCAATGTAAAAATTGTAATAATGTACTAAATTCCAAACCCGTTTGAAAATTCAACAGACGAAGATTCAAATAATAATGTACTAAATGTCAAACCATGGTTTGAAATTTAGTACATTATTATTAAACTTCAAACTATGGTTTGAATATTAAGTATATTTTTATTAAATTTCAAACCATGTATAAAATTTCTAGTTTTTATGTATGTATTAATTTCAATTTAATTACCAGGGTTTGTAGATTTTATCGTTTTTTGTATTCCAAAATTCAGAATATTTTTGCCAGTGTACGTTAAAAACGACAAGAATTTAATGAAAATGGATCTAGATAATTCATCACATCTTTGGGAAGAAGTTCGCAAAGAGCGAAATGCTTCATATGTACATACATAGTTATTGAGAAATTCTAAAAAGAAAACAGCTCTCGTTGTATACAATGTAAGCTCGGGAACTTGTGACGCGGACTTCTCTCTCGCACGCTACCCGCCCGGCAACCCGCGTACAAGCGACGCGTCACCGATCTTCCCCTCCTGCGCGGAGGTGGCAAACCTCCTCAAATAATAGCATACTCGTGCAGATTATATCACACTAGGGCAGAAACAAGGGAAAAACTTTTCTTTCTCTCGTTTCCGCGCACGCGTATGATATAAATTACAAATTTTTAAATAATATTTATTTTCATAGAAAAAAAATTTGAAAGAAATGAAAAAAAAAATTCAAAAGAAAATAAATTAAGGGGAAAAAAATGGATAAAAATTTTCATAAGAAAACTTTTCTCCTTTGTACTCAACACTCTCTGCGCCTGTCTATTCTTGTCTATATCTTGTCTTCCTCTTGTCCTTGGCCTGCCTTAGCTATATCTCTCTTTTCTCTTTAGCAATAACGATGTTGTAGTTGAGAACCCAATGTAATGTACTGGAAACAAAGCATATTGCTAGTATTGCAATATTGAGAAGGCAGGACGCGTTATTGCTGTATTTCACGTGAATCCATATTGTCGTGGGTGCGTTCAATGATATGGTTATGATAACAATTTAATTTTAACAATAAAAATATTGTAGTTAAGAATCCACTGTAATGTACTGCGAACGAAACATATTGCTATTATTGCAATATTGAGAAGGCAGGACGTTATTGCTGTATTTCGCGTGAAATTATTGTTGTGGGTACGTGAAACGATATTGTTACGATAACAATTCAAATTTAACAATAACAGTGTTGTACTTCAAAATCCACTGTAATGTACCGTGAACAAATTGTATTGCTATTTCTGCAACATTTATGGTACGATATTTTATTGCTAGGTTATTAAAATTTTTTAGTTCGAAATACGATACATTATGGCTATAACAGCAAGGCCATTTCAGCGATAATGAGAAAATTTGCAGAGCAATCTATTAGTGTAACGAGTAACCAAATTATTGTTGTCACAGCAATATTTTAAGAGCAATACTGTTATTGCTATTTTTAATATACAAATTTTTTTCCGTGTGTCTTGCGACGTTTCATCAATTTTTTTTTACTTACAACCTGCTGGTATATGGTTCATCGTTTGTGATTTCTGTTGCCGACGATGAAAATCAATGAAAACCAAAAATCTGATAACCAAATTTGAAAATATTCCTCGAGGCAAGAACAGGTCGTTTCGTTTGATCAATGCAGAAATAAATAAGCGAGGTGTGAATTGGAATGATCCAGAGAGTACCGTAACAAATAATAAATTACATAAAAAAGGAATTCGATGGAATTAATTAGAAATCATTTGAATGTAAATTCTACAACTTCGAAAAATATTTATATGCATACACGGATACATATATTAGCAACTGAATTTTCCGACTTGTGACGAATCGCGAGGTTTTCACGAGGATTCAGTCTAATAGAAAATATATTAGAAATCTCATATGACAACGAGCCTTCGAGCTACATTAATTCTGCGACAATTCGCGGCTACCTGCTGATTTTCAAATGTATGCACGGGTAACGGTAACGGAGTAAATGACGGTGAGAGACTCTTTGGAAATTTCGACACGTGAATAAATTACGAAAACCCTCGGAATAGTTATACATAATTCAGGTGGCTAAAATTTGACGATAAAACCGAGGTGAAAAGTAGGGAGCTTCATGAATTATGCAGATTCGAGCTATTTAGGGTAGTAAATCGATAGTAGAGGGAAGAGAGAGAGAGAGAGAGAAAGAGCTAAAGTGGGAACAAGAACAACATAGGGTTAAAAATTGAACTTTGCGCTTATTTAAGTACAAAGTGAAAGTACAGTACGAGTACGTGGCATTCCACACCAACTTGACCTGAATGTAACAGTCGTTATAGTTTTATAAAAATCTTCTGTTTTTTTTACTTTTACGAAAATTGCCGGTGAACCAATTTTTAAGAAAATCTTGAGATTCGCTTCGTCTATTTTATTTTTTCATCCATATTATTGTGTTAATTTGAATTCCAGCAAATTCACTTTTGCAAATCAAGTTGAAATGAAATGTCCCATTGACTTATATATCTGTACTTTCTACAAGCTTTTATCCATACTTGATGTAAAAAAAAATATATACAAAACAAACACTTTAAGCTCATCTGAATTTTCCACACTATATAGCTGCAGCAAGTTTTACTGCAATTAAAAAAATTACTCCATATAAAAAGTACATAGATATTTACCGCTACGATGGAGAAAATCGACCAAACATTTTTTTTTTTCCATGTTCGCGATACTTGGATTTTTCACACGCACACGCAAACTCTGTTGTATCATCCACTTGAGAGAAATTTATATACACATATTTTCCATAATATGCGGCACGTCGAACACTGCGGGTGGGTATATATATAATACACTTGTATGGGTAAACGCGTTGAAATATCGGAACGTGCCGAAGTCGTAGCGTCGAGGGACGACGAAAACGTGATCTTGCATTCGTTCGGTTACGATGCGCATCGTGCGAAACGAGCCAAAGTTAGACAGCCGAGGAAGAATTGCTAAATAGATGAGAAGCTAAAGGGATGCATGAGAAAATGATATATATATATATATATATATATATATATATATATATATGTATAGGATTAGGGTAAAGTTTCCTTCTAGCTCAAAGTACACTTTGGATAAGGTCGAGAGATGTACTTTCGGGTAGAAAGAGAAATGCACTTCGTCTCGAATCCTGCATGTGAAACGCACCATCGAAGGCACCTCAGGTATAACCGTATATATTTATAATAATAGGGAGTCCTTCGACGGGCATCGCGAGCCACCTTCGATCATCGATCTTTTCTAACGCCCTTTATTACGCTCACGGACCTCAATAATGTTCGATGTTCCTTTGTCGAGAGCACGTAGTACGCGACGCTTCGAATTGGAGTCTTGAAATTCTCCAGATTCCCAAAGTGAGATACCGCATAGCAATGGCAACCGCGTTTCCCTATATAGGTGTCCTATACTATAATTGTGTGTGTGTATATTCTGATGTTTATTGTCTAAATTCGTTTATTTCGCGAACGATATTGCCGGTGCGATTGCCTCGTGTCAGTCACGAAACTTAAGAGTCCCCGTATAGAGCCCTGAAGCCGGCATGAACGCAATTGCAATGAAAAATCTCATTTCATCAGAAAATTTCCTTCGGATCAAGTCAATTGACAAATTAGAATTTTATCCGGGAAGATATGCCGATTTTTTCTTTATTCAAGTCAAATTTCTTTCTCTTTGAATCTATATGTGCTCCCCGCCATTTTCCAACCGTTCAACTCAATATTCCGGACATCGATCTTGAAGTTGAGCGTCAAAAAAAGTCGTCGGCGAAGTTTCGGGAAAATCATTTATCCGGCTTTCTCGCGAAACCTTCTGTACATTCTGCCGCGGAGATATGTTTTCAGCCCTAAATTGGGTTATATCTCATGACGCGAAAATTGTGTACAATTCGGAAGTTTCGGGTGATCATACTTTTATGAATTCCGTGCAATTTCCTCTGCGACTTTCTCTCTGTACCCTGCGTCTTCGCAATTTCCGCTAAATAACATTTTATTCCGGAGAGGAAGCCCGGAAAATACGTGAAAACAAAAAAATTGCAAAAAATAACGAGCTTCGTTGTAAGAGACATGTTTTACGATGGTCTTGAATTACACGACGAAAAAAAAAAAAAAACACCCACAAATTCTACTGCCCCTAATTATCGTAATTTACTTTCTCGAAGTCGACTCTCCAGTGATGTTATACGGGAGTTCGAAAATCTCCCTTGAACGTTTCATGAATTCTCCGGTTGTCCAAGTTCGAGCAATTAGCGTCTCAGGACCCCACAGAGGGTTTATGCACAAGTATATATATCTCCGTGGCAAATGCCCTGTTGGATAGCAATCAGTGGAGAAATCTTTTCAACCTTATCTGTTACTTTGCTGTCTTCGAGTTTTCCGGTCAAAGTCTCGCAATACAAATATACATCTCTATTTGCACTCACCGCTCGTTCACTCTGACTGTCTCACCTGAAAAAAAAAGAACAAAAAAAAATAGACGAGTGGAGAAACTAGGCAAAGATACTGAAAAAAATAAGAATGGAGAGATAGCTTTCCCGAGTTTATCAAGTTATATTTTCCTTGACATGCACTTTTCTCCCTCCCCCCCTCTCATTGCCGTCGCGACCTCTCAGGTAAATTTTTAAAATAGCTTCGATCACAGGGGGTCCCATGGTCGCGTCGGTTTATCTTTGAGAAAGCCCCAGAGTTGATAAAAAAAAGAGTCCCTCGAAGATTGAAAAATCTTCGTCTCGAGAGCATCAAACGATTTATCGAATTTTTCGAGCGGTTAGCTACGCGAAATACGATCCTCGCCCAGCACTATCTCTCCCCTGAACATGGCGCCAGAAGAATGGAACATTCAGAATGTACGGCTCTCTTTTTTCGGATTTTTTTGTTTTGTTTTACGTAACTTTTTCTCATTCTTTCGCTTTCACCGTTGCGATTTTTCTCGAAGCACTTTCGGCTCTCCTCGTCTCTCTTTCTCTCTCTCTCTCTCTCTCATTCGACAAGGGCCAAAGGGACACGCTCGAGAGCTAAAATCTTCAAACGATGAGAGAGACACTCGGCCTGCTTTACATTACAAAATATGCGTCATATAATTAGAATTTGAATTTGAAATTGACGGAAAATAAAGCAGGAAGCAATGATGAGCGAAGCTCGAGTCTTCTCCTCCCTCAATTTCACCCTTTCTCACGTTTATAATATAATCTCTCGCTGTGCGCGCCTGTCTGCTTGCACATGAAAGTTGGTACGCTCCGTGCACCGGAGGACGGCCTGTTTCACCTTCGCTCGCGTGATAAAAGCAGCGAAATAACAGAGAGAACAAGCGAAGAAATAATACCGCGGGCGTGTCTGTGTATTGTGCTTACAATGGCTAGGTTTATGTATATTAAGCGCGCATATATATATATATATATATATAGGGATATTCCCCGTCGTGGGAGGACGTAGGAAAAGACGAACGCGCGACAGAGAAGCGAGAGAGGGTCCGGTATATCCTATATATATATATATATATATATATATATATATATATATGCAATGCTGGCCAGGATCGTGAAACGACGAAGTCGTTGCAGTTAATTTCGTACATATAGAAATAATAGATGTGTGTGCTCATCACGCTATCTATCTTTCTGACTCTGCATACTGTACGTGTGTATATACTTTAATCTTACTGGCAGCACATTTTCATTGTTTCTATCATTTAACGATATATATTTCTAACGTGAGATATACCGACGTTTATTTTTAAAAGATAAATTTGAAAAAAAAAAACGGAGCCATCGTTACTTTATACTTCGATTTGCAGTAGACATTGAAAGTCGCACGAAAAAAAGAAAAAAAAACCTTCATACAGATTTTCATTAATCCACATTTTTATCTTGCCTCTCGCTCGATCTCCGATATCGACGGCGGGCTTCCCTTTTCCGCTTTTTAAATTTACGACTATATTTCATTGATTTTTATTTGCTTCTTCCTTCGCTTCTCCCGCTCTCCTCGGGCATTTCTCCTCACTTCTTTTTTCGCCTCATCTCTTATTTCCGCATTTTCGATCGTTCCACTTGTTTCTTTTTTTTTTCCCCTCGCTCAAATTTATTTTTCATTATTCTCAATTCATCTCCGTCTATCGGATCCATCCTCGCGGCTTTCCATTCCACAGCGTCGAGATGATATCGTCATGTCCGGAGAACCGACTCATCTCATTCCCTCTCCCGCGCATAATCTCTGCTGTCCTTGAAAACGTCGAAGAGAATTTGAATCGTTTCGATATCCAGCGAGAGAACGTACGCCCTCCGGCAGATTTTAACGAGAGCTCGCGGAGATGAGTGTCTCTCGCGAGAGATATCGATCATTCGTAATTTTTTTTTTTTATTTTTTCATCAGACATATCAAGATGTGGAGTTGTATATAGAGTGAGGAGAGAAAAGCTCGCGGGAAGCACGGAAATTTTAAGAAAGCCTTTTTCTAAAAGCAGACATCCTGACGCGTATATATTATAACATTACAATTTGAGAGATTTTTTTTTGTTTTCCTGAAAAATACGAAGGAATATTGAAGAGCTGGAGATTTAGATGAAAAAAGAGATTAATTTTTATAGCGGATATGCTAATAAAAATATATAGGTTTGCTTTATGTTTGGAAAAATCGTTTATCGGAGTGAGAGTTTTTGGTACTTTTTTTTTTTGCTTTTTCTCACTCTGCCGAGGGAGAGCAATTTCTCGCGGTTCGGGGTAGCGATATTATCGAGAATCTCTCGGAAGAAAGAGTCCCAAAACTTTGGTGATGGAAAGAAGAGTCGCGGACAGAGAAAAATTGTTGAAAAATTGTTGCTCAAATTTTCCCAAAGATTTTCCGTGACTGCGCTTCTCGCGGACAAGTTTTCCCCGGCCAAAGACGCTCTTCGTGGAGCGCATTGCTCGAATGAACGCTGTGCAGCTTTGAAAAAATGAACTTTTTTTTTTTGAGAAAGTCGATACTGCGATGATTTTGCTCACAAGTCTCGATTCTTCGATATACCGATGAGATGCGAAAAAAGTTAGAAAGAGGAAACGAAAAATCACATTGAATAAATATAACAACTTGAATCAAAGAAATTTATGACCAGATGACAGTACGAAGAGGCGAGAAAAATTGATGAAATGAAAAAAAAAAAAAACAAAAAAAAAACAAAGAGAATGAAAAAATAATGTTCGACACTCGTACGAAAAGGCTTTTTGACGAAACTCGTTACAGCACTCGCCTTCGGCTCGTGCCGTAATCCTCTCGTTTCGTCAAAAAAGCCTTTGCGTACTCGTATCGAAATGTACTATATTGTAAAATTTTCCTGGGCTTGCACATTATTTACCTTGGTTATAATACATTGAAAATTATTTTAGGACAAAACAATTGCAATTTTAAATAACATTTTGAGTAATAATTTTTCATAATTAGAAATAGTTTTTTTCGATTAATCAGCATCGCGTTCTTCCAATGAGACGAATAGTAAAATAATACAGAAAATTATATAAAATGCTGCAATTTAAGAGCTTAATTGTTAATCAAATCGTCGATCAATTTCGAATTATATGTCCTTGTTCGTTTATCCCTTCAACTTCTTTCTGTCCCAGAGCTTTGGCAATCGATTTGAAAGTTATTTTACCATATTTCTGTATTCGAAAGAGTTATACTGCACGTATTTGCGATATACAGCATCTTACTTGGTATAAATGTTAACACGGTATATATACGTGAGTTTTCCATGAAGCAAGCCCGTTTTTCAACCCCCCATATACACGTATACTAGAGCCAGAGGTCTCTCGGACTCGTAGCTCGTCGTTTGCACTGGCGAAGGTTAGACACGCCGGGGCGCATGTTCGAGGCAAGATTGTAACTTCGGCTATACTCCCCCCGAGAAAAGCTGCGACGCTCTGGGGAGAGCCATATTACACTGGTGTGCGCGTATGTGTGTGTGTTCGGAGCGAGCAAAAGCGAGCTACGAAGAAGCCAAATTTATGTACCCGGGTAGAAATTTGTTAAGGCGTGCCTGATCAGGGTCAGGCCGTGATCAGGGGTTAAAACGGGCAACCTTATTCAGGCAATACTGATATGACCCTTATCAGGCTTGCCTCAATAAGGCCGTAGTGGAGCAAACCCTAGTGAGGCCCTGCTCTGGCTCACCTTAATAAGGCCATATTAGAGCTCACCCTAGTAATGCCCTGCTCTGACTTACCTTAATAAGGCCATATTAGAGCTCGCCCTAGTGATGCCCTGCTCCGGTTTACCTTAATAAGGCCATACTAGAGCTTACCCTGGTAAGGCCCTATCAGCTCTCGGCCTAACGAGGCCCTGCGCAGCTTATGCTAGCAAGGCCCCACTCGTGCTCGTCGAGATAAGGCCCTACTCGAGCATCCCATGATGAGGCCCTATAAAGGTTCGCCCTGACGCGACGATACTCGGGCTCACCCCAAAACGGCGCTGCTAGGACTGGCCCTAATAAATTCCTAATATAATATATAAGTTATATACATATATACGCGCCGCGGTCTCTGATGTCTCTGAACAGACGAATATATTATATTGAAAAAAGTTTTGAGCATATTTTATTTAAAAGTGTAAAAAGATATGAACCGTGAGCAGAAGCATCGACATACAACGCGAATGCGCGTTGAAAGACATCGTTCAGTTTCTAGAGTAAAAAAAAGTACGTATATAAAACCTTCCAAATAACATTGCATGTAATATATAACCTTTCTTTTTTTATGAAATTATCTATTAATGAACTGAAATAAACTTCCACGCTACATAATGATTTTCTCCTGGTTATTTTTTTTTAACATAAATAAGGTTTAAATAAAAATTCAAATCTATTGACAGATTTCAATCACGAGCAGAGTACGAGTTCTACTCCTGCGGTGTTGGATTCAGTTTTTCGAAGCAGAAAACGTGTTTGGCCATCAGACGGAAATTCAAGTGCACCACTCAGTGTTGAGAGTGAACATGAAGAAAATCGCACCGAAAAAAGACCTTGCCACGATGGAAACAGCAAGATACAGATGGTATCCGCCACAGCAGGTCACGAAACGAACGACCAAGTCAACGATAGCGAGCCACCTATTCGCGAAAATAATGAAGATTGCGAAGAATTGTGTTCGGCTGAGGAAAATGGTCCGAGTGATGAAGTGTCAAGTGATGAAGAGTCGAGTGATGAAGAGTCGAGGGATGACGAGTCGAGTGATGAAGAATCGAGTGATGAAAACTCTAACAGCGATAGAGAGTGCGATGATGGCGATGCAAATTACAATAGGCAGATACGATATGTAGAACATGACACTGAAATTGTAGCGTTACGTAAGTGGGCTGTTGACGTTCGCCTCAAGCATACCCATTTAGATGCTTTGCTTGGAATTCTTCGAAGAAGGTTGCTTCCGAAATTACCACAGTCGTCAAAAACGTTTCTTAAAACTACATCTGCGGAGTATGAAATTGAAACGTTTAGAAACGTTAATGATGAATGCAGTGGTCAATTTGTGTACTTTGGAATCGCCGATTATCTTCGGAGGATCGTAAACCCGGATCTACACGAAGAGAACCAACTTCATCTGCAATTCAATATCGATGGGTTGCCGCTATTTAAATCGAGCAATCAACAACTATGGCCAATATTATGCAAAGTTGATTTCGAACCTGACATGTATGAAGCATTTCCAGTGGCTATATATGCTGGAACTGAAAAGCCGAATAACGTCGAAAAATATTTCGAAAAATTTGTAATTGAGATATCGGTTCTGTTACATGATGGAATTGTTATAGACGGTAAACAGCTTCAAGTCTTCATAAAATGTTTTACGTGTGACAGACCCGCTCGTTCGTTTGCCAAGGGGATCAAAAACCATGGTGGATATTACGCTTGTGAGCGTTGTACTGTTTCGGGGGAAAGGTATGATAACCGGACCATCTACGTTTCTACAATTTGTGAAAAAAGAACGAATGAAAGTTTTCGTAATCGAACACAATCTCAACATCATACAGGCGTCTCACCCTTAATTGAAATACGGCAACTTGACATGGTTTCGCATTTTGTGCTGGACTTCATGCACCTTTGCTGTCTCGGTGTAATGAAAAAATTTCTCGATTATTGGTTACATGGTCATCGGGGTATTAAATTAAGCCAACATCATAAACTCAGACTGTCTCAATGCTTGCTTGACTTGCAATCACAAGTACCACAAGATTTCCAACGCACGACGAGATCATTGGTTGATGTTCCTAAATGGAAAGCTACCGAATTCCGATTATTTTTATTGTATCTCGCTCCAGTGGTTTTGAAAGATGTTTTATCCACCAAGTTGTTCTCACATTTCATGCTTTTACATGCGGCTTGTAGAATACTCTGTTCGAAAAGTTTAGCGTTGAAATTCAATAGCCAAGCAAAAATTTACCTCACAAAATTTGTGCGCTTAGCTGAACGGTATTACGGAATGCAATGCCAAATATTAAATGTGCATTCTCTCATTCATTTAGCGGATGATGTCAAGAGCATCGGGTGTCCCCTGAGCAAAATTACTGCCTTTCCGTTTGAGAATGTTTTAGGCAAGATTAAAAAAATGATTCGAAGCGGTAGGCGACCTTTGTCGCAGATATGTCGTCGTTATCACGAAGAATTTATTGTCAATGCTGATAAAATCCGTTTGCCCCCCGCAATAGCTATAATAGGCAAGAAACACACGCAGGCTCAAGAAATTCGAATTATAAAAAAGCTTCGGTATAAAGAATCATTTCTCACAGCAAAGTCACCGGATAATATTGTTTTGCTTCGTAATAATCAAATATTGGCTATTACCAAAATATATATACCACCTCACGGTAATGAGAATGTCATTCAAATCACCGGAAAGCTTATGAGTCGAGAGAAACCAATCTTCGAATATCCTTGTAATTCAGAGACACTTAATATGTGGAAAGTACGACAAACAAATTCAGATAAGGCATGTGCTCTTCGCGATATTCTCTTGAAAATGTTTTGTTTAAAAATCAATGTTGTCGAGGGCGGAAAAAAAATATATGTTATGCCCCTTCTTCATCAGTAAAAAAAAAATTATTTAAATTTGTATTCGGAATTGATTGAATAAAATGAATGAGCATTGTAATATATTACATAGTACAGAATATCGTCATTTTTCACGTGTGATTTTTTTTTCTGATTTGGATGTACCATTTCTTGGAGGTTAAAGAATAATAAAGCACGCTGTAATCCAACCTGTAAGAATCCTTTATCTCGTCATTTATAGTTATTCAGCGCACACAACAGTTGCACAATAGTGAGGTATCAGTTCACGACATTCGCCCGTTTCGATGTAACCTGTGCATTGATAAGAGGATAAGAGCTCTAGCAGAAAAATATTATTAACTGCTGTGAAGACCGTGGTTGTGTGCCCTGATTGCTCAATGCGCCCATTTATGGCCGGTTTCTTCACCTCTGGTTATGTTCTAGTTAGAGTTATCCACCAGATATCCTATGCTTTTAGCATGGATTATCTGATGGATAACTCTAACTGGAACATAACCAGAGGTGAAGAAACCGGCTATTATTGTCGCGCGCGTCGCGCGTTCCCGGCATTCCCGCCATTCCCGCCATTCCCGCCCGCACGAGACCGGCTCAGACTGAAATTACGCGTTCGTTGCTATTTCTAAAAATAAGAAAGTACATTTCATAAATTTTTATAAAATCACTACGTCTATATAGCTGGATAAACAAAATCATATAATTGTGTAGTAAGAATAAGTTATTCTCGTAGAGTACAAAAAAAAAAAAATTCCTGAGTGCATAACCTTAAAAGTGAACACGTGGCTGAGAAGATTTGTATCAAGCAAGGTAAGATAGTTTGTATCGAATATTAATATTATAAAAAATGAAATATTTCCCGATCGTTTTTCTCAAAATGTGTGTTTTCTCCCTATTCATTATATTTTTAGCACTTTGGCATTAAAATTTAGAAAAGAAAATGTCCAGAGGACAAAGCTGTCTCTGTGAAGCATTCTTCGTCAACTCAGCCACTTTTTTCGGGCCTTTTCAGATAATTTTTATAATTTTTAAAATTTTAGTTCTACTCGAAGTATTCTCTGTGAATTTTCTCAGACTTTTGAGTCTGAAATTTAAGAAAGCTGTTTTTTTGTTCTCTATGTGACTGGAACAGGATGACTCGGACGAGAAAAACTAATTTTTTTTTTCATAAAATAATCGATGGAACATATGCCTTGGTAAGAAAAAAAAAATGTATAAAAAAGTCTTTTTATCCAACCTGCACCAAAAGTATGCTTTTTCATGCATGTAAAGTTGCCGAAAAGTGGTCTTTTCCCACCCGGAAACGAATTAATGCCTGCCAGCATTTTGCCCCTGTTTATTCGCTTGTGGGTGGAAAAAGGCTACTTTGCACTAACTTCACATGCACTCGAAGGCAAACTTTTGATGCAGGTTGTAGACAAAAAGTATCGTGTGCACCATGGGTGGAAAGCGATTGACGCTCATGCCAGTTTCAACTGACCCTCGGCGACCCTCCGCGTCCCTTGGCTCGCCTCGGGTGCTTCGAGTCCCCTCGGCCACAACTAAAACTCACGTCAATCGCTCGCTTTCTGCCCTATATACACAATATACTTTTTGTCCAACCTGCAACGAAAGTATGCCTTTTCGTGCATGTATAGTTGGTGAAAACTGGCTTTTTCCGCCCTCAAACGAATAAGCGGGCGCAAAATCCTGGCAGGCGCAAAGGGTGTATGGTAAGTGAGTGCAAAAACGAACTTTACACCCACTTACCATACACACTTTGCGCCCTTCAACATTTTGTGCCCGCTTATTCGTCTGTGGGCGAGAAAAAACCACCTGTCCCGCTTTTCAACTTATAAACAAAAAAAGCATCGCTTACAATATGCTCCGTTCTTATGATATGTATGCCTCGTTAAAAATTTGTTGTATATTTATTGGTTGTTTTGCTTCGAATAATTCATGAAAAAAAAATTGTACTTATAGTTTTTTTTCGTCCGAATCATCCTTTTCCAGTCACAGAGAAAACAAAAAACAGATATTTCACATTTCAGACTCAAAAAATCACAGAGTACTTTCGAGTAGTACTGAAGTTTTGTGGCTCAAAAGAATTATCTGAGAGGATTTGAAACAAATGAGGATCAGTCGATGGAGAATGCTGCGGAAGTAAAAAAGAGATACAATCTAAATAATCATATCGAATAATATACTTCATCATAATAAATGGAATAATAATAAATAATAATAATAATAAATGAATAATAATAAATAAATACTGATACTGATGGGGGCAACTTCCTTGCCCTGTCGGGCTTAACGCTCCTTCATACACTGGGCGCATAGTTTTTCTGTTCATTTACGGAACTGATAGTTTCTGTTGATTTTGCAACCTTTTTGATACCGGCCCAGTGTATTTGAGATAACATACAATTTTAGGTGGGTTTCGAGCTACCGAGCTCGCAGAAAAAACATTTGGAAAAATCCGTTGGTGCCGGCTGCAGGATTCGAACCCTGGCCACCTGCGTGGCAGTCCCGAGTCGGACCAACTGGGCCACTGCTGGCTCTAAATAAATAATAATAATAAATAAAATGAATAAATAAATAAATAATAATAATAAATAAAATGAATAAATAAATAAATAATAATAATAAATTAAATGAATAAATAAATAATAATAATAAATAAAATGAATAAATAAATAAATAATAATAAATAAAATGAATAAATAAATAAATAATAATAATAAATTAAATGAATAAATAAATAATAATAATAAATAAAATGAATAAATAAATAAATAATAATAATAAATAAATAAATAATAATAATAAATTGAATGAATAAATAAATAATAATAATAAATAAAATGAATAAATAAATAAATAATAATAATATGTTCATAAAATATTGCAGATATGGACCAACTACATTATACAGTAGTAGAGTTCATGAACGAAACGAGTGATGCGAAAAAAAGCGTGGACCTCATCCCTTCCACCTGGATATCTTATAACAAAGAATTACATGAACTGGTAGCACAGTTCATGCCACCTCCGTATGATGACGAAAACTCAGCTCTGCTACATTCCCTCATCAAATGTGCTGCTCCTGCAGCGGAGAGTTGGCCATTTTATTCAATCGCTATAAGAGGAGAAGCAAGTGAGTTACTTTATTTTACTCTCTTACTATTTTGATATTTCTTTTTGAATATTTACTTCACGCCGGGAAACACATATGTGGCATTATCTACCAATTGAGCCACTTTTTTGCCAGCTATTTATATAATATTAACTGATTTGTACTTGGTTTACTATAGAGAGTTATGAGGAAGGCTTGAAAAAAATGAAAAAACTGAATAAAAAGAAGAACGCATTTTCGACCGATGAAGAATTCGCATCTCAAGATAAGGCTGCCATGGCGACTGATGCGTACAAAAATTCGGCGTTATTCGAGGAGAATCTATGGGATGTTCCAAGCCTTTTAGACGAAAACGATAATTTACGTAAGTGTTCTGCAATCTACATATCGATGGTTAAATTCCGTAAGGGCGTATCGGTAATGTATAAGCATAGCTTATACGCCCTTTTGGCATTAGCCCATCGATATATTAATTTTATTATTATTCTTCATTTATTTGAATATAGATTTGTAGATGTGGCACGTTTAGATCTGTAGATAATATAGTTAAAAAGAGATTATGTTCTCAACATTAGCAAATGTGCGTTTTATTTTGTGTCACAGTGCGAACAAAAATTTTATTTTTTTTTCTTCTTTCTTTATTACTACCAGTCATTAGTTTAAAGCTATGAAAATATTAGTTAACACTCCAATAGAAAAGTACATATAAAAGTGATATTATTTTTTCTTTTTTTTTCGTTTAGAGTATAACAAAACTACGCCAGATAGCGAATCCTCGTCGCAATCGAAGAAAAAGCTCACACACCAAGGCAAGAAGCTCCGAGGTGATTATCAGTTTAATTTATATTTTACTCTACAATTTATGAAACCACTTTATGAAATTAAATTTAACATTTTTAGTGATAGAGAATAAGCTGATACGTAAGCCACGTATGAGCAGCGATACGGGGGATGAAAAACTCAACTCTACTGAATATGAGCTCTTCGACGAAATGATTCCTGTGATCCAGGAAGAGAACGTGGCATTGCAAGGTAAAATTTAATAATAAAGTTTGTTACGATATGCACAATATGAAATTTATCCGGTCTTGTAATGTTTTATTTGCGGTTGCGATATTTCAGATATAAAAACAATGATTGCAAAAGGGTTCCATGCCCAAAGTCTCCATCTGGCGAAAATATCGACCCAGTTAGCGGAACTCAAAATGATGGTGATCGAGAACAGCTCAGCTGGTAAAATGTCGGAGGTTGCCAGTTTTAGCTGTCCTGCTAAAAAATACAAAATCGATCTTCCGTTCAAGCTTGTCCAAGATTTTTTAGAATTCGATGGAAAATTGCTCGACGATGACTCCTTCCGTGATGATATGGTGAGTTCTTAATTTTTAAATGTTGCAAAACCGAAAAAATACAACCACCTGAGGTAAAATATTTATTGATTTCTTCAGATATGATATAATACAATTGGTATTTTTGTTGTAGATCGCTAGCATGTGGCGAATCGCAAGTATTTGCGCACCGGTGGCTCAAACGGTCAGAGATATTTTAAAAAAATTCATTTCTCGGGACGTCATGTTGCAGTTCACTGCTGTCAAAGACACCGGGAAAAAATTGGTTCTTAGCAAGACACATTTTTTTTCTTGCGTTCAAGGTATTTACATCATAAATTCTTCGCATGCATCGGATTGTATAAAAATATTGCAATCGATCCAATGATAAACCTGTACTTAACGAGTAATATATATTTTGTCATTCTAGATGTTGTCGTTGCCAAATACGAAAAGGATGAAAAGATGGGTCCAGTAAGCACGAAACAGTTCGAGCAAATTGCTGGAAAAGTTATCAATAATGCGAAGGATTGGGAGGGCCATCGTGCAACCCGAAAATAAACCAACGTCAAATACTACATTAAAGTTCCAGTTCGTACTTTCAATTAAAAATATTTTATTACATATAATTAAAAAAAAAAAAGTACAAATACATACATACATACATACACACACACACACACACACACACATATATAAATATAAATATATATATATAATATATATATTAGGCTCGTCGTTAATTTCTAACATATACTTGCCATCTCTGAAATCGATAGATGATGATGGCAAAACAGTGTCTGAATTTTTTCAGATTTTTAGCTTGATTGGAAAGGGTGCCGGGGATCGATTTGAAATTGAAGAAAAACATTTTTACTGGATAAAAAAATGTCTCAATTTTCGAGTTAAAAAAAACTAATTTTGGATTAATTTGATTTGGTCAGAAAAAAATATTTTTTATTTTAAAAACTCTATACAATTTTTGCTGGAAAAAAAATTCTCAATCTTCGAATGAAAAAAAAAAAGAAAACTATTTTTTTCTGACCAAATCAAATTGATTCAAAAATAGCTTTCTCTTTTTAACTCGAAAATTGAGAAATATTTTTTCCCAATAACATTTTTTTTCTCCAATTTTAAATCGATTCCGGCATCCTTTCCAATCAAGCTAAAAATCTAAAATAATTCAGACACTGTTTTGTCATAATTATCTATCGATTACAGGAGTGGTAAGTATATGTTAAAAATTAACGACCACCCTAATATATTTTTATATATATAAATATATATATATATATATATATATGTGTGTGTGTGTATGTGTAATAAAGTGTAAAGTATTTAAAAACAAAATGTGATACTTATCGTTAGTTAAGATTAATGTGATCATATGATTTATAATGTGGAATAAATTAATTTAAAAAATATTAATGATTTTATGCATAGGACGCTTCCTGTAGCATATATATATAGGTGTGCGTGTGTGTGCATGTGTCCAGGGCAGTCCTATGATTTGAACAAGCGGCCTTGCAATGGCCTCACCAGGCAGCCTTATAATGGCCTGAATATAAAACCTTATCAGGGCCCCATAGTTCAGCTTACTACTGGCCTGATCAGGGCCTCGTACTTAATCTCACTGCTGGCCTGATCAGGGCCTCGGACTTAATCCCACTACTGGCCTGATCAGGGCCTCATAGTTCAGCTTACTACTGGCCTGATCGGGGCCTCATAGTTAACCTTACTACGGGCCTGATCAGGCCGCCTGATCGGGGCCTCATAGTTAACCTTACTACGGGCCTGATCAGGCCGCCTGATCAGGGCATTATGTGACAGAGTCGTTACAATTCGCATCAGGGCGTGATTCGATCGCCTTATTAGCGCCTGAATAGGGCAGTCAGGCAACCGCAATAGCGCCCTGAAAAGACCCGTATTATAATTTCTACCCGGGTAGCTCATAAGTCGAGCGTCGTGCAAATATCCGGCAAGTCCTGTTCCGATTTTTTTTTGTTTTTACCCTTTTTTTTTACCTTTTTTTTTCATCGTCACGCGGTCCCTCGATAGCGCCGGGGCCATTATTTTCTCCTAACCTCACACTCTCGCGAAGCTCACACACTGACGTGTGTCCATATACACACAAAAAAGTGCAGCAGAGTTTCGCTGCAGTTTTGCTTCTTCTTCGCTCACGTATACAGTACGATATAACCGATAATATATCTCATGCATGGGACATTCCATGCCGAATATTATATTTATTTCAATATTTATGAACTTTTGAATTGAACTAGGCTCGAATATCGTTGCTCCATAGCTTCAAAAAGCAATGAACATTTTACTTTGTGGATTTTTCAGATTTTTATTTTTATCATACAATTGAATTATAATCAAAACGAACACTTTTTTTTACTACGAATTATTTATTCAAATAAATTTTTTACAATACATCGAAAAAATTAAATTTCCAGAATTCGCTACTGATCAATTGTCTCGTGAATGGAAAAATATTAGTTTTTCTTGGTTTTTTTTCAATTCATTTTCTTTGAAAATTCTATATTTCAGCTGAGCCGGATAAATATAAAATGAAATAAAAATTTAAAGCAAGCTTTAACGTGAAAAAAAATGTTTCACGTCTATGCAGGTATTGGTATCATGCGAGTGTACGTTTAAAATCAAAGTAAAACACGTGCGATCGCTATATAGAAACAGTTCAAATGAAGTATATACTCGTTAGCGACGACTATAAAAGCCGCGTCTACATATAAATATACAAAGTATACATGCACATTTACCGCATACTCTCGTGTTGGTTTTATATTTACGATATACATACACACATTGCACCGGAATATTGTTATCATCGCTCGGTTGGATTGAGCTTCGAACCGGTAAGCTGCGCGTCCTTTTTGCCACTCGTTAGTGTATCACAGGCTGGCATGATTGCCGAGAGAGTCATTTCATTTTCTGTATCCAATTGGCAAACAGCACCACTGGAGCATTACGAATTTGATGAGTTCAATTCGGAGCGGCCAATCTGAGAGCTAGATGTGTCGAGAGCGCGAGAGGCGTGACAGAGTATGCTCATCATACTTTGCAAAAAATTGATCCTTCCATCGACGCGACAAAGTTTTTTTTTTGTTTTTCTCTCCATCGTCTCTAATGTGTTCCCGAAAAGAAATTATAAATCGAGTATTTTATAGTGTGGGAACGATCGACATTGAGAAACCATTTTGTAGCGGATTTTCACGAAATATAATTATGCATAATTAATGACTTTGTGAAAAATCGAAGATCTAATTATTCCTCTCTAACAACTATTGATACTTTTGCCATATTATTTATTCATAGCCAATTTCATTAAATCGATTTTCCATTCCCAACATCCCTTATTATTTCTTGACACAAAATGACGATCGTACGATATCGATGAGTATTTAAGGGGGGGGGGGGGGGTAGGGTTTTGAAGGCAGAAAAAAACAGGTTTTTACAGATTTTTTTTTGGGCGTACGGTGAAAGTAAATTTATTTCTGATTATTGTACATTAAAGAGTAGTAATTGAACTATATTCTGTGAAATATTGGTTGAAAAATATTGAAAATTGACCGAATGGCAGCAATTCTTCGCAGGCGCCTCAGAAAAAATACATTTTGCGGTGCACGTCATACCTCAGCACTGGATCATCTGAAATGAAATAACCAAAGTTTATCCTTTAATTTTTATGTCCCTCTAGGTATCTCTGTCGAGTTTTTCCATTTTTTTTTAATTTTTGAACTTTTTACAAGACTTGAAAGTGAAAATACCGATTTTTGGCCTAAATTCATGACTATTGTTGTTAATAATAAAAAAAATAAAATCAAAAACGAAAAAGTCTCAACAGGGTTACCTCATAAATTATGTAAGGAAATACTGTAAAAAATTTGAGAACGATCGGTTGAATAGATTTTGAGATACAGAGTGCACCGACTCAAAAAACATCGATTTGAGAAAAACGCGTTTAAAGTTTTTCGTAGCTGTAACCGCTGAGCGGTTACAGCTCAGGTAGTCGTTCGAGACACGCCTACTTCCAAAGCTATATCTTTGTGAGTTTTGCTCCGATTGACTTTCTATTAACAGACAACATTCTTGAGTTACTATACTTTCATAATATGCAATAAAAAAAAATCACTTTTTTTGAACCCTCAAAACCCTACCCCCCCCCCCCCCTTAAACATCAAATTAACGACCTATTTTTCGACTTGTATAAATGTATCGTTTTCTTTTGACGATAAATTTTGTGCTCCCGTTTTTTTTTTCATCGTCACGGTTTGATCGTCGTCGCTAGGATCTTGCCGATTATAAATTATTCTAGACTGACCATTATACCATTAAAACCATCGTGTGCAAGCTGTAAAATAAAAAAAAAAATAAAAAATAATCGATCGTACAAATTTAATTAACGATTAAAGTACAAATGAAATTTTCATTATACTCTGTGTCGTAATATCGCGAGGATTCTATGCGGATGCGTCTGCGCGTGCATCCAAGTATATAAAAATATGCACTAAGGGAAAGAAGAAGAAAGGATGAAGGGAAAGGCGGCGATAACTCGCGAAACAGAAATAAATTTTTACGAAGACTGTAAAACTCGTTGATTGTAGCAATTAACGCGTTTGCCATATACCAGGGCAGGGGTAAAGGAAGCGAGGCTGACAGTATCGATCAGTAGTATACAGTATAATCCACACGCGAATATCCGACCAACATACCAGGTGTGCTTCCGTGTGTGCGTAGGTGTTGAGATAACACGCCCGGATAAAATAAAAGAATGTTAATAATGTCCTAGTGGATGGTGTTTATACTTTATTACGATTATTTATTATTTATATACATGTTTATATACGCAACGAAACAACACGTAAGCAGGATAGTACGATCCTTGGGGCTTCTTCCGCTCGTTCCTCTCTCGGCCCCGCGTACTCTGCTCTATTAAGCTCTCGAGCCCCCGTAAGCGAGTTCCGGACGCAGAGGCGATAAACTTCTTTTTACGGTCGCATTTACCGCGACTCTTTGCTTTATTACCGCGTACCTTCTCAACCCTCTTTTCTCCGTTCTCTTCCTCATTCAGCCACCTCCGCGGAGGTGGAGAGAAGCCAACTTTGTGCAACTCGAGAAAACTCCCGTGGCCCCTCGGCTTCTTGCGCGTTCGCGGGGCCCTTCTTCTCAAGCCGCCTCCTCTCATCCCTCTCGCAGCAGAGCATATATATTCTTGACGCGCGCAGTTTCTGCTGTAGTCCGGGAAACTCCGAGCTGCAACCCGAAAATTAAAGAAAATTGAAATTAAACAAAGTTTGCGCGCCAGATGCATATAGTTATGCGCGTTAAAGTTTTACCGACGAGAATATAACGGATCTCGAGAAGTGTTTGAATTCGCATGTATCGAGTAATTTTTAAATCAATCAAGAATAGAGTCGATCAGGCTTTTCTTTTTGTGATTATAGAGATGTTTATCCGAATCTACAAAATTGTGGGAGAAAATGCATTCTTTTTTCTCAATGTAATCCTCGCACTTTGCATGGCACCTATTGGAGAATTTTGTGAATCAATCATATTTACGACTCTGCCACAGGGACTATACTTTAGATGAAACAAAATATGAAAAAAGCACCTTTGTCACAGTGTTTTGTACACCTATCTGATTTTTTTTTCTCAATAAACCCTCCCATTTGTTTATTTATAAACGATTGTAGGTGTACGTGGCATGGATTTTTTAAATTTTGAATTCAAAAAATGTATGTCTTTAAAAATCTGAAAAAGTGCTGGAAAGGAATTTTAAACGCGACAGCTGATATTACGAATTGCCCAATCTGAACTGACTTGGGCATTCAATCTTGTCTAATGTTCCATTAAATTTTGTGTTACAGGTAAGCATATGCATCGAATCGAGGCTGCATGAATGTTTTTTTTTTCACAAGCAATTCGTGAGTAAATAATAATAATAATAATAATAATAATAATTACTTTCGTAAAATTGCGAAATCTGAGATGAAAATAATACGTATATATTACTCCGAAATCGCGGTTTTTACTGGTCCACGTCAAGTTAAAGACTCAGGCTGAAGCACACTCGTGAAATAAACGTAGAAAAAAAAAAAAAAAAAAAAAAACGAAATTTAATTAAATTTACATGATTTTTCATCGTTTCCGCTTTGAGGCATATAAAAAAAAACACGTCAGCGAGAACGAAACTCTTTGGTGCAATTAGTAATCAGTAATGACCTTTACGATACATGCAAGTGTATACATCAGCTTTACTCTGGATACATGAAAATCGTTGTGTGAATTTTGCAAGGATTCGGTTTTTTTTTTTTATTTCGCGACTTTCCCGCAAATTAAGGAGGTTCACTAGGGTTTGCGGATGGTAAAGAGGGTCAGCGAAAATCATATGCTTGTATACATGGGCCGATGGCACTGCAGCCAACTGTGAAAATAATTTATCATGAATCGGAAAATCATGGAATTGAGATGAATGGAGTAACTATAAATGAATACTCAACCATTTTTGACAGTTAAGGATCGTCTTTACATTTTCTCCGGAGTTATAAAGAGGAAAAAATCTCAATTTTGTGCTTACGCCATATAAGTACGCGTGTGTTAAAAGAGCCTCGTCAGAAACTAAATTTTCATGTGAATAGTGTAGGTGAAAATTCCCAAATAATTCAGGCACATTTCTACAGTAGTAGTGAATATCTGATAAAAAAAATTCAGATTTTTCTGTATATTTTGCTCTACCTGGTGAACCTCCTTAACTACGAAATATACAGCATAGACGATTCTGTGAGTTTGGTATGCCAGAAAGAGAGAGAGAGAGAGAGAGAGAGAGAGAGAGAGAGAGAGAGAGAGAGAGAGAGAGAGAGAGAGAGAGAGAGAGAGAGAGAGAGAGAGAGAGAGAGGATGAAAAAGCAAATCCACCACTGGAGTATCGTAGCCGACGTCGTCGCTTTGTTGTTGAAAGCGCAAAAGCTCCCTCTCTGCTCGAAAATCAAGTGAGATGTATATGAAACGCTCGAGGGAGAAACTGAAAATCCCGTGGAGTGTCCAGGGTGATTGAAGGGAGCGCTGGAAGAGCGTTTCGAGATTAAAGAAAAAAAAAAGAGATGGACAGAGAGATAGAAAGGGGAAATGAATTTAGAGCTAACTGAAGGACAAGAGTACATTAGGACCAGGAATAAATATACAGTGAAAGAGAGAAATGAAAAGTATAATAGAAATGTGCACGAGAGACAGATGGAGAATCTGCTCTGGCGATAATGCAAGCAAACAAGCGAGTGGGCTCGCATCCATTAGCGAGGAGCTTGCACGCGAATCATCGTGTGCCATTGTATAATGCTTGCGGGTGGCCGACGAATGAAAGAGAGCTTTTTGGGGGAGCATTGAGATGAGGTTGCCGACCGCTCGGAGGCCCAATCCCATATCTCGTCTATTCGAAATCCTAACCCTGATACGTAGTCATATATCCTCTCCAACGAGTGGATAATCAGAAAAAACCTTCTTCAACCCGCCAAAACTTTTCATTCATATGAGATTTTCAATGTTCTTCCACGTTTTCCAGTTTCACATTACTACTCCCATTTTATCGTTGAGGCCGAATGACTGTCCATGCGCAACTTCTCAAATGTCATATTTATATTTGCCATGTATACTTATATGAGAGAGAAGTCGGTGGCAATTTGCAACGGTTTCAAAATTCCCGTCCTACTTTGTAACAAATGCCCGAGAAATTGCTAAAAAAAAACCGACTGAAATATTTCGTAAAATTCATCGAATTTCATTCAGCCCTCGTGCAAATTTCTCAATTTAACGAAAAAAAAAAAAAAGTAACATCATTATATTCGCCTTTGGAGTGAAATAATTTCCATATTTTTGGGTTTTCGAAAAAGCAGGCAAAGAGGTACAATTTTTTTTTAATTTTGATTCTTCTTCCGACCGTAAAGTTTTCACTGATTATGGACCTCATCAGTTTTTTTTTCTTCTTTTGCTGAAAGCTCGAAAAATTTAATGAGAAACGCGGGGCAAAGGATCAAAAAGTTTTATTTTATTTTTCATTCACTGAAAATATATATGAATCCGTAGAGCCCTCGAGTTACGACGACTTTTACGCTTGGTATATATGTCACGCTCGATGTCAACTCGGCCACTCCGTTTTTTGTTTGTCTCGAAAAAATTATTCAGTATGGGCATTTCGAAAGACAATATATCCATGACATTTCACCAAAATTTCAGCCCCCCCCACTATTGTTGGTTCTGGAGATAATGATTAATGAATTCTCAATTTTGTAAAAATCATTACTTTCTAACTGCTGATCGAATTTAAACGATTGAAGAAAGAATATTCTTTATTTTTTTTTTGCCCTTTCCGAAAAAAAAAAAATATGCCCTCACCGGAGCTCGTTAGACAGTTTTCGGGGTAATTTTTCGATTTTTTTTTCTACGAAAGGGCCACACGGAATTCCACTCACTATTTTTTTTCGTGATAGCAATATGACAATATGCTACTCCACAGGATTTTTTTAAGATGGAAGAGGTTATCAGTGAAGAGGGATAAATTGTTTTTTGTCAATTTACTCCGAAAACTGTCTGATGAGCTTTTATCCGATGACGGCATATTTTTTTTCGAAAAGGACAAAAAAAAATAAAAAATATCCTTTTCATAATCGTTTAAATCCGATCAGCAGTTGCAGAGTTATGATTTTTACAAAATTGAGAATTCATTGATCATTATCTCGAGAACCAACAATAGTGGGTGGGGGTGAAATTTTGGTGAAATGTCATGGATATATTGTCCTTCGAAATGCCCGTACTGAATAATTTTTTCGAGAGAAAAAAAAACGGGGTGGCCGAGTTGACATAGAGCGCGACATATATCGATGGTTAAATTTCATAGAGGCGTATAAGCTATGCTTATACATAACCGATAAACCCCTTTGGCATTGGTGCATCGATATATATATATATATATATGTATGTCCAAACGTCTATGCACGAAATAGTCGAATTCAGAGAGTGCTGAGACTCGATTTACATTGCGTCTCGTGCTATATATATAGTGAGCGCCCAAAAGTGTTTGAGGAAGAAGAAAAATTGCTCGTTGCCTTTTAAAGTCTCGTATATGCATGTGTATAGTGGAAAGAACTTGAAGCTCTCGTAATGGCCCACAGCGCCATTGAGATACTCTTTTTTTTTTTTTCCTCTTTCGGCTCTATGTGCATTCACGAGTGTGCATGCACATGTACTATATTTTACGCATATCACGGGAATCGAGCATTCATTCCGCGTGATGCGCTCTCTGTAATATGTTTCTTTGATGCTCTCGCGACGACAAAGGGCCATCATAGGATAGTGCATTATCGCACAGGGTGTGCTTAAAGCCTCTGTTGCACGCAAGTGCATATCTTTTCCAGTTTATGGTCCGCGAAATTTTTTTAAATGGATTACATATACAGTAGAACCCCGATTAACCGGGACGCTCGGGACCGAACAGTGCCCGGATAATCGAAATCCCGGTTAATCCGAACTGGACAGAAAATAACGATTTTCCATATAACTTTATTTCGACTAGTTATACAATAACCTTTGGCACAACATAAACTTAATTATTAAGTAGTGTGAACTAGTATGCTATGAAGCTTTGGGTTTTTTTTCAAATTAAAAATACGTATATCAATCTTTCTTTTTAAAGTACTCCGTGACTTTTGTTTGAGTGTCCGATGCAACTTACTACATTGTTTTTACGCTGCGACCTGCGAATTTCATATTTGAACGTGTTCCTGCCGCGCGCGCGGCCCTAGCACACGCGCGCGTGTAGAAAAAAAAAAAAAAAAAAAAAAAACTCGGAAGACGCCCGGTTAATCCGCTTCCCGGTTAATCCGACCCCGGTTAATCGGGGTTCTACTGTATATATAGACGAAATCTGCGTAAAAAATCGTGATTCGGTCAAAATCAAAAGAAAAAAAAACAATTATACGCTATCGTTTTCTTTCGCGCGGTATTTTCTCTTCTCTTTGAATGAAATGTAACAATTTTTGTTTTCTTTGAAAAAGTTTATTTTTCATCCTTTCACGTCAGAATTTTCGTATGAATTCTTCTCAGTTACGGTGCTTGCCCTTTTCAGATAGTTCTCTGAGCCCTGCGGCAAAATGTTCGACGCTCGATACTTTATACACGCATAAATTCACGTGGGTTTATGCATTTTGTATTTCATACAAATGCCATCGAGTCCGTACGGAAAGGCCTGGAGGAAGCTCGTAAGTTTAACGATGTAACGGTAATAAGGAAGAAACCCCCCCCCCCCCCCCCCCCTGTACACACATATATTTTATTCCACGAGATTCCTCTCTCTCTCTCTCTCTCTTTTCGTATTTCTCTTCACTGTCTTTGCCTTTAAATGTGTATGAATATAGTATATATATCGTGAGCTCGAATGAGAATCCACGTTGCGGTCAGGGCCGATGTGCCTCGTCGTGTATAACATCGTTCACGCACGAACGAGATTGTCGAGTGAGACACGGTGCATTCATCGTCGTCGTGTGCTTCGGCTTCGGTAGAGAGATTCGAACGTGGACAGAGCGAGACTAGAAGTGTAGAATGATTGAAGAGCATATATATATATATATATATGTGGGCGAAGAGGATGGGCAATTTATTATACTATCGTCATACAGTCGATTTTCTCGTAATTTACAATCAATATTTTTTGAAAAAAAAAGTAACCAATAAATTGATAAATTCATAAATTTACTTACAAAATTAATATCAATTGTCGCTCGAGATATTGGCGAAAATAAAGAAAAGAAAATAAAATAAAATTGAGTGATTAATTAGAAGAAGAAAAAGTTGCAAATTGAAACTTGAACATTGCTTGGTCGTAATTATCGAAATTTTATAAAGCTTTTTTGTCTCGCTCATAAAGAGCTCCCCCCTCTTTATGAGCAAGTGAGCTTTTCAATTTTGGCTTTCTCACGGAGGAGATTATTCGTGAGCGAGATAATAAAGAAAAGATTTAGGAAATTACAAAAATTACGATGAAGAAAATTTCGTGGGATCGTGAGAAACAAAGTGCAAATTACGCGAGGAAATTTTTCAAAAAATTCAAAATTTCATGAAATTTGAACCCCTGCATCAATTTTTGCTAAATCCTTTAATAATGCTATGATATTATTCGAGGATGATGTCAATGATGTGGGAAAATTTAGCACGATATTTGAAAATTTGCCAAAGTTAGAGCGAGTGCACACATTTAATTTTTTAATTAAAAATGACAATATCCGAGTACAGTAAATAAAGGGTTTGTCAGGCTTGACTTGACTGCGCAATAGCAGCGTTGTAGCTCAACCGGTTATCGAGTTACAGACTATTCAATTTTGCACCGTAGTTACTCATGAACAGACACACACGTCTCAACATTTTTTTCTAAATGTGATTTCTCGACGTTTTTGCACGTTTTGAACACATTGGCATTGCAAAATAAAAAAAAAAAGAATAAATAAAGATCTCATCAAAACAAAGCTTCCTCTATATGAGGAAGTAAAACGTGTTAAGAATATTTGGTTTTAGTAGAATAAAATTGGTTTACTAAACTATCAGCTCAGTCCTTATTAGAGCTTGATTAGAAATTCTCCTAAAATCGATTGATCGATTTTTAATTATTTTATTAGAATCGGATTATACTTGGGAGACGAAAAACAAAGACTTTCTTTGACAAATATAAGTGAACAATATTCGATTGCAGAAAACTCTGAATCGAATCAAGTCATTATCATCTCGTAATTATACTTACGATAATTTCGACTGTGCCCACTATAGGGACTCTCCTGAGCCTTTTCAATTTCCATTTTACAATGGATACAGATCCACGCATTCCTCCGCTTCTACACATCGAACTAGTTTTCCATTATTTTTCATCGCATCCTTTTTTCTCGTTTTTTTTCTTCTTCTTCTTCTTCTTCTTCTTCTTCTTCTTCTTCTTCTTCTTCTTCTTCTTCTTATTACCTTCTATTCATCTCTCTACGTCTTCTCGTGTCTTGTTGCTGCACACTCTTATAGCTTCCTCCTGATTATGATCAAGAGATCTCAATGTGATTTTCTCACTTCGAGTGTGCGCGCCTGTTCGTCGCTGCCAGTTTTATCAAGTTGAAAATAAGATTCCGGTCAATCCGGAATGTAAAACACGTCGGACCAAGAGCATTATACATATTTACATGAGTATGCATATCGATGTGTGTGTGTGTGTGTGTGTGTGTGTGTGTGTGTGTGTGTGTGTGTGTGTGTGTGTGTGTGTGTGTGTGGGTATCTATCCCGTTTGCGGTGTCCGACCATAGAGGCGTCTCGCGCCAAGGGTTACGAGTTGGGAGGAGGCGTCGCGACGCTGGATGGATGCCAATGACCGGTAGAGCACTATACCACGACCATGCAAAGGGACTATACATATATATATATATATATATATATATATATATATATATAATATAATTTCACTAGATACCACTTAATGTCTGCGGCTACTACAGATATAGACGGACAGACACGTCGCATATTCCACTGCTGTAATATCACATCGAGTGCTATCCACGGAATACCAATATAGACAAGCATATATTTATATATTATATATACATGTATATAACAAGTGGAATTATACCTGTATATGTCGCAAGAGCGATTGACCCGTGTACCAATTGATCAATATAACGTAATTTTTATCCAGACGCGTTTCAACTATTGTCGCTTTCGCGACCAAAAAATCGCCAATGTTCAAGCAAATATAGAAATCCGGATTCAGGTAAAACGTATATATGGTAATAATTGTATAATTTTTCCATTACCCTCATTATACATTCGTTGGAACAATTATCCTCGTTAAATCCATGAGGCTAGACTGATTTATAAGGATCTTGACGTGATACGACGATGAGGCTTTTATTTCAGCCAATTACTTACACGAAAATGCAATTAACGAACCCCGTTTGAACTTTCGAGCCGCTGTATTATCGTTTTCATAGCGACTCATTACGGTCTCGTATAACCTGTCCTAAAACGGTTGATTTAAAATCGATATTTATTGCCGAAATTGTCGATACAACTAGACGTGATTTGAAGCATTTCCGTGTCTTGGAAAAAAAAAAAAACGTGTTTGAGAATTAAGTTATTTAAAATATAAAAAAAGTTCGCTGGTAGATGCCAAGGAAAGAGGAATATAACTTGAAAGAATTTTGACGCGTTTTAATCAGTAACGAAATTTTGATAGGAGGGGCTCTCTTTGACGATCATGAAATACTCAATGATCAAGTAATTACGAACGATAAATTAAAGAATAAAATTGATAACTATGAGTAATTATCTCTTCTACAACGGATAGTCATATTTTTTTTTCCCCATCAGTCAGATATTATTATTGCTACGGAGTTGCACGGTTCAATTATTCTAATTATACTGATTTTATTGGATCTAAATTATAAATGCATCGTGTCTTCTCAGGCTCAATTTCCGTCCCGTTGTCTTTGTCGACGATTAATAAAATTCCATTATAATTAATCTCACGATTAAGTATGATTGCTTCAGAAAAAAAAAATGAAATTATCCTGATGAATTACAAATAATTCGATTCAATTGCACTTTCATTATGAATATTTATAAATTTATATGAATAATTCACCCAATGATGATATCGTGGAATTATTTCTCAATCGCGTTTTCCATTATCACGATGCAAATCCGCCGTATATGCTTTGGGCTCGATGGAGATTCGCAAAAGAGTCAACGGACCGTCGAACGACGGTGAAAATTGTTCAGCAGACTGTACACGCGAACCAGAATGGTTTAGCCTTGAGGCTGAGGCGGTGGACTTGTATACCGGTTGTACTATACCTACAAGCACGGTTTACGCTATAAATATATTTATATAGTTATAGTGCAGCATTATTATACAGACGACACGTTTGAAAAGTCAAACCGGGAACGTCCCTCGCTCTAAAGTCCCCTCTCGACGCGCTTTTCTTCTTGTATACTTCGACTTCTTCTTCTTCTTCTTCTTATTCAGCTTCCCTTTGAATCTTCTCGCCATCTCGATCCTCTCGCTTTGCGTCCTTGGGTCGAGCACACGAGAATTGCGTCGCCGTCACTTATTTCCTGCGAGTTTCTATGGTGTTGTTCGCGATTCATGGTGTATCGCATGATTTTATATACATATATTTATATGTATACATGTACCAAGAACAGGTGCTCTCTCGGCCATTTCAATCGCGAATGAATATTTTTAATGCCAGTTATAAAGATGAAGCTGTAAAATTATATGGCGGGGATGAACGAATCGCAAAAATTTTTAAATAATCGATGATATATTTCTCGAAGGATTTCGTTATCTCGAATGTGCAAACTAAAAAGTAATAATTTGAGAAATTTTTATTAGTCAAATGAATTCTTAAATTTTATGAAATTTCCATCAGTCAATAACAGATCATTTTTTAAAATCATGCTGGCTTAAAAATGCACGCGTTTGGTTTTTGGGGTCTCAAAAAATTTTCAGCTGTAAGATTTTCGTTTCTCTCGAATTCCCGGAGGATCGAATTTTTTTTACTTTGCTGTAGCGTAAACCTCAGAGTGCTGGCAAAACTCTACCAGAGAATTTGAGATTTTATGAAATTGATTAGCGAGAGTAGAGTTTTATGAAATTAATAATAAACTGAATTGAATTAATTATTGCGGAGTCTTTATTCCGAGATTTCGAAAATTAATAATTTAATACGAGAGACATTGTGTAATAAATTGCTTTTCATACATTCGATCTTTTACGACTCATGTCAGTGTGATAAAAAAAAAAAATATGGAACGAACGATATGTCCAATTCGAAAATTCTCTAAAATAATTATGAATTATTAATGCTCATTACAAAGAACAATTTTATCAACGAATTTTCAATTGCCCACAACGTTTCGCCATCATTATTCATAATTATTATGAATCTCGAAATCATTTGAATTTTTCATTTTTCAAACAAATTGCGGATCCCTTGGGCCGATCTTGAATTTGCGGTGCATGAAGTTTGTGGCAAAGAAGACTCCTGTGCAGAATGGATCGGATAATTTTGTAATTGGATTAATCCGTTTCGCACTATGGCCTCAGGGGTCTCTCCAGACACAAACCATTGGCCTTGGTGATGTTCTCTCGCGGTTGTATGACCAAGCAATAGCAACCAAGCCAGATATACTCGTTTTGGACCCCACACACTCGTCTTTGAGTTTTTCTCTCTCTTCCTCTCTCTCTCTCTCTCTCTTGCTCACTCTTTAACTCTCTCTACTTATGATCGGATGCGAGCTCGTCGTTCTCGAGAGACCCTGAGATCCCTGCACACATATACACACACACACACACGCACACGCACACACACGCGCGCGCGCGCACACACACACACACACTCTGTACAATCGTCCTCTTTACATACACGCACGACTAGTTTTCTTTTCTTTTTTTTTTTTTGTTTCAACTGCACTATACCGACCTATAAGCCCCCCGAGGGTTATTTTAAGACACGCAGAACGAGCCTGGGGAGGGTGAGTATAAACTCACGGATAAGTGGATTTATTTGCTCCCCCTCTGTTGTTCCAACTTCCAAGAAGCTCGTTGGTGTAATTTCATTTTCGGAGCACGCTCATCTTTGCCAGAATCTCGCTGTGCTTGTTTCATTCATTCGATTCTATATCTCGGTATCAAAAAATAAACAAACAAACGTTTTTTTTTCTTAGGACGATTAATTCACCTAAAAAGTCATAAAAATAACTGCCCGAAAAACACGGAAGTAATTAATGCGACAATTGGAATCATACGCCCCCCCCCCCCCCAGCTCAGCTGATTGCTGCGAATATCGTTCAATTTTCAGCCAATCGTAAAGTTTACGTCGCAGCTGTGACGCGCAAATTGGCTCTGAAATGTCTAATTATCTACGTGAGAGGATCACTTCCGGTCTGAATTTATGAATTTTTATTCGAAACTTTTGCGTAGCTGAAACACGCACTTTTCTAGTAATTTTTCTTCTTCAAAAAATTTTGTGACATCGAGAATGAGCTGTGAACGATATTCGCAGTTATGGCAATTTTTCATTAATTTCGTGTTCTTCGAGTATCCGATGCTCTGTAATATTTGTATTTTTTATATATATTGTTCCATTGCTTTCGGGGTCCTTCCCCTTTAAGCTGTCCCCCCTTTATTCCTCCATTCCGTGAGATCCCCCCCCCCCCCCCCCCCGAGTGTTGTCCGCAGTCACTCTTTTCCTATCCCCTTCTGTATCGCATTCGCACGAGGGCACAGGGAAACTGCGGAAAACCTGTGCCGATACAGTCGGCTCTCTTGCCAGAGTTCGTGCTACCTAGGCGGGCGCCCAGACTCTGGCAAGATGGCCTCCCGCTCAGCGATTCGATTGCGCCAGCCAGCGCGCGGCTAAGCGGTCACCGCTCCAAGTATTGGCCTCGACCAATGCCGCTTAACTTCGGTGATCGCCAGAGCCGCACGCCTACCGCGTACCTATCGCTGTCGGTTTGTAATATGTGTAAAAAAAATCTCGTCATTGAATATCCATACGAGTTTTTTTTTCGATCAGTTTGATGAAAATTTTCATGCTATTTTTTCCGTAACGCAGAGAAAAAAAAATGGTTTTTATGTCACAGAGTAAAAGTACTTTTTATTCGTATAATCGAGACATTAGTGTCGTAAATGTAGAAGCATTTACCTCAGAGATTACTTTTCGTGAAATTTTTTTTATTTTTGACATGACATGAGTCAAACCGATAAGCGGTTCATGAATTTAAGATCTGGGAAAGATATATACGAGAGAAGAACTTGAAATACTTGAGTAATTCAAACGTTATTATGATTTATGCAACGTTTCTGCTATTGCATATTTGAGAGAAAGAGATAAATACTTGAGTGACTTTTTATTATACGATAATCCGAATTTTTTTAAGCGCAACTAAAACAGCATAGTTATACGCTTGGTTCGCGTAAAATTCAATGTCGAATGTCTCAACCGCTGCCTTTTTGCCGAGAAAAGTGTCTCTCCATAGGTTTTCTCGGTCGCGATATTTTTCCTCCTCGCGACTTTGGCTCATAATTGAACGTGATATTCGTGACACAGATTGGCGGGTTCGCGTTTTTCCAGCGCGTTCTCTCCTTGCTATTTCTCGTATCTCTAAAGCCAAAGATTTTGTTCGCCTCTCGTGTCTGCCTGTATGTGTGTCTGTGCGTTTTACTCTATTCCGGGGATCATAAAATCAAGCAACTTCGCCCTCTGCTTTCTCGCTGTATTTTTTACGATTATATATGTGTGTATACGCAAACGTCGAGGCAGAGAGTTTTTAAATTTATGCTACACGGCTCTTCAGCAGCACCGAAATATCTTTGCCTATTTTCATGGAAATTGTTCCAGCAAGGATTACGTCATTAATTCAATCATATATTCGCAAAATAGAACGAATCATATACCACGAATTACGAAAACTCTTTTTCTCATCTCATATACAGTTGACCTTTTGACCAACTTTGTGATTTCACAAACAGTACCGAAGATTTGAAAAATTCATTTATATGAATGAATATAAAAAAAAAATGAATTAAAACTTGCGAAAACAATATACGAGTTTCAATTTGCGCATTTCAAAGGGTTTTTCTGAAGAGAAATTTCATATTTCATAATGCCAGAATCCTTTTATGGACTCTCAAAAAATTGTTCATTGAACAGCATGACGATACACCTCGTCCCAGTTACATTTAAAAAAGTTACATTACGATAACTCAAACTCTTGTCTTTAGCTAGAAATTTCGCACACAATTTTCGAAAAATTATGGTTTCTTTTTTTTTTTTTTTTTTTTTGAAAAATTTAAATACTCGTTAAATCTGAGTAACTTCTGGGTAATATCAGCAAAATTGCAGCGATAAAAAAGAAATATGCTGCTTGTCGTGTGCAAAATTTCAACGCGTTTCCTCGAGTTGTTCTTGACGTATAGTCATTCGAATTTTAATAGCCTGTCATGCGCACGAATACATACGAAAATTGCCTAATTTGTTTTTCCAATGTTTTGAAATATTTGAAAGACGTTGGTATTGAAAATTCGAAAGCTTGCTTCATGAAAAAAGCTTCCATTACAAGGAGACAAAAAAGATGTAAAGTGAAGAGAGTATTGCGCGTAAATCACTTTTTTTTTATAAAATAAAATGAAATAGAAAAAAAAATCTTCGTACGTGAGAAATGGTAGGCCATTAAAGGTCGAAAAATAAAGTGGAATGGAAAAAAAAACAAAACAAAACAAAACAAAACAAAACAAAACAAAAAGAGCGAGAAAAATTGAACCGGAAATTGCTTCGGGGATTTAACGATTCCCCGGTTAGACTGCGCGATCTTCCGTCGCAAATTTAAATAGGCTTCTCTCTCTTGTGATCGCGGTGTACGACTGCAAGTGAGGCCACAGATATGTATCGTCGGTTATAACCCATTTCAAATTCGATCCAGCCAGTGAATCGGGTATTACAAAAAAAAATACGCACTGATTGTGTGAACGACTTTGATTACGAGACTCGACATTTTTATCGTGGTATGTAAATCAAGAGTTATACTGTTGCATATATATATACATTATACATACATTACACACGGCTATATTACTGCATGATATTGCGCTGGATTTCGAATTATTTTCGTATATTCGTTTATTTTTCATCGATAACGTAAAAATGTATTGGTTTTACGATAAAAAAAAAAAAAAAGCGCACTCCACCGTATGTATTTGCAAACATGCATTTTTCGTTTGAACCTTACGCAGTTCATTCCGCATCGATAATTGAAATTTAATTCATAAATTTCAAACGGTCTCTCTGTTTTTCGATGTTTTGGTGTTCATTGTGTGCTTTTTTTTTACTGCAGTGTGTAAAAAAAATTATTTCAATGGTTCTCGATTTTTTTGTTTTGTTTCGGACGAGCGTAAAGCGAGCGAACAGGTGTGTCGATTTTTTTTTTTAGTTAAGCTTTGCACCTGCTTTGATACATGCGAAGATACGCGATAATATCAGAAAAAATGAAAGTTTGAGATTTTAATTTTTTTTTTTCGTTAAAGCATAGAGCAAGATCTTGAAAAGTACTTGTTCTATGCTTAACTTGCGTAACTTGTTCACTTACAATTTTCAACTTAATTGAATGAACAAAAAATCGATCAAGCATTCATTATTCATTCACGATGTGTATTTTAAAACTACTTCCGGATTAGTAGTTTCTAATAATATCGTTGAAAAAAAAGGAGAAAAAAATTTCAAAGATTCCGGGGTCGTAGATCTCGAGGTTTCAGTTCATTCCTCTTTGTCGCAACGTGTAGAATTGCTGGCTCGATAAACCCGGGTCTCCGATGGCATCCGACTCTCGTATAAAGTTCTCATGTTTTCTCCTCAACCGCGTTCCTCAAACCTTCGAAACGCGGGCAAATTTCCTCGATCAGCCCCCGGAATTCGAGAGAAACAAACGAGCCAGTGCACTTCTCATGCTCGAGGCGAGATGTGAGCCCCAAACGCAATGACAGTCACGTTGCCGAGTATATGTATGACGCGAGGTTCAGAGGGAGAACAAACGACGAGCAATGCCATCTAGCGGTGGCGGCTCTATGTGTGCATGTATACATGGTAAGCGTACAAAATGGCCGGGTGAACGTAAAATGGAGGGATACGAGCACGTATATATGGGATATTTCATGCCAAAAGTTGAACAATTATTGATCGTGAAAATTTTCGGAAATCCTATTTAAATTCTCAAAGGCTAAGTTTAACGAAGACATTGAGCTTATTATTATTTACTTCCAATGATATTTTTCCTGTAAATTTCTTGAAATCAACCCTTCAAAAATTTGATGCTTCCCATCGATTCTCTTGGCTAAAAGAATCATTCCACTTTCTATCGAGTACCCCATATCCCGTAGAAGAGAGAAGGAATAACGAGACGGATAAGGAAGGGAAAGAGATGAAGAAACCTCTGGTGCAAACCCGTACGTGATACGACGCCAATGAACTGCAAACGTGAAGAGACTTCACTAGCGGAAAGATATATATGTGTCTAGTAGTATACCCTGTGTGTGTTAACCTCACTCCTTTTACCTCGTATACCTTCTACTCACGAATCTTCCTCGCGCCATTCTATCGTCCGGTTGAGTTCTCTTCGACTCTCTCTCTCTCTCTCTCTCTCTCTCTCTCTCTCTCTCTCTCTCTCTCTCTCTCTCTCTCTCTCTCTCTCTCTCTCTCTCTCTCTGGGCTACCTCTTTCACCATTAGAGGGAGAATCTTTGCCAGCAGGTTTTCTGTTTTTGCGTTTGGAGCAAGTATATAAACTCAAAGAGAAAAGAGGCGCCAGGCATAGAATAGAGTACAAAATTCCCGAGTTTTGAGTCCTTCAAAATACAATAAGTTGTTCGAAAAATAAAATTTTTGATTTTTCTTTCGTACGGTCACATTGATTTTACAGTCGCAATGAGAGAAAAAATTCGCACTCTCAGACAGTATCTTTTGGACCAAGATTCAATCATCCCTTTGAATTTTGTACTATTTTTTTTTAAATATAATTTTTACCTTCTCTTCTGTATATTCTTTCGTCTAGTGTTGTTCCTGGTGTTTTCTTTTATTCGTGTTGTTTTTTTTTCAAACAGTCCTCTTCAATTCGTTTCACGAATCAAACGATGAGAGAAGAGTTTTTCTCTCAAATCCCCAAAGATGTTCGGCCACCGCAGAATGTCTTCTATGCTCCAACGTCTTCATCGTCCTCTCTCTCTCTCTCTCTCGCTCTCTCTCTTTCTTCACCAACTTGCTCTTGCGCTCTTTTCTTCGAGATCTCTTCGTGCTCTTGTTACGGTCCATGGACTCTACCTCTCTTCCGCTTTTCGATTCTTCTGTTTTCCGGCTATCGCTTTCTCTTCACTGGTTTTTTTTCTTCGTTCTTTAGACATTCAACGCTTTTATACCGTTACTACTTTTTTGCTCCGCTATACTCTCTCTCTCTTTCTCTCACTCACTCTTGGTGTCCAAATGGTCTAGCTCTTGCGTACTTTTTTTTCCATTTATTCTCTGTTTCTCCTCCGTTCTGTATTTTTGCTTCTATCACTCCAAACTTTATCGTGGGCTACCGCAATTTTTCTACTCGATCGCCAAAGTAATAGGGGAAAGATGTAGATTGCGCGGATGTCGATCGATCAGCGACGAAGGAAATCGCGGAAAAGCCGTGACGAGTTTCCGTTCTCTTGTACCTTTTTTTTTCTTTCCTTTTTTTTTTTCGTTGCTTTCGTCATAGGATAAAATGAGGAGAAAATAAAACTGGCAAAAGGGAGGGCAGGATGTACCGGGAGAAAAGGAAGAAAACGGTTCACCGGTCATTCCAACGGAACGTCCGATCGCTCGCGATTTCCTGAAAATTTTGTTTTCTTATTTTCTTCTCTCGCATCTCGAGGAATATGTTTAGTCTTGGCTATATTTCTTGAGAACCGGGGGCTTATTGTTGAAAATGGAAATATTTTATTTCATTTTAAAAATTAATGAACATACAAATGCTATTTAATTTCTCAACGAAGCTTTAAATTTTCAATTAAAAATCGTAATTAGAGAAATTCAAATGAAAATGTCAATGAAAATTATTGTTTGAATCTTTTTTTTTTTCATTAAATTATTGTCACAACGAAAACTACGAGTGTTTCATTTGGCTATTAATCGCGGGTTGATGGTTAATTTTAAATACGAATAATCATTATTAAAAACATTGCAATATACGATGGATCATTATTCATTGAAAAAAAAAAAAAAAATATTACAATCCAATCGTTATCTAACTCGAATTTTCGCTCGAAATTTATGCTCATTCCTTATTCGTGAAGTATTTTGAGCTGGAATTTTACTCGATTCTTCTCGACCATGTGGCTGCCATATAACAGCTCTGAGCGTTTTACATGAAATGCGTGCGTGTACATGTATCGAGGATGATGCTGAGAGGTGTGAAAGCTCGAGACTGTTGAAGCTTCGTCTCACTCACTATATGTGCCCTCGCCTTTCGGTCCTCGTGTTGACGCGCGCGTGGTGCGCAAATGCGCGTAAGTTGCTCTGCTAACACACCGCACGCAGTCTGTATATACGAAATCGGAGAGTGCCGTATGTCTATGTGTCGCACCTCCTCTTGACACTCATCACGGCCACGTGGCACCGTTTATTTCGCGCCTCAATTTACACCCAACTCGCGCACCCTTTCACTCTTCGCTCTGCGTTTATTTCTCAAAAAAAAAACAGCTTCAATTAACTGAAGGGTCTCGAGCCAGCTGTAATTTCCCTCGCGTTCTACCACTTCTGCGCAAAACTAATAGAAAAAATTAAATTACCTATCAACAAACAAATTGGACATTAATTTTTTTTTTAATATTTTTTCCTTTGAAAGAGGCATTCTCTGTTTGTTTGGTCTACAATTCGTTTGTCTTTTGATGATTTTTTTTAACTCCTTGTACGAAACTTTCCATTTAAATTCAATACTTTATACTGAATATATATGAAAGAAATGTACATTAAGAAAATTACATTCCGTGTTTTCGTAACCTTTTGAAATTTGTCTGCGCATTTTATATTGCCCCATGCAGAATATGGATTCTAATATTTTCCATCGTAAAGTTCAAAGGATCGTGGGGGGAAAAAAAAAATTATGAGTTTTATGAAACCGAGAAAAACGCTTTGAATTTCATTGCGGCTCCATGCTCGCAGAGAGCGATGGTTAAAAATTTCACGATTTTATCTCCATCTATTCCTTTTTCCAAGTCCGAGGGTAATGTCGCGGTTGGCAGTAACACACAACGCGCGTGTGATACCGCGACACGTTGCGGATAATAAACGATGATGGTCTGCGTGTAAAGATTTTTTTTTTTGCACCGGTTCGTCACCGCATTGACATGAGAATATCTTGTCCCTTAAGCTCCTCATAAGCTTCGTTCTTTTTATTCCTTCTTCCTACCGTATCTCCTTTGCCCCTTTACACTCTCAAAGTCCCTCGCTCATCGTCATTCCCTTTTAATTTTCGCGATAAGCTTGCACAGCATCGCCAACCGTGCACACAGATGCCTTATACCTTTCAAGATTTTTCCCACCCTGGACTCTGTGTGCAATCTCTTTCTCCCTCCAAGTTTGTCATAGTAGTCTATATATCTCGCTATGGAAACTGCAAAGCCGCAGCGCACTCTCTCTCTCTCTCTCTCTCTCTCTCTCATCCCGGACGAGTTATGAATAAATTTGTAAAAGCTCACGAGACAAGGTGTGACGAGAGAAGCGTTTGTCGACGGAAGTACATACTGCTGGATGAAGAATTTAAACAACTCACAAAATTTTTCGGTGATTAAAGCCTCCGAGTACCAGACTTCGTTTTTTATACGTGAAAATGAAATTTATTCTATCCCGTTATTATTGGGAAGATGGCACAAATTGCAGTGATCAATCAAGCAGAATGCATTCTTACCCCTAGCACGTTTCATAATACTTTTAGTTGTTTATTTTTGTTTTTTTTTTGTTTGTAAAAGTTATTAATTTGGAAAAAAGTTACATTTACCTACAACTGGACGTGAAAATATTTGTCGAAAAGTTCGGGAGCAATGAAAATCGTCGGTCTGACGGACCATTTGTGGTCAGAGTCTGCTGATGTACTCAAAATATAGGGATGACCTGTTAGGGCTTCTGCGAGTACTGAGCGATTAATTCTAATGAATAATTGCTTCACATAATACAAATAAACAGCTCAAATAACCAAATACGACGAAAAAAAGCAAATATATGTTTGACGTTGATGTGCAAGGGGTTAAAAGAAAGTCAAATTTTTCGGGTGATTGCAATGATGTCGTTTGTGTTAATAAACAATCAATGTATCACAATCAATAGTGAAAAAAAGTCATAATCATATTTCATAACTTTGAATAACAGAAAATATGTTGTAATCATACACGAAAATTCGATAACCTGCTTATCAGTTCGAATTTTATGAATATTTTTTTTTTATTTTTATTTTTTTATAAACGCTACATTATCTTCGAGCCAATCTGGCGTCGAGTGGATTTACTCGGTGACAGCTTTGTGCTTTGAATTTTTCTGCATTTTTCCCCTGAATCCACTTTATCCGATGAAAAAAAAATAATAATAAAACACAAACACGGAGAATAGCGCGGGAAAATGAAAAAAAAAAAAAGGAAGTGTATGTGTGTGGACAGTGAGGATGAGAGAGTGCAGAAAGAGAGGGGAAAAAATGACTCGGAAAAACAGGGGCAAGAATATAGAGTGAGGTTGAGGAACGAGCGTATAGTGCCTAACATCCATTCATGAACTTTCAAAAGGAGAGATATCACTTTCTCTATCTCTCTCTCTCTCTTTATTCTGCTACATCTCTTTCGTGTTCATATCTCTTTCTCTCTCTCTCTCTCTCTCTCTCTCTCTCTCTCTCTTTCTCTTGCAAGCACGCGGGATGGAACGAGAAAACATCCCCTCTGTACGACCTGAAATAATTTAGCTCCTGTGCTTGCGCGGTAAGCTTGCGGCACGTTCTCAGACCTTTCCTCCCTCTGGCACAGCGTGGTATATGCCTTCTTTTTCATCGCTATACCCTCGGTCAAACCACGAGGACCCTCCGGTTTTCCTCAACCCCCCACCTTCATATTTCCCAGTCGTTGTCCACCGTCTGTTTCTACTTTACATTCATTACATGCTTGTATATTTATACACACACACACACGCATAAACGATTTTTTTACTCCTTTTTGCATAATATATGCATACATATGTTCATACATGTGTAAATATATGTTGGATAATTGCGGAATACCGAGATTGCCGAGGATATTGCGTTAAATTTTAATGAAACAACGTTGGTTTCCGTTCATTTTTCATTCGTCGAAGATTTTTTCTTGCTCTGTGTACATCGATATTTCAGGTTGATGATCATTCGATCGAGAATTTTTTTCTTCATTCATAGATTTTTGTGCATATTTCTTCATTAATTGCAAAATTTGGACACAATCTTCGTGTAAATTTAAAAAAAGTTCGCGATTTTCTTTTGATTGAGACTCTTCTTTTTTAGATTTGAGACTCTTTTAACGACAGTTTCTGAATTTTTTTTTACCAAATTTATTTTATTGTCTAGCGCAAACATTTAAAAAAAATGTCATTACACTCTTCCGGCGATCAAAGCTTACTGGTGTAAAAAAAAAAAAGCATTTTGAACGAGTATATACCGTTTATTCGCCGTGTATAACGACAATAGTTTTTTTTTCGAACAACAATTATCGTACATTCGTATGTACATCCTGCTGTTGCATAGAAAAATTCTTAGATGCAGCGTCGGTATTTTGAGTGGTCGCGCAGTCACGTGGAAATTTCACGTACACGAATATCCTGAATCCTCGCGTAAAGTTTACTCGCGCGAACGACGTACGAACTCGCGCATCTTGTATAACTACATGTCTGGATCAAGAGATGCCACGAGGCCGGAAATGGCCGTACAGCGGAGAGAGATCCAACCGAGCGTAACGGTTCGTCGTTCCCCGTATACTCGTTTCTCCTTCTATCTTGCGTCTATTCCCTCCTCTATCTCTCTCTCTCGCTTTCTTTTAATTCCACTGTGTATCGTTCGCTTCGTCGCGCTCGCGCCTTTCGCGCGCGCAAAGTTCACGCAGGTTCATGCACCGGCTCTATCGTCTCGTCGCACTGCAAGTATATAGTTGCGCTTCTCTCGCAATGCGCCAACAATATATAAATCTATACAGACAGCGACCAACCAACGGCACAGGTTCTCTTCCTTCTATACCATTCCTCCGGAGCGATATAGTATACCGAGCGATCGAGTCCTTATTCTCCTTCCTCTACATACATGTATGTAGTCCCATACACTATACGTGTCTAGGATTCTCTTCCTTCGTGAAGAATTCTCATTGCACCGGCTCTGATTTTCTCGTTACCATCTTCCGGGTAGCCACACATTTCGCACGAGAATTTTCACGCAATTTTATTTCCAGTCCAGGATTTTCACAGGATAATTAAAAAATAATTCATCGTTGGTTTATATGGGTTTTGAGTAATATATAGGTATATTGGTTCCTCATAGAGGAAGCTTTGATGCCAGAGTGTTTAAAATTTGCCAAAATGTCTAGAGACACACGTTTGTAAAAAATGTCTGGACGTGCGTGTGTGTCTGTGTGTGTTGGCCTTGCAAAATTCAAACCTCTATAACTTGCGAAAGGTTTGAGCTATACACCGGTGCCTTTTCGTACACAAGTAAAGATGTACAGTCCCTTCTTTTCTTTTTTCAATTTTCTTAAAAATTTCCCTGAAATCACAAATTTTATGGAACTTCGAAATTCCCAAAAAAATGTCCGTGGTCGCTCTAACTTCCGCACATTTTGAGACATCGGGCTAAATTTTTCTTACACAAATTAGGTCAAAAGAGAAGGATATTTAGTATTGAATTTTGTAAGAATCGCTTGAGTGTTTCTCCATGAGGAAGCCAAAATTGCGAAAGCCATCTCTACATTTACGAAACTATCAAAACCATCTCCTCATAGAGGTAAACTTTGTATGATAAAGAAGCCAATGTGCTCGTTTTCAATTGTTACGACCAAATTATCAATGTCTAAAGGACTTGGACTTTGATGTTGGATCAATGTCGTGGCAATTTATGGATCAACATTCGTGATAACGATTCAAAGTTTTTTTTTTTTTTTCTCGGCACTTTTCGAGTATTCCCTGATTATTTTTTCTTTCTCTCTTTTTTTTTTCTCAACTCCGGAGCATTTTTACAACTTGGGAATTAGTTTCCTCTCTCGAATATAGCCGACTCTACTAATCAAACTACGACGCACGCGAATTCTTCTCGTTTGCCTTCCTTATTCTTATACCTTTGCGTTCATTTTTTTTCTTCATCAGTTTGCTTCTCTGTCTCTCTTTCTCTCTCTCTCCTGCTCGATCTCGTTTTCTCTAGCGCAAAGTTCATTGGAGTTCATGCACCTGTTTGCCCTGATGGCGAACGAAATTTTTTTCTCGTTATTATAAAATTTATAAGGAATGATTAATTAATGCGGGAACATCGTCAAATTTTCCAGTCAAATAAAATCAGCCAGAAATTATTATGCGTTGGTGCATGTTCGAAGTATAATACGTAAAATTGTTGTCACTTTGATGATCAGTGGATTAAATTTATTCACTGGAAAAAAAATGCTGCAAATAAGAGTGTGATTCGGATCATGAAAGTTTATCATTATTTTGATATCCTCCGAGACGTGTTTTTTCACAAAGTTTCCAAGATTCCATACGAAAAATTTCAGCACAATTTTATGTTCATGATTTTTATAAAACTCGAACGCGCCCCTTAATGTATCATTTGGTGCAAACGTTAACAATGACGATGAGATATGTATTGAGATCGAGTTTGATGAAGATTGAAGAAAGAAAGAAAAAGCTTTATTCTCTCCTTCAAACTGCTTTTTCCTCGGAAATTTCTCTTCAACAACCGCATTTGCAAGGGATAGAACGCGAAGCAAGAGAGGGCAGTGCATTCGAGCATTCCAGCTATAGTGGAGTTCTGCTCTTTCGGTGCAACGAACTTTTAGCGCGAGTTCTAGTAGAAGATAGTAAACGAACTCGTTTCTCTCTCTCTCTCTCTCTCTCTCTCTCTCTCTCTCTCTCTCTCTCTCTCTCTCTCTCTCTCTCTCTCTCTCTCTCTCTCTCTCTCTCTCTCTCTCTCTCTCTCTCTCTCTCTCTCTCTCTCTCTCTCTCTCTCTCTCTGGCTCTCCTGCTTCGCGAGCTTGGAGAGCCACGGACAAGCGATTACGTTTGCACGAGAGCCACCGTGAGCTTTACCACACTGATATCTATAGGGGAACCACATAGTAGTGGGATTCGTCGTGTCATGAATATTCACCGAAGAGGCAAATGCTATCGGGTTTTTCGTCGAGAACCAACGCCATGTAGTATGGCGGAATTCTCCCTCCCGAAATGTGAGTCCCGAGTACGTGAATAAAAATTTTCACCGTTGCCAATGAAAATTCGTTCGTAAGCTCGAAGATAGCGCTTTTTCGCGCCCACTTTCTCCGATGGGAACTATCCTTTTTTTTTTTATTCTCATCGACATGAACTGGATACACTTGTGGGGTCGCATGCCCTCCCCAATTTATCGGTCGGGCATCGACGATTTTACTACCGAAGCACCGCCATTCCGAGATTAGTTTTCGATATCTGATATTTGTACTGCAATCCCGGCGCCCATGCAACTCCTGTACGGAACTCGATTTTCCGATCGTTGACGCCGAAGCACCTTAAAATCTCCGTTTTGCAATTCCATGCGAATCGGTGGATGGGGAATTGATAAAGGATCAATGTCGAATGCGGAGAACCATTCGCGAGCACTTTGGAATTTGAATAAATAAGAAGGAAAGTAATAAAAAATAATTGCAATAAATATTTATCGTAAATGAAAAATTTGTTCGGAATAGTGAGAAATAATTTTTCGACATATTTTGAAAATTATTATTCTCAATGATATTCCGTATCTCTGACGATATGCGAGAGCTTTTGAATTTTCGATGTATATAGGCGTATATTGTCTCGGGCAATGACCTCGGATAACAAAGAACCTTGAATCTCGATTACCGTGCACACACACGTCGATTTCTCCTGGGGGACATTTCATGGAGTAACCACGAATCGCCATCGAGGTTAAGGGATTGGTTAGCAATGGTGGTATAATAAAAAAAAAAGAAGAAAGATAGAAAGGTAGTCGAGTGTGGCATATTAAATGTATGAGAGGGGAGAAAAAGGGTGCGATGAGGGTAGGAGGTTTGCGGTGACGGCAATGACGAAGAAGAAGAAGAAATGAAGGGGTTGGGGCGAGAAATCGCGTGGGTGCTGAGGCCGTTATTACGCGTCCGAGTCCTTTCTTATTCAAATGCAGCCCCCGGGTCCGCCTTGATCGTCCAACTCTCTGTCTCTGTCTCTCTCACACACACACACACACACACACACACACACACACACACACACACACACACTCTTTTGCGTTGATTTTTTCTTTTTACCTTCTTTCATTTTTTTTTTGGTCTCGTTCCACCGGCAAGAAAAGCTCAAAGAACTTTGTCACGTGTTCCCCAGAGGTGCGAGTAGGTCGAGCCAGGGGCACTAACCCTTACTCTTTCCTTCGCTGTTCCATTCTCCTCTTTATTCTCCGTCTTTTTCGTCTTCTTCTTATTCGTCTTCTGCGGTTCACGCTGAGACCAAACTTTTATAACGACGACGACGACCACGACGACGATGAAGACGACGAGCCAACTTTGCTACCCCCTAATTGCAAAAGCTCAGTCTTACGTTTCGCAAGAAGGCCGAGAATGAGAGATTGTTGTTACCCTCGAAAATCGGTCATTCCCTTATGATTCACACCGATGATATATATATATATATATATATATATATATATATATCAAAGTTTTCGAGACATTTGTCGTAATGTACAAATTTACTCGAAACTTTAACGACCGTCTACAAACTTTTGTTGTCACCGCAAGTCGATGATTCGAGGTGATGCTTTGTCTTTTTTTCGGGGTAGTTGAATTCATGGGACATTTGTTTGCATCGACGTGAAATTCATTGTCAACGAACAAATTGAAAAATGTAATGTATAACAATTTGTTTTAAAATTTAAAAATATCCAATTTTTAAAAATCTAAGTAATTTGATTGCATCTTGGAAAAAAATATTCAATCCTCCATCAACTATTTTTTCTCGATTTTCATCGTCCAATTAATTTGAAATCTAGAAATTTCGTAAAATATTTCATCAACTTTTGGACAAATTCCTATGGCATCTTGAATTCCACGATTTCTTTTTGTCCCTTTGACCATCAACTCGAAACGACGAGAATAAAAAACACGCTCAGGGAGAATGAAAATTATATTCTTCGCTCCACGACTGGAGCAAGCTGAGTCTTGGATTTTCTCGCTAATGATCGGTATAACCGTTTTAATTAGGTATAATGATGAAAATAAGTGGAAAAACGTCTGTCGCGTAGACCGGAGTGGAATTATTCAGTATGAACGAAGACGAGAGAACATGGGGGGAAGGATGAGAATTGTGGTTGATGTTTTGCTGGCGCAGGTGCCGATGCATTTGTACGATAGACCTAACGGTATAAATGCAAGAGGATAATGCCTCTTTCCTCCTATATGTCGCCCCAGGATAGATGAACATACGTGAAGAGGAAGGATTCCGCGAGAGAATTGGACTCTGAACATGCCTCGAAGGACGAAAAGATAGAAAGAGAGAGAGAGAGAGAGAGAGAGAGAGAGAGAGAGAGAGAAGTGTAGCAAGCTGTCTTAACGGTGTACAGTCTTGCCAAAAAGTATTAACTATGAAGAAAAAATTCAACATTTTTTCACTGAAAAAAAAAGAAGATTCGATCAATTCCACTTTTGAAGTAATGAATATTCGAACAGTGATTGGTCAGAGTACTTCTTATAAAAATTTCAGTAAAAATTACCCCCAAAAAGCACTCTACCGTTTTCAATGTCGAATATGATTTCACATATAAATTTGGTAAACTCATCGAGTACCTACTTCAATAAATTGTATGATCAGTACTTCTATGTCGTGTAATTTTTGACAAACATAAAACCAAATTGTCATATTTTTACTCATTTTTAGCAATTACTGCAAGGCAAAAGCCCATCCTTAACAGCTGATATGGAATAAATAAAAAAATTTGCGAAAAGTAATAGCAGTACATGCAGAACGAGTTTAATCTCCCTCTCTACCTCTCTCTCATCTCGATCGATACGGCATCCGGTTGCCTCGAGAGATCAGCCGATTTGTCAGATCGTAAATGCAAATATTTTTTATTTTCGCATGAAATTTAACCGTTCATCCACGAGGAACGTTCGATCATGCGAGAAATTAATATAATTCAAGGTATCGAAGACTTGACATTTGACGTTCGTTTATTTTTAAGACATCGATGGTTCACGATTATATATTTATTTATTTTTTATCAATAAATAACGGAAGAAAACAGAGAGAGAGAGAGAGAGAGAGACCTAAACAGAGGATTGGTGAATACTTTTTTTCGCAACTTTGTTAAACAAAAGAATAAAATTATTTTATTTCTCACGAAAAAATGATTAAAATTTTGCAATTATTCCCCTTTCAATAACAATTTAAAAAAAAAAAACTTCAAATAAAAAATACACTTGCGAATATGTCTCTCCGATGACGTAAGTGTTGAATGCAATTTTCAGCGTTTCTGTCACCGCAACTCTTATGCACGAATGCACGTGCACATAGTACCGGGGTCTCTCTTGCTCTTCCGTTCGAAGTTTTCTTTTTTTCTTTTTTTTTTTTTTTCATCCAAACCGCGTCTCGGTTTCTCTTTTGCCGAGATCGCTCTCGCCCCTCGCTCTTTTACCTCTCAGGTGCGCCACCAATTCACGGTATAAATAGTCGCAGCACAACGATACAAGTAGCCCGCGTGCGTACGTCGACGCTCATTCATCGAATCACTTTCGCAAGATTCGAGATTTCACCGCGCTTGGCACGCATTTATAAAACCTGCATATATATATATATATATATATATATATATATATATATGCACCTTTCCAGCTTGATACAAAAAATGTATACAAAAAAAGTAAAAAATTTCAATTGAATTTCACTTCGTTTTGCCAATTACCTTCAAAGATACCATTGTTTTGTTTTTCTAGACTCTTTATCCTTTCGACAAACTGGATTATCATTAATCCTACGCTTTCCGAATATTAAGTTTCATAAAATATTTGTTTTGTGAATCGTAAAAAGTTGTTTTCACTCTTAGAAAGCGACAGAATCAAAAGGGAATACCTGCTCTTTTGATTAACAATCATGTCGTCTGATACAAAATTCTACATGTACTATATATATGCATATTATTTCTATTCAATACAAAATAAGCTTGTCAAGTCCATTAAAAAAAAAAAGCTTTTTGAATGTCGAGAAGTACTGAAAACTTTTCTTTTAATTACTTGGTTTCAAGGCAATCTATCGTCTCATGAAAATCGATGTAATTAATCGATCGATAGTCGAAATTAGAAATTGCTTGAGTTGGCGTCGAGTGCCCCATATAAATATACATATATATATATATATCTATGTGTGTATGTTTGTGGTATGCGAATGCTCCCAACAGGTGCGTGTGTAGCACGTATGAGAAAAAAAAACCTAAGATCGCGCGTGCACTTGCATCCGTTCGCTTGCAATCCACTGCATTCTATAACCGTAAAAAAAAAAAAAAAAGAAAAACTATAAGTGTGCTATATGTATATATACTTATATATATTTAAGGCTGTTGCACCATCGGATAAACGTACCGACAATCGTTGGAATCGATCGAAAGTACGATCAACGATGAGAGCGAGCGAGAAAGAGAGAGCGAGAGAGAGAGAGAGAGAGAGAAAGATTCAACGCGGCCGTTTAACAAAATACATTCTCCGTATAATGTATATGTATATAAATTTACATGAATAATTATCGAGCATCGGGGCGAACGGTGAATAATTCAACTTTATGTATTTTCTCGTGGCGTATATATAGAGGCGGTATAACGAGACCCATAAAGCCCCGAAGCGACTGCACAACACTATAACCGATACATTACGCACAATCAACTCGTATTGCATTTAATATCCATAAAACAAAAATTTACTTTAGCGAAGTTGAAGCAGAAAAATATGAAAATTGAGAGAATTTTATATTTATCAATAATCGATGACTGCATATGGATGAAACATGTTGGCGTGACCCGCGAGCACACGTTTACAACAGTTTCGAGCATACCGTTGCACCGCGCAGTTGATCGGTATTTTTTTTTTACTTATTTGAATATTTAAATAATAAAAATAAGACAAATGATATACGAAATAACCTAAAAATACGAATAAAAAAGTTTCAGGATTCTTTATAACACAATAATTTTGTCCAAAATAATTATGCACATTGATCGAAAGATTCTCATTATTTCTTCGATCTTCTTTACGTTGTATAATTTTTGGTTCTTTATCGCACACATTATTCAGCCTCGAAAATATTTTTTTCTCCGGGATCTCTCGGTGTATGATGTAGGTATGTGTCGCTCGTAAAAATCGTAATCTCGGAGCAGCAAAAATATCTCGAATTCCATAAAAAGAACGAAGAATTTTCTCACGTATTGCGTAAAAATGTGCTGGAACAAAGCTGTGCAGATAGTGAATACTTTTCAACAAGCTTCTATACGATATTACAAGGCGCGTATGTGTATATACGCTTTCTCATTGCGGATATATAATAATAGTCGGGCTATTTCCCGTTATGGCCAGGAAACTTTCGACGCTCCTAAACCGCGCGGAAACGCGTGTGCTGATGTGTATATATGCGTTGCCGCTGACTATGATTTCCCGTGGATAAGCGAACGCTCATGGAGCGCTCTTCTTGCGCGAGAGGCGCGATTATAGAGCCGTACACGTTCCTCTGGCGCGGTTTCCACTTTCCCGCGATCTTCCTCATATACATACTTTGAAATTATACTGCATGCACATATTACAGATATATCGCGGAACAGGTACTAATATATATACTCGCATCCGTGCGGAGGTAATTAAACGCACTACTCAACTTCGCGCGAATGCACCTCAAGTTCCCGCTTGCTTGCCACATCAGCAAATATATATATTTGCCAGTGTATGTAACCTGTGTCACTGAGCAGAGGGAATCTATTGAAGCCTTTTCGCGATTGATAAAATTGCTTGTGTTGAAAATGATCCTTAAAATTACGAGAAGAATTTATTGAAATACTGATCTCGGGATTATGAAAAGTTCAATGTAAAAATAACGCATTGAGCATTACAGAAAAAATAATAATGGATAATAGAATATTTATTGATCGTGGATATTCTATTATCCATGACCAAAGACGAATGAGCAATGAATATTCCATTATCCATTGCCAAAATTATTGGTAATTGATTAAATTTAATTACCCATTACCTAAATAATGGGTAATGGATCACATTTCATTACCTCTTACCAAAAAAATGAGCAATGGATTAAATTTCATTGCCCATTACCAAAATAATGGATAATATGGATTTCATTATAATGCGTTACTCGGACAATAAATTATTTTAAACTCTGACTTTTTTTTTCTTGATATAATAAAATGGAGGATTTGATTGTTTTCATAATCGTCAAAAGTCCCTGTAAAAAATTATTCGTTCCAAAAAGAATCTTTTTTTTTTCTTTGCACAAATCTCTGCTGAAGATTTTTAAACATCGATCGAAAAATCGTTTCCCTTTGAATTTTTTGATGCAGAGAAAAGAGAGTTGAATCGTCGCTCTATGTATAGACGATATATATATGAGGCATATAAAGACTGATATACTATCTTGATACCTATAACCATTATGCACTTGATGCGTCTATACATGGTATATATCTGTCTTCATATACATATGTGTGTGCGTGTGTGTATATATATATACGGTAAAAGTATAATCCAAGTACATAAATATATAGTTGGATTGTACATACAGCGCTACATAGAACGCGGTGACTATGCATCAGCATTAATACACGTTAATGTTATTCGCGGCAGCTCCAGCAAAGGTGAACATTTTCATGTATCCCTCCGAATTTTCCTACAGCACATATTATACATATACACGTATACAATATGTATTCACATGCCCGAATTCACCGATGTACTTGAAGCTAGGACTTAATCTTTGTATGTCTGTAGAGTCAGAGGACACCATGGGCTTTGCTCTATGCAATACGGTCTGGCTTCTTGAGTTTGGGTATATATATATACGCGATCTGTGTAGGGCGATATAAGCCAGCAGGCCCAGAGCAAAAGGTTTTACCCGTAGTGTACGAATAAAGGTACGGCGAGATATACTGCACATATATGTATGCTATACGCACACATGTATATTTGTATATATATACAATATACATCTTACGTCGCATTATACATATACATATGTGGTATAGGTTATATTCTCCGGCGACTGCGGAGGACGTCGGAGAATTTATCGTGCTCGGACGGAGTTTAATTTCGTGGCCGTTAAGGATCCAAGACCTTCCCTCGTTCCCTCGTTCGGTCTATGCGTGTCTCACCTATGTACGTACGGCTTGAAATATATACGTGCATACCTCTCGTACTTTCTCTCTCTCTCTCTCTCTCTCTCTCTCTCTCTCTCTCTCTCCCTCTTTCATTGAGCAACCTCATTCATTCGTTGCACGTCACAGTGATTGGCGCTTCAAGTAGAAATGGCAACTCGTCTCATTACGAAGATGTAAAGTTATCTAAGATAATTTCGTATAAAAATGATACGTGCATGAAGAGTCGTGTAGAAGAATTTCAACAGCCCTTTGCGTACATAAACGAAAGTTGCGAAATTTTACACGATGATTATGCATTGTTAAGGCTTTTGTAGGAATAATCAGAGAGATAACTTTTGAACTCTCGAGGTGTCGTTTTCGCTTGATGTATGTATGGTTTTTATTTCTGCGTTTATCGATGATAATAAAAAGTAAAAAAGTAACTAGCTGTGATTCTTGGGCTACGGGTCAATTGTGAGCGTAGAGCTACGAGGTTATCTCGCATGACAGACGTATATAGACGGGGTTGGGGGGGGGGGGGGGGGGTCAATTTCCATCGAGAGCGTATAACAGCTCCCCCGAGATCCTGCTCGAGCATCCTTCCGTTATTTCTATTCGGGTCTCTTTCCTTCCGGATATACCCAGCTTCGTCTCGTTCGCCGGCTTCTCGGATCTTTGTCCCGCAGTGCTGAATTCCTGGTCGCATAATAACGGTCCTAGGCTCGTTCTTTTGGAATCAATCTGCATGTGTGTACGATATTGGGCAGAGAATCGGTAAATTTTGCACTTGTCGGCAATGTATACGTCCCTTTTAATCGTATCAAAGATCATCCTCTGTTGTGGTTACGAGCAAATCAAGGCGATGAACGAATCTGTAAATTGGCCGTATTTTTTACTTCATACATTGTGGATGTCAATCGTATACATTATTTTTCCCATCAAAGTTAAAACCCTGACGATGTACTCCATTCGCATAAATAATAATCAGATTAGTTGTTTAAATTTTTTGAAGATTTAAACATTGAAAAAATACCCTCTGGATTAATTGTATCTTTGTTTGAGATAAGTCAAGATGAACAGGATGTGATAAAGTGGTTAGATTGCACTTTTTTTTGTGGGGTTCAATCAAAAGAAAACTTTTTTTCACGCGTTGTAAGTTAAGAGACATTTTTTTCCCCTTCGCTTATTACCCGTGATATGTTGTACTTCTCATGTCAATTGGGACTTGTCACTATAGCAAACTCTTCGTATAATAAGAAGGAAGTAAGTGTTGGACAAGCGTCAGAATCGGCTGACCCGTGGCCAAAAAAATGCCCCAATTCACGTGGAAAATCCTGTGTAGAGCTGGAAAAGGGGAACAACCCTTTTGCATCTGCCACTGGCAGACTATGCAGTACACCTTCTTTACTCTCTCATACGATTTTCCATCTCTGCCCATTTCTCCTTTTTCTCGCTTGCTACTGGAATCTCGTGAATTTCATGCTCTTCCGCGACGAGCCCCATCCGTTCAGGATTTGACCGCATGAAAGAGCGAGCTTTTTACCCGTAAAAATTCATACAAAATTCCATGAAATATACGAGAAGCCCGATCGTCATGGATTTAATTTCGTTGTAAAAAAAAACGTATTTGATGAAACAACATATTTTTTTTCGATATATTTTTTCGATTTTAGATAGAGCTAAAATTAATCCAGTCCATCACGAAGCGAAAAATATATTGAAAAGAAGTGAAAAATCGACGAGCATGAAATGAAAATTGAAAATCGTGAATTTTTAGTTGATGAATTTTGGTGGCACGTTAAAATTATATCGCTTCATGCACAGGTACATTTTAATTCGGTCACATATGTAGAATAAATATCTGTGTACTATTATGCGCGTTAAATTCTCGCGTATTGCAGATGGATAATATTCCGAGACACTGCAACGAGAAAAATAAACGTTCGCGTGAAGTCCTTCCTGGTATTTGCAGAATTTAATTCCGATATATAGAAACCGGATGTCGTATATGTATATCTTCTCGACTACTGTTAAATTTGACGCTTTGTATGCTCACTGACACGCACATACGTGAGCGCTTGCAATATTATTACACATACAGAGGGTATCTCACGAATTTTTCCGAAAGTATGTTTTCAAAAATCGTTTGACCGACCATGACGAAATTGACATTCAAAAATTGTAATTTTCTTTCGGTGAGCAAGAGTTTTTTTTTTGTTGCATTTGCAACGGTAAATTTCGTTTTACGTTATAATAATCTAATGAGATGCTGTCCACTCGGGATTCGCCAATAAAAAGTCAAAAGTAATTAAAACTGATGCTTTCACAGGCATAGCTAAAAAGTTTTCACATCTACTCAGGAATTTGTGTGAATTTTTTCACAATTTTGTATTCTCTCTAGACTTGTACTGAAATAAAATAAAATAAAATAATTGCCGAATAAGAGCCGGTTAAAAAATATAAAAAAAAAAAACTGGCTTGCCTTTAGGGTTGTAACTCGACAGTGTAAAAAATTGTGGATCGAATTGCAAAGAGCGAGGGCAAATGGACAAATCGATTTGACGTGAAATTTCCCGTGTACTCGTTCTTTTGTGCAACATCAGCAGTCCTCACAGAAAGCAACTTGCTATGCATGTATATTATATATGTGTGTGTGAGAGACCGTAAGAGACTTTACATGCGATGGTTACGAGTGTGTTTCTGGCACTCGTGGATATAACGTACTCGAAAAGCTTACCCAGTGCATCTCCGCGAGTGTTTTTCCTCCACGCTTGTGAAAACATTTTCCTTGATATAAAGGGACCTCGGCTAGAATTACAGAATAGAGATATGATTAGTACCATCCCGAGCTTATACAGAGAAATCCAAGAAAAATATTTATTTTTATGAATCGAGAATTGAAATATCTGCCAAGTATTTATAATCAAGTATAATGTCTTTAGCAAACGATATTTTAAGTTTTCGATTCAATAATGTGTCTCGTTTATAATTTTTCATGAGTTAAATAATTCTCGACGAATATTATTAGGCGGAATAGTAGAAGAATGCAAAAATTACGAATTATTACTGCGGTTACGATCGCTGTACAATATCCCGCTGAGAAAAAAAAATTCTGCTATTCATTACATTTATACAGTTGCACCAAACAAACGAGCTCACGGCTATTACGAAACTGTGGGACAAAAAAAATATATGGTCTGCAATTTATATAAAGTGTACGGCGGCAAATGTTGATTTATTCGCGGTGCGAAAGAATTACCAGGTCTCCACCATATTTTTCAGAATTTTCTCGTTGAACGTGTCGGTTTATTTCGTAACGGGGTAATATTTGCTGAATTCTTTTTCCCCGTGTACCTTAAAATACCTTTTTTTTTCGTTTGTAAGTATCCATCAGTGTGGACAAGTGACTGTATGAGCCAGACTTTAAAGAGTAAAAACGGTTCGTGCTTTATTTATCCTGAAAATGTTAAGTGAATGTCTCAATTATTATCCGCCTGTTCTATTTTTCATCGTAACAAAAACCCAATATTTAATTTTTTTTCCACATTAATATTATCCATCATGAGTTAAGCAAAATACGAGAAAATAAAAAAAATCCTCGAAAGTCTAATTTTTTTGGTACACTCTGTCCATTTGATTGAGCAGTATAATTGGCATATCTGTACTTTCACTTTCACGATACGGTTCTCTATATTGATATAGCGAAACCCGAGTCTCATTAAATACGTTAGTGGGTCAGTAATCGAGGGTTTTTGCATGGATCAATATTAAGGTTAAACATCAAACTTTCAAGGTACATATATAAGTGCCACTTGCATAAATAAGCATAGTTGAAATAAATATTATTAAAATCGAATAAGGTCAAACACGTACGACGATTTTCACGCTGGCTTTCGTGTGTGCTGATCGTTCTGGCTGAAAGTTTAAAGATGAATTGCTTATCTCGACGAATTTCTTCCCAACGATCCTGCTTGTGATACTAAATAGCACTCGAATGCAAAAAAAAAATGCCACCAGCCATATCAGAAGCATATTGGAGGTTACTTTTCGTCTCGGGAGTTTCGAGTGTATACGTAATGACGGTTCTAATGGTCGCAATTTTCAAGTAAAAGAAATGTTCCAAATTGAGTAAATTCTTCGCGCCAGATGTAAGGTTATCAGGGGCAAATTTTCCGGCCCGATGTACGGTAAGATAGAATTCGATTTACCACAGATGACATGTATATGTATATATATATATATATATATATATATATATCAGGTTAGAAAGACCTCTCGGTAAAGGGAAAACGAGAGGATACTGTTTGAGAAAGACAGTCGGATAACTGGTGGTGTGTTCACATATATATAGACTGGCTGAAAGAGATGTATTAGAGAAGCACACACGGATGAAAGAGCCACGCCCTCGATAAAGCTCGGCTTGGCGGATAGTCGTGTTCGGATAACGTTTCCACGAGGCTGTTCCTCTTACTCAACTACCGGCTTTCTCTATATACGCTCTACCTCCGCTATCCAAGTCTCCTCGCAACCGCGTCGTCGTTCCCATCTCGTTGTTCACCTTGTCTTCGTATTCCCTATCCTCAACCTGGGCTACACGTAACCTCGTTCTTCTATATTCCATTCTTCCTCTTTCTCTTCCGCTCGGTCATGTTTCTCGATCCTCGTGTGTGATTAACGAGGCTGTAGCTACGGATAGAGATCGTCCCCTGACACTTACGACCTCCTACGAATAAGATCATTCCCTTCCCTTTTCATTTTCTCTTACAAATATACGCACATACATTTTCTGTGTGAGTAATACCTCTCTGTAAAATCTTTTATTTTACCTCAACTTTTTCATCCTCTCTCTCTCTCTCTCTCTCTCTCTCTCTCTCTCTCTCTCTCTCTCTCTCTCTCTCTCTCATATCAGACTCGCCGCGGGTTCATACGTCTTGGCACTTTGTGTGTTGCACTCTCTTATTTTTATTTCATCCCGATCTTCGAGCTATATCTGATATTCCGCTCTACTGATTTCGCTTCGCTCAAATTTTTCCTCATACATCCATTTCTATCTGTCTTTTTTTTTCTTATCATGCTTCGCCCCACAATCCACGCATCTTTCCACGTAATTTCTGTTTTCCCGTTGCTCAGGAGAAAAATATACCACACTCCCTGTGGGTTTATCAATACACTTGAGTCTTTTGCAATGAATTTTCTTTTCCGTACAGTCATTTGTAATAATTAGCTTGGAAAATAAAATGTTAAATAATTTTTTCCTCGAACTATGCTCCGGCCGAGTAGCATCGTTGATAGAAACACACCAATGCCTGGTATTATATCTTTTAGCGTCCATTATCGCATCCGGCATATCGAATACCGGACAACGAGAAACAAGATAAGTCGCCAGATAAAGTCGATGCATCGATGTATCGCAACGAACAGAATGGTCACTACTTATTCTTCCGGTTGTTCTCACATCTACAAAGAGTGACAACGCGTTGAAACGAAATTAAAAAGCAAATGCAGCAGATATCAAAGCTTCGAGTCTATCGAAGAGATTACTATATCACTTTTCTCTGCGTCTATCTGAACAGAGAATTATTATTTTTTTATCTCCTAGCTTTCAATATATTTATATATATATATTTTTTTTAATTTTCGCTTATATATTCAATATTTTTCCAATACAAGTGGTGTATTTGATCGTGCGACATCACATTTGGAGTATTGAATAATTCATTTTGGACAACCCCGCGCACTCTAACAAAAAAAATATACATTTTCTACAATATCTCATAGAAAATATTCTCTATCCACGCTCATCTCATTGAATATCGTCGCGAATTATGAATAAATTGCTAATAATGATTAAAAAAATGATCATTATCATTAATTAGCGAAATCATCGCATCGACAAATATTTTTAACCGACTGCAACAAATTTTCGTTGGTTCCAACCGCAAAATTCTCACAAATTAACGTACCAGAGCTCCACTCAATAGTATGGATTGTGTGGGCATATATATGTGTGTCTGTGCAAAGCTACGCGCACCGTTAATTAATCAACCGCCATGGAGGTTATAATTAAAATAGTGCGGTGTGCATGTATGCATCATCGGGGCAAGAATGATGGGAGGCCAGCGAACGAAATTAGCTATCGATAATTTCGGGCCACTGAGGTATTAAAAATGAATAACTAAGTGAAAAGTTCATGAAATAAATTAAATTATCGAATAATACAAATAAAATGAATTATTTATTAAAATAAATTAATAAATATATATATATATAATATATTCGCTGAATATTTTATAATAGTGATGGCCAGTGAACAAATATCCATATAATTTCGTAGCAATGAGAAATGAAAAAGAATAACAAAATTAGCAAATGAATAATAACATGAACTATTGATAAAAATAAAGAATTTTTTAAAATATTTTATCGCAATGCATGCCCGTTGAAATAGTATTCCGTATTTTAGCTATAACATTTCCGATGATATCGGTGAACCGTTGAATCACGGGCACCCAGGAACCGATCGAAAAAGTGCTGTCGACCCTCTGAAAGTGAGGGAACAGCAGTCGAATTATCGGCTCAGCGTGTATTTATAAACGCGAAAGAGCGGGATAGAGAAAAGGGGGAGTTTGAATCGAGACGGTTAACCGCAGGCGCTTTGGTCTGATCGGTCGACCAGCCGAACTTGATGAGCTGTCGATATCTCTAATGATCGATTCTTTCGAGCTATGCGAGTGTTGGTGCGTGATGAACGCACATGAACGAGAACTTTGCCCAGCCCAGATCTCCAATCCATATACTCCTTTCGCTCATCTTTCTCTTCCTTCTCTCTCTCTCTCTTTTTCTCTCTCATTCTCGGCCTCTCGAATGCCCGAGGAAATTAGATTTCCCGAGCGATAGATGAGCAGAGCTGTCACGGGGGATTCTCGATCCAGCGCGAATAAAAAAGTGTCCGAAGGTTCTCGGATAGCACATCAGGAATAGGAGACTGACTGATTCAGAGTATTAAGAATAAACTCGAACGAGTCTTCGTCAACGGGGAACATGACCGAAAAATTTTCTTGTTGATTTTATTTATATATGCAGATTTCGTACGTTATGTGGCCTTTTTTTATAGCATCGTAAAGATACTTACAAGTCACATTTACGTGTGTCCTAAGTGAGAAAAAAAAAGTTTACAGCAACCGTAAAAAATGTGGTAAAAACCCGTTAAATGTTTTTCCTCAATTTGGAAGGTCTTAAAAAATGTTAAGTGCCTTTTTTTTTAACGCGTATTGCAAATCAAAAGCAGCACCTATTCACCGAGTTACCTGTTCGTTTATTGTATGTGACACGATATTTTGAGATTAGCTCATGTAAATGTCATATTTATGTGGACATTTTATGCGATTTATATTTATAAATGCACGGGTGATGAGAAAAAAAATTTTCTTCCGAAATTAATGACAACTTTTATCGTTTTTTACATCAATGACATTTAACTGATGCCATATTGGGGAATAATTATACAGAAATTCTGAGATTGGGGTAAAACTGGCTACCGGACGATCTTAAATGTTTTATCCACATGCAGAGAAGTTGGGGTGAATTTGAACGAGCATTTTAGTTTTCATATTATCTTGCTCGACTATAAATCGACCGCAAGTCGATAAATCAGTGATAGACATTTCATTCAGAGTAGTTGAATTTTTCGATGATAAATCCATTTTCAAAAAATTGTCATTTCCGCGATCATGTTCGTTTTAGTTTGTACGACGACTTTATTGAGATAATATTTTGAGATCTGCGACATAATATTATCATAAAAATTTTGTTTCTAATTTTTTACTGCAATGGCTTATGAGACATCCTCTTCATCAGTTCCAGCTGAATACATACTTGATATAACTGTGGCTCCATTATTATTTAAAAATGCGCATAGAAAATTCTGATAACGTTATCATATTCACTTATCTTTTCGTCAAAATTTTTATTCAAGTTGTCATCAATATATATTTCTCCCGAAATTTCAATCCACTATACGTCTAATACTATAAATAAAGCGTTGACACAAATGTTCCTGTCTCTCGTATGAAAAAAATACTTTGTCGCGAGAACGAAATAAAAAAAATAAAAAAAATAGACGAAATGAAAAGATTTGCGAGATGTGAAAGAGACACGCGAAGTCTGCGATATTCCCTGTCACACGCTCCTGCTATACGTCATCCCCGTTGGATTGAATTAAAGCGTCCGATATGGCGGATTGAGACGCCAGCAACTTTTCATATTATATTCCAAGCCCCGGAGGAGAGTGTCCTCGCTCCCTTTCTCTCAGTTTCTTCGGCACACTTTGTATCCCCTTAGCCGTCCCGCGATCCTCTCGCAACCCTTCAGCCGGGTCACCAAAACTGTTCCAAACTCCTGCTGGTACGCTGTACACCCACCGCATCGCGTATACCAGCGGAGAGAAAAAAACGTGAGAGAGACAATTTTTCAATATTCTTGTCGCTTCTTTTTTTTTTTTGTATCCCTCCGATACTCTCCCCAGGAATTTCGTGACCCTTATCCTCTTTTACCCTCTCTTTTTCTCTCTTCTACCTCCCTTTGCCTCTCCTCCCTTCATCTCAATTTCCCCGTTACATGACGTGAGGTTGGAATAAAAAAAAAAGTGAGGAAAAAAATACATCGCCGTTGGTGCTGGCTGTGAATTCGACCTCTGGGATGAAAATTTCTCGTTCGAAGCGAGACAGGAGAAAAGGCGGAAAGCTTGATAAAAACAAACAAAAAAATGGGAGAGAAGAGAAAGAAACAACGAAGAAGACAAAATTGGAACAGTGTCGAATCGATGAGAAACGAGTGTTATACACAGCACACACTCGTCCATGCCCAGCCTCGCGTATAATTATAAAAGCCCTCAGGTGAGTATGACGCGAATTCGTAGTGACGGGACGCGCCATCGGCAGGTGGCACTAACGTTTGCCGCGATGTACACATATGCTGTTAGGATAGGACAAAAATGAAAATGGTGAAAAGAAATTTCAATGGCGAGCATTCGAATGATGAACTATCGCAAATTATTTTGTTGTTAAAAAAATTATCAATAATTATTCTTTCATAATTATAGAGACATTATTATTTTTGCAGCTGCAAAATCGAAGTTTTGACTGTTTTGCGTTTATGTGGGCTATTTTCTTGGATAATTATTTCCAGTGCTCAAAATTAAACGAAAAATATTGTATACGTGTCCTCCTGTAATTTCGGTTGTTTATCACTATCGCGACCACATTGAAACTTATACTATGCCGCACACATCCGCTATCCCTATACATATTATATATCTACGTGTAACGCGTACCGTATACGATCGAGTTCTCCATTCTTCTTACCCAAAGTGCATATATATAATTGCGTATATAGTGCATCAGAGAATGTATATACGTATATATATATATATATATATATATATATATATATAGGTAATGTGAGAGTAGAAACGCTCCGGAGCCAATTGGGCAGCTTTTGTGGCTACCGGGAATGACGAACGAGGCAGCCACTGGCTGCTGTTTGTTTGGGAAGCATTTCCGTTTCATTTGCATCTCTATTGCCCGTACGTATACGTATACGAGAAGCACAGCATTGCGACGGTGGTAACAAAATGTGCAGTTGGACAGAGAAGCTTGGCGAAAAAGGGGCTGGTAGGGGGGAGGAAGAGAGTCGAGAGCACCGGGAAAGTGTGCATAGGGAATGAGAATTAGAAGCGGAGTATATAGTTTATAGTTTCGTCGTATCGCAGGATTGTACTTCTCTGATCGCACGAGACACCCAGGTCGTGCTCGAGTTATCGGACTATAGTCATCTTGATGTTACTTTCGTCGTTTTTACTCTCTCATCGAGGAAACTTTATTTTTATGGAAACGAAAAATTTTTAAATTTCAATCCCAGAGTCCTGAGAATTTTCCAAATAATCAGGAAATCTCATCGAGAAAATATTTCTGAATGTGTGCGGATGTGCAAGGGCGTTAAAATTGCGTGGAAATTTGAAATTTTTCTAAAAATGACTTTTCGAATTCTCACACGATCCAATTTTTATTTTGCATTAATAGCCTCGAGCAAGAAAATCCGTAAAGCCGATTTCGTCGTGTCTAGTGAAAAAAAAAGCAAAAGGAATTTGTATTTTGATTCTTTCTCATAATTTTATCGGCATACGAAAATATTTTTCCTGTGAAAGAGGAAAAATTTAACAGGATGTAATACGAAAGTCTTGAATTTTCATTTTTGTTTTTTCTTCTTTGTTAAATAACTTGTCATCATGATTACGACTCCTGCGATTTGAAGAAAAATGCAAATCTTATCAATTGGGATAAGACTTTTTCTTCAATATGTATTCGGTGAATCTTGAGTGAGTCATTGCTTGCATCGATGACTGAGAAAGCTTGTCAGTAATGACCATATCTATTTCTCGCTTCGATAAATCATCGAGATACGAAGACCTGAACTATCTGTGATTGAGTATCAGTATCGATTAAGGTAAAATTTTATCTTATTATCGGATAAATTATTTCGCATTCATTCTCCAATATTTGTTCTTTCTCGTTGATTTTCCGACTGTATTAAGAAAATTCGACGTATAAATTGGCAAATAATTGAAATCTCGTCGTTCTTCTGTACTAATCTGTTAATTTTTAGTTTTTTTTTTTTTCTTTTTATAAATATAACTTTTCTACCCTTTACTTGGCGATAAAAGCGGTGATCACTCGCGCGTGCTCGCAACTGAAAAATATGACGTGTATGTCGTGTAATTCATGATGGTCAGTAGAGTATATCGCATTCATAATAATTTGTATATAGTTATAGGCTTCTCAATGATGGTCACAGACACACGGCAGTCGTCTCGGTCTTGTAAATTTCTACCGTGCAATTTGCCATACGCGTGGATGTACTATAATCATTTTTCTTCTTCCACAAGTACACACGGAAGCCATATTCAGTCATTTAGAAACGTCATGTTATTCGTTTCAGCTCCATCTTTATTATATAAACAGCTTGTCAGCGAACGAATATAAGGAACGACGAAACTTCATGGTCAAGTTTCGTATCCGAAAGATCGATTTTCGTACGCAGCACTATAATTCGTGACTAAATTTCGTTGGAAAATCGTCGTTCGAATCGTTGATCATTTGAAATTTCCGTAGAATTAAGGAGCTAAGATTGAGTTGAAAATGAAAATTTCAAAAACCGCCGCCAAATTGTATAATCCCACGCGATATTTCACGAAAAATGTTTCAAAGTCCCCAATGGTGAGTGAGAAAGATGAAAAAACAAGTCATTATTTATGAGTATTATCGATTGTTCGGATCTCGCAAATAATAAATTAGATTCGAGCGTGATAGGTGGAGCTACGTCATTCGGGTAGAGCTCCTAGGCTGAAACGTCGGACGTCCCTTTTTACTTCGGGATAATCAATTAAACGTGGAACACGATCTCTCAAGCGCGCAATCCTTCTTCGTTTATCGAAGGATCGAGGGCGTCGGTAGGATGCGCGCACACACCATCGGCATCCTCCACCACCGGTATAGACACGAGTGGCAGTTCTCTCGATTTATATCTGCCGTATATATCGAGGAAGTGAAACGTATATATAAAGAATATTTACACTACGTATTTGCACATGGAGCAGTCCAAATTGAACTTGCGTTTTATGAACCCCAGGATTTCTTTTCATTTAATTCTTCCAGTTCGTGGAGAAAAGATCGTGCAAATTTTAAACGCCATTTTGCTTGGATCGCCTCACGGTATTAAAAAAAAAAAAAAATTATTTAATCAATCGGGGATGGTTATCGTGGAAAGAGTTTAATTAACAATTGTCGAACGAGCAGAGAACATTCGATGTTAAAAAGAATTCTTTCGAGACGTCTTCGAATTGTTTGTATAATAATTGTCTTTATTATATTAAAATTTTTTATTATGAGTCTCTTAGTCTCATTATTCGTGACATGAATTACGCGATTGTTACGCTGAAACGAAGTTGATAATGCCCATTCGTTCGTGTTTTAGCTTTTCACATTTGAGTAACGAGTTTGCAACTCCACAAATTCATTATAAATTATGGCAGTATGCGCATAATACCACAGCTCATTAACTAATTATTCTTTTATAAAAATTTTAGCGTAATTACATTCGGATAATGGTTATTATTTTTTGTTTACTTATATTTTTAAATACAATTAGATTTATAAATTCGCCAAAAAAAACAAAGAAATAGTCAAACAAATTTCGCAAATATGTGCGCGTGTGTGTGTGTGTGTGTGTGCGAGCAGACAGAAGCTACAGAGAGTTGACTATGCAGGGACGATGACGAGGTGGGCGAGCGGAAAGGGTCGTACGTCAATTGCGTATTCCATGGGGTATATACCGCAGAGTCCCGAACGAATACAGGATCGACTATTCCCGATTGGAATGAGAGAAGTGGTGACTGCGGAATGAGCATGACGAAGAGAAAAGATAACATTCACCTATCGATATAGCACACGTACCATATGGGCTTTCTCGTCCCAACGCGATCAACGACTCTTCTCTGCGAGTTTTTCAAAACTAAAGTTACCAATAGCATTTTTTTTTTTTTTAATTTTGCAACTCTTGGACCAGATGACGATCATTTCTTTGGCCATTCTCGAGAGTGAAAAATAAAAATAATTTTGCCAAATTATATTCGGAACATGCACCGATGATGACACTTATTCGAGGCTTGTACGAAATTAAAAAAAAAAAAATAGGATTTCCATTAAAATCGTTCAAACTATTTTTTTTTTTTACAGTTTTGACTGCTCAAACGAATCGATTCCCCTGAAAATCATGAAAATATAATTGTGATGCGATTACACATATGAAATCTTGGAATTTTATTAAAAAAAAAAACGGCGCTCGAAGTGCACAAAAATAATGAAACATTTTTACAATTGAAATAATTTTGTTGCAACCCATTTCACCGGTGAACGTTTTTTTTTTTTCCACTTTATACTTTTCGTAAATAAACCGATAAACGAAATTTTCTCTGCGAGATCCATTCTCTTGGTGAGAAGATTCTCTTCGGGCCTGAAAATGGGAATTTTTATTTGAAGCTCTTGCGCAGAATTCACATATAGATAATATGGTAAAATGTCACTGCGCGTAAAGAAATTTTGACTAAAACTTTTGCCCAAGAGCTTCAAACGGATTTTCCTACACTTAGACCGAAAAAAAAACTATTTCAATTACGAAACTATTTTATTTTCACGACTTTTCGATATGACTCAACAATCCTTTGTAAGAGATGCATGAAAAAATAAGAATTAATGAGTGAAAACTCGTGAAAAATATTAGTGAATCAAAAATCAGGTTGGTGATTTGAAAAAAAATTTAGTTTTTTTTAAATTCATTTTGTACAGAATGCCCCGTATTTTATCGTGGTACGATAGAGTTTGCATATACGCTGGTATATCGGCGAACGAAAAAGAGCGAGATAAACATGGTAACACACAGGGCATAGGAACGACAGAGGGTTAAATTGGTCGGCCTCGTCGCGTACTCCTATGAGCTTTTCGTATATGTGCGCGCATCGCGTATTGTGATCCTCGACGTGAAACGCGTAACAAATGAGATCGATGAAACATGACGACAGAAAGTAGCGAGAGAGAGGGAGAAGGGGACAGAGTGTACTCGTTGACTCTCGATTTTTCGGTGGTTTGATGCTCTCCTCGATGACTTCCGCTTGGCATTTTCCCGTTTGTCAGCATGCATCGAGAGAACCAAAGCCAAAGAGTTCTCTATCTCTCTTTCTCTCTATATCTCCCTATTTCTCTCTTTTCACGTTCCAAAGCGGAATTCGAAATCCCGGAAATTGTGAACGTTGAATCTCATATAACGGACACGTTGTGGAAAGTGATTCGGTGATTTGAGATTTCGAAGCAGGGAGCATGGTATCAGATTAAAGTATGCATTTTTTTTTTAATACGTTACTATAATTGACACGCCACGTTTAACGTTCTCCAAGTTTCTCTACCGTCCTCGACGACCATTTTATAGGCGAAAGTACACGATAAAGTAAACCATGATTCAAGCTAAATAAATTTTACATAAATTTGTAAAATAACATGAGTATATAAGTCTCCATGAGAGATGACAATGAAAAAATGAACCTGAAAAATTCCTGTTCTTTCAATTCGAGGCTAAACGAGCATTCGACTCTTCAATGCAGTGATTATTTTCTTCTGAATCCCTCATCGATCGATGGTAGCAGATTATAGATTTACACATTGATCGATAAAATGATAATGAAAATATTGGTTGCGCGAAGTACTCCGTTGCGTTCGTTAATGATGAACCGGTCGAAATTTTGGTTCATTCGAGGATTTCGGCACGATGGTAGTAGAATTATTCACCATCGCATTAGAGTTTACAATTCGTAATGAGTGGAAGCCGATTTTCGCCACCGCATATACGACGACTCCCTCGCACGAATATATTACATATTTCATAAATATATGCGTATACATATGTATTACAATAACGTCAATGTGTTGGTTATATATATTTGTGCGAAGCGTAGGTGCATTATATTTTCATTCGGCGAAAGCGCAACATTGTTTTAAATTCAATGCATACAAATCGAGACGTACACTTGCCTCCGGTTCCACCCAGCAGCGCAGGGAGCAACCGAAAGAGAGAGAGAGAGAGAGAGAGAGAGAGAGAGAGAGAGAGAGAGAGAGAGAGAGAGAGAGAGAATTGCCATTGCGTCAGAAGATGGAGATGCAGGTGGGGGAGGAAACGTGCAAACGTTGGATCCTTATTAAGATAATTCGAGCTAATTTAAAATTCAGACGGGGCCACTGAATTTAAATAGCCAGAATGACGATGAGGCACCTAAAGGCCGTAGTTGGTAGTAGCTTTTCGAGCTATATTCCTCGCTCTACCAGAAATATCCTCCACACCACTCTACCAATGACGTCGAGACGAACCGTGAGATAGGTAGGTAGAGTCAAATGAGAGAATTGCGCGGTGTGGTGCAAGGGCTTGAAGCTGAGTTTTGGATGATATGACTATAATCGTAACCGCGACCACACAACTGCATCATCGCCTTCTCTATATGCATCTGTATATGTATAAAGAGAAGACTGGGGCTACTTGATCCACTTTTTACACTTTAATTTTCATCATTCTACCCGGAATGCTCGATTTGTTTGAGTTTTCATTGACACTCGGATACGAGACTCGTCTCTATACATACGAAAATGATTGCCGAGTGTTCCATTCGATCAGCTTATAGTTTTTCAAGTTCTCCATGTAACCGTCGTACATTATTTTATATCTTTGTCGTAGAATAACCATGGAAATAGCATCGCTGCTCCGAGTAATCCCTGCGTCAAGTAGCCCCAAGTATACAAACATATATATATATAGGTAAAAATATCCAGAGGATATATTTATATCTCGTACTCTCTAGATGTCAATGTTCTACTTCGTTCTCGCGGTCTTCTTCACTTTCCCTCGGCGTCATCTTTTCCCAAAAGCTTCTCAACGCCACTATGAATGCATTATTCGTTCAAACTCGAGTAATATCATCTCTGTGTATGCCTTCTCCCGCTTCTGTAATCTTTTGCCGGAAATTCGTGAGCGGTGAGAATATAGAATAAAGAGAGGAAAAGCTCCCAACTACCGACTAAAGAAAAAAAAAAGAAAACGAAAGTAGCGAAGGTTTGCCCAGAAATCTCGTCAGTATTCAACCGCGAAAAGGTCGACAAAATAAAAAGCGTAGTGCGGGTGAAGCTTGTGTATAATGAAAAAGAGAAAGAGAAAAAAAAATAGAATCCTATGCCAAGAGTTCTCGAGATAAAACAGAGTCAATGGTACAAAGGATATCGCGAACTTTCATGTGCGGAGGGACTTGAGAGAATGCATAGAGAGAGAGAGAGAGATAAGGAACGTTTTTCTTTTGTTTTTCACTGAATACGTGATCGTTCTTTCTAAACCCTTTACGGGCATGGAACATTGGCGAGATTGAACTTATGATATCTGAATGAGCTTCTAACTTTACTAGCAATTTTTGTACGATGGTCAGAGAAAGGGTTAGAAAAACGCTGCGTAAGATGAACGAGATGAAAAAAAAAAAAAGAAAGAAAGGACATTAATTATTCAGATGAAATAATACTAATAATAATAATGACTGATCGAACAAAAACAAATAATTTAAAATTTTTGGTGCTACTAGGAGCTTTCAGTAGCTCGCATAATTTTTTACGTTTGAATTGTTGAACTTTTTAGGGAGTACGATTATCCGCGAAAAATTGGTCAACAAAAGCTACTCGTAAAATGAGTTATTATTAAAATTTCTGTACAAACATTGCTTAAGCATAATTTCCTTCAAACTTAGTATGTAATTGATCCTTTCGGAATGTTGTCTCGATGCAATGTACTAAAATTCTCATCGAATCTAACTCGTGAACACGATTTTGTGTGCAGTACATTCTTAAACGAGAGTAATAAATTGCGACATGGATTTACAAAAGGAGATTAAAAAAAGAAAAACATGTACGCATGTATCAAGTCGCTGCACTACGTGAATAATGATCAGTATAGTCGAAGCAAGGGCTTCCCACATAGAACTCTCGTGTCATGGTGCTTGCTCTTTCGTTCTTATTGCCATTGACGTTGCTCTGGCCTCGGATTAATTAATCGATCAACGATTAAAAATATCGCGGAAGCAATTCAATGACAATAAACTCCGTGGCTCGTGCTACGGGTAAAACGATCGTGAATATTCCGCGTATCGATAGTTTATTATACACCACGAACGATCTTTTAATATTCGCAACACGAATAAAGAAGCATCTCGACTTCCGCGAAGCCTGACTACGTCGTCTTCTTCTTGTTCTCTTTTCTATTTCGTTTTGCTCGGCTTACCATCTCACGCACGCGCTAGTCTTCTTCATGCAATATCATTGTATATTGTATAACTATATATCTTCGTCTGACGTCTTTGTATATATATCTCGCTAATAATAGAATTACAGGAGCCCCTCTCTCTTATTTCTCGAGAATAAGAACCAAGAGTACTATGCGTCGTTGCAGTCACTTTAGTATACATTTTTGTTTCACTAACTAAATTTACGTGAAAATGGAATTATATTCTTCTATGACAATGAATAATTCGATTAGAGTGATGAAATAACCGCTACGGTTGTTTAAATTTTTTTTTTTTCTTAATTATTCAAAACGATTCTCGAGAATTGCACATTTTCTTTTGTATGTCACGAGCTGATATAAAACTGAAAATGTATTAGAGTTGTTGGGATTAAAAGCGATGCAAGTTTTTTCGAAAAGTATGACAAGATTTAATATATTATGCATTTTCATTGAGATTATTATCAACTACGAAATTTTGAGAATCATAGGTATCCGTTTCAAATTAATACCTTGCTTTTTGACGATTCCGCATTCAATCTCGTTTCCTTTATTATATCATGGCAATTATAAATGACTATAATTATCTTGATTATTATTAATATTTATTTATTTTTTCATTGTTTTAATAATTCAGTGCGTTATTATTCCCTACATTAGTGAGCTTGATAATATCAATTTAACTGACCCAATTGCATTAGCGTAATCGGGGATTCAAATCTGCATTCACTTCATATCCCTCTGTATGACTTTAATTAATTGAATCCTTGGCGATACATCCAAAGCGATATATGTGTGTAATACGTTAAAGATGTAAAAATACACATGGAATATCCAGCCTCGAACATCATGAAGATATATTTATATCTCGACGTAATCAACTATCGAGGCAGCACACGTGATTCCTCTCTTTAACAGCCACTGCATCCTCTCTTCCCTGATTGCACTTCTCTGCTTTTGTACCCGGAAAATAATTCGTTAGCGAGATATCGCGGGTATTCCACATCAGCATCAAGTCGATGAGGAATAAAGGGGATTTCCGAATATAATTTTTGTTTGTTTATTTGTTCGCGCTGACCCTTTTCATCGAATGCAAGCAGTCATCGAAAATTTGATTAATCGCAATAAAATATTTCGCGAAGCAATATCGAAAATTAGACTCATATTTTCGAGTAAAATGCATAAAAGAAAAGTTGAAATTTTTCGATTTCCTTATGGCTAATGCCTGTCTATACCTATCGTGAATTCACGGTGGAGGTAAAACGGAAGAGGAAATTTTCTTGAATTTCGATGCATTTCCTTCCTTCCTAATTCTCTTACACGACGTTTTCCCCATACCCTGCGTTTCAAAAGCCGTGTGCATGCGCTCACGATCGTCGATAAAATGTGACACGGACTTTTTTTTATCCCCAGCGATAAATATATATCTGAAGGCTTTTGAGGAAATTTATGTGTCGTTATACACATGTATGCGTAACAGAAGCTGGTGCGAGTTATGAACTACCATTTTTGTTTCGTTATATCCTACCCTCTAAGAAATTTACCGCGGGTATGTACATAAATCAATGACCGAATTTATTCAGAGTGATGCTGCCAAAGCCAGGATTTTTTTTTTGCGTATACGTGGACATCCCACGCGCTTGTCAATTTTTCGTTGACAAAATTCGCATTCACGTCGGATTAGTTGGGGTGTTAATTTGGACCAGTGTGAAAAATCGACTGAGTCATACACGATCCGGGCATTAAAGTGTCCTATCTGTCTCTGGGGTATCGATACGCGAGACATCGTTTCGAATTCTCAAACGTGAGTGTAAGAGAATATCTCTTGGAGATAGACGACGACTGCCTCGTTTGCGCAAATCTTTTTTTTTCTCTCACTCTCTTCTCTTCTGTCACTTTTTTTCTGCTCTTTCGTGCACTCGGAGTATTCAAAAGGGAAGCTCTCGGAAAGATGTATGTATGGAAATACATATACTATATGTTATCACATCACTTATAATATATACATCTATAAACTTTTCTGCATTGAGTATATAGACTGATATACGTACTCTGTATTGAACTGTGACGTTGAAGCCCGTGGAGAAAATAAGGGTTTTCCATTGAGCTGACTCGCTCAATGGCTTGCGTCAAATCGACACGTACGGTAAAAACCGAAGTTATTTATGAGAGACAGATTGTCGAAGGCAGACATCTTTATTGATGTCCCTTGAGGAGCCGATATATTGAGAGGTGGAGAGTAAAAGTATAATTTTTTAATAAGATAAATCATTCCTATTTTATTTTCTTTATTCTGGGAACATATCTCGTTATCGATAAATTACATTTTTGAGGTAGCAATGAATGAATATTATTTTCGGATTCGGAGTAAAGTCCTCCGACTGGACATTTCGGACCGACCTTTTTTTGTGATTGGCGAAAGCAGAATTGTAAAAGAAAAGTTGCTATCGTGTTCAAGATGGCAACGAGTATGAGACGAAGATGAAAAGGATAGGGAAAGACACAGGAAGAACGTTATAAAATTGGCGGTTGGAAAAGCTGTCTCTTACCAATGGTAGAAATAAGCAGCAGCTTCCGTGGCAAAGCAGCCACCAAAATGAGTTCCGCCAAGTCTCTTGCTACGTTTCTACGGCCTTACGTGGACTACGTGCGAGATTTTCCAACGAGCTCACGTCTTATTGGATAAGTGGCCCATTTCCAAATGGTCCCTTATCGACTGTCTCATCATTCTCCTTTTCGTTTCCGTTTCTCTCTCTCTGTGCACTATACGCCAACGTCACCTACGTGTCTCTTTCGATTCTCTTCTCATCGTTGATCTCTTCCCGTCCCGACTCGTCTTTCGCACGCAGGCACATTCACACACGCTTTTTATCACCTTTTCTATTCCTTTCACGACTTATAAACTACCAATTTTTCGTCTTCCACGATTTCCTTTCGCATTCAGGGATGCTCATCTTTCGTCTATTTTTATCGGATTTATCCCCTACTTGACGAGAGATTTTTTTTCTTTTCATTCCGTTGGTCTAAAGGATAAATATATACCTTTCAATTTCAAAGATCAGTCTCAATTGACAATTTTCCGCTGTGAGGCGTTATCGTGATCATTGAAAAATCTAATTGGCCAATCATAATTGCCGCTATCGCGTGTAAGCAGCCAATTCGCAATCAATCATAATGCAAACGGACGGACCATGGGAAATTTAAAAGAGAAGGCATAGAAGAAGCTTTATCGCGCGGAATAGATGGAGTGGGCGAGCATTCATTGTCGAAGCCAAAGTCTCGCTCAGGGCGAAATTGAACAGATCTAAGAGAAAAAGAGAGAGAGAGAGATATAACGAGGGGAGAGGGATAACTTTGAGTAAGGAGAATACTGAGAATGAAATGGACACATTCCTTACGCCAGGCAAGTTTCAAAAACGTTCCACGAGGAGCGGAAATCATTTGACTGGAACGAATTTCCAGCTCGAACGATTCGACGAGAGATCCGCATGACTCTCACGCTATATATACATATACTCACTTATATTAGACATACAGCAATTTTTACGTATATGTATATAACGTCGGAGCCGCGAGAACTGCTTGTGGCGAGAGTGACCAAGAACGATTCGCTGATGTAGAATTTTTCGTGCTCGAGTGATTTCTTCGACGTTGAGTTTGCATAATTCCTGTTCGATGCTGAAATCGAAGAAGCCGAGAGCCCGGGTTATTTCGACGAAAGATAAATCAACTTATCGTAAAACCGCAAAAAATTCGGCACGCCATTAAAAACCTTCTCACCGCGCGGTACAAATGGCACATAGATTTTTCTTTACCACGAAAAAAATCGCCTAAGTCGAAGCAAATTAGTAATTCGCAAATATATATATATATATGTCCAAAATTTTTTCCTCTCCCAAGGAATGAACGAAAAATCATCGCAATGGCACCAGCCATTCATGATTTATCGGCAGAAAGTGATGAGCCGGTAATGTCGTCGGAAAAATATTCAAACGTTCAAAGGCGCACCCACGAACGTATATCACTTCGTCATTTAATTATGTATCGCGTTTCCATCTTAACGTATACCTCGAGTTCTTGGAGCACGAAAAACTTTCCTTCCTCGGGATAAACGGAATCTCAATGAGAGAAAGTAGTTTTGCATATACCTATAAATATATATGTGTATGTATGCCATATGTTGATTTGATACGACGCGACGAGCTCGACCTGGCCTCGCGGGTCTACACACGCGACGTTGACAGCGACAGGGGTCCTCCCCCGTAAAATTTTTATTCGGATATTGTGGATATTACCACGCGACGTTGATAGAGAAATGCAGAAAGATCTCACGAGAATCTCGTGTGTGGTCAGTGCTATCCCAAACCAATCTCAGCGTATAAATTTTCTCAATGTTACTTTGCACCGTTGATAAATGAATACTGCACTTAACTTGATAATGGAGATTAAAGATAATTATACGCGTCTTCAACATCGTTCCATTATTATTTGCATAGAATCGTACGCGAGCACTGGATAAGTCTGAATTTTTTCAATGGAATTGAAAATTAGGCATTTATCACCACAATGGGTTAATTTATGATTTGATTCAAAGATAATGTATAAGAATAGAATCCATTTTTGTCCCGATAAAATTTTACGGTATTGTTATAGTGTACCAAAAGCAATTTAACGAAATATCATTCGTAGAATTAAAATTTTCAAAATAGCGACGTTGCTCGCGTAACTGAAGAACGCCAGGGACGTAATTACCAACAGTAATTTGTATACTTCACGATCTCACGAACGAGCAGCTGACTTCTAGATTATAGAGTAGAAATTATAGAGTTTATATTCGTATATTTATATATATATATATATATACATAATATGTATACCGGGTACATACATTAACTCGTGTTTCATTCAAAAGCTTGTAATGAGAGATTCAAGATCCACGAAGTGTGAGAGAAGCAACACGCTATACTACTGCATCAAGCACTATAGACGCGGTAGGGGCAACATCAGTTGGGTATGGATGAGTTTCCGCAATCCCCGCGCCACCTATATCCGGCAATCTTGTCATACGTTTGTGTCTCCTGTGCTGCTCTCATCTTGTTCTCGTTCGTCGTAAAATGTTTGCAAAGGTACAGGCAGAGAGCAAGAGAGAGAGAGAGAGAGAGAGAGAGAGAGAGAGAGAGAGAGACAGAGAGTAAGAGAGACAAATAGAAACTCCGAGTGCCCCCCCCCCTCTCTCTCTCTCTCTCTCTCTCTCTCTGCATACTCTGCATAATGCATAACGTTTGAAACGCCCGTCTACTATTACTACTTTGCTCTGAAAAGCCCGTCTTTCATTCTCGACTTACCGAGCCTTCGCGGAGCTCCTCTTGTTTGCCTCTGTCGTTAGCCTCTTATTCACACACGCGGGTGTATGCCCTTCTTGTTATATTCATCCAATCTCACTACTATGCAATTCTGGGAAAGATCTGTACTCGAATAGAGACAGATAATTGAACCTGGGACTTTTTGAGAGATCGGTTGTATATATAAGGAAAGATCTACACGGATCCTTTAAGGGTACCTGTAGAATAGACACGTATCCGCCTCCATGACGAAGGATGAGAGGGCATAGATAACTCAAGCTTTCAGTTCGAATATATAATCGAGAGAGTTTCGAAACTTTGTTACAAACTTTGCCATCTGTCTCCTCTCTCTCTCTCTCTCTCTCTCTGTCTGTCTCTCTCTCTCTCTCTCTCTCTCTCTCTCTCTCTCTCTCTCTCTCTCTCTCTCTCTCTCTCTCTCTCTCTCTCTCTCTCTCTCTCTCTCTCTCTCTCTCTCTCTCTCTCTCTCTCTCTCTCTCTCTCTCTCTCTCTCTCTCTCTCTCTCTCTCTCTCTCTCTCTCTCTCTCTCTCTCTCTCTCTCTCTCTCTCTCTCTCTCTCTCTCTCTCTCTCTCTCTCTCTCTCTGAGACGAGACAGACGTGTTTGTGAGACGCTCCATATTATAGCTAAATATTTAGTGGAAAAAGTCGCGAAACTGAGTGAAAACTGGATCAATGTGATCGGTTTGTGTGGTGATCATTTTGGTCTATCGAATGGCTTGATAGCTATCGGATCAACGGTGCTAGCAACATATTCGTGTGTCAAAATTTTTTCACCTGTCGAAGGTGATGTGGACGGCCATTATCGCTGCCACGGTGTCACGACACTAGCATTAAGCGGAGCGATTAAGCAATCACGGTGAACGTGTTATAGTTCTCGGTTGGGAAGTGCCGGTGTACGCGTCGGTAACTTACCAGCTATGGATTACGAGGAGTATAGATGCTCGGCATGCAAAAAAGCAATTAGTAAGCATGTAGTACAATGCAAGAGCTGTCCGAAGCTGTTTTACCACCCAGGGTGTGCAATTAAACATAAAGTATATGATAAGAATCGTGAATTAGTACAGTGCAAGGGTCCATTCATGCAATTTACAGCAGAAGAAGAAGTTCTGAAGAAGTTGGAGCAGCCCATAGGGGGTACCAGAGAACGAATAGGATCGACTGGATCGGCAGGAGGATCTAGAGGTATGACACCGGGAGTGGTTGATGCTAAAATAGACTGGCTGATAAAAACAGTGAAAGCAATGAAGGACGAAATCGCTTGCAAGAGTGAAGTGAAGAAGATGATTCAAGAGATAGTTGGTGCAGAAATGGGAGGTGTGAAACAACAGATAGAAGAACTGAAAAGAATGATTCAGGGAGAAGGTGTGAGCACCGCAAGGGTAACCTACAGCGATGCAGTGAAAGAAAAAAAAAAAGAAAAGGTGATTATCATCAAACCCAGAGTGCAACAGGAGAGTGAAGAAACAAAAAAAGCGATAAAAGAGAAGGTTGATATCAAGAGTATGGCGGTGGGTATAACGAAACTGAAGAAAGGTAGTAAAGGAACGGTGATCCTGGGCTGTGAATCGGGAGAAGAAATTGAAACACTGAAGGCCGCAGTGCAGGAAAAAATGGGGGAGGATTTTAAAGTTACTGAGTCAACACAGTTGAATCCGAAGATAAAAATAGTAAACGTGGAAGAAGAAGAATTAAAACTAACCGATGAAGAACTAGTTGACACAATTAAAACGCAGAACGGGATAGATGAAGCCGAAGGAAAAGTGATGAAAATTGTGAAAAGACTAACGAAGGGAAGAGAACAGGAGCGAAGCAGAAGAGGAACCGTCGAGGGCTCGATAATACTAGAAGTAGATGAAGTAACTCACGAGGAGCTACTGAGAAAAGGTAAGCTCAGCGTGGGTTGGAGAAAATGTCCGGTTTATAACCACGTCAACGTAAAGCGATGCTTTAAATGCTGGGGCTATTATCATATAGCGAAGAATTGTATCAGAGAAGAAACCTGCTACAAATGTGCAGGAAAACACAATGCAAGAGAGTGTACAGTGAATAAGAGTAAGTGTGTAAACTGCTCGTTTAAAAATCAAACGTACAATCTGAAGATAAATGTAGAACATAGTGCACTCGATCGGGAATGTCCAACATACAAAAGAGCGATGCAAGAAGAAAAGAAGAGATCGGGATGGATAGAGTAGCAACCACAGAAGGAAGAGACGTTATGGTATACAAATGCGCAAAGTCTGTTAGCACATAATGATGAGTTGCGTTACCAGGTGGTTGACCGAATGAAACCTGCAATTATTGCGTTATCGGAGACGCGGGTGACTGCTGAAATCGGAGACAGTGAAGTATATATGCCGGGCTATAGTGTAATTAGGTGCGATGCAGAGAATAGGAACACAGGAGGGGCCATATTATACGTAAGAGACGGTATTAAGTATGTACTAATAATGAAAAATAAAATAGAGTCAAACTGCTGGAGTGTAGCAATAGAGGTCAATGACAAGATATATAAAGGAGTTATAATAGTGGTGTACCATTCACCGAGTGCGTCAGATGCGGAATTTATAAGATACATAGAGGATGTAACTGAAGAGTTAACAATAAAAGGAGATTGTTTAATAATAGGAGATTTTAACATCGATGTCAAGGTAGACTCGTTCTGTAAAAAACAGTTAATAACAGGAATGTTAAGCTTAGGGATGAAACAGTATGTCAATGAGCCAACGAGAATAACGAAGGATAGCCGAACAATTATAGACCTTGTATTTTCAAATACAAGCGTAAAATTGCAAGTGGAACATGAACCAAAAATTACAGATCATGCGTGGATAAAAGTAGAATTGGGAACGGGCAATACAGAGAGTAAACAGAGAGAACTTAAGAGCAGGAACTATAAGAAAATTGACGTGAAAGAGTTTACAGCTGTGCTGAAAAATTCCGTGCGACAATGGGCAGATGGAGATATAAACCAAAAGGCAAAGATGTTTGTCGACAGTATAGTAGAGAGTTTGGATATAGTAGCACCAAAAAAAGTAGTTAAGATTCCGAGTGTATGGGAGGGTAAAAAATGGTACTCTGATGAGATAAGAAGGGCAGCCGACAAAAGGGATAAAGCCTATAGAGAAGCAATTTATGATGGAACGGATAATAATTGGGAACAGTTTAAAATAGAAAGGAATGCAGCGGTTAAATTGTTAAGGAAAAAGAAAAAAGAATATTATGAAAACAGGATAGATTGTAATAAGAATGACCCGACAAAAATGTGGAAGACCCTGAAAGAACTAATTAGAGGAGAACCAGTAAGAACGACAGAAATTGGAAATATAAATTTTGAAGTGTGGAATGATGAAGCAGAGGGAAACATGGCTGACAAATTTAACGTGTTTTACGTTGAAAGTATTAATAAAATAGTAAACTCTATACAGAGAGATATATCAGGAAGTCCGGGTAGAAGAAGAATCTTGCTTGGTGGCGCTGCGGGAAACAAAAGAAGCATAGAAAATTTTGAGATGATAGGAGTAGAGGAACTCGGAAAAATAGTTAACGGACTCCCGAAGAAGAAGGGTACAGAAGAAGGAATATCAAGCGAAATAATAAAGATGGCGTTCAGTGCATTAAAACAGGAGTTTGTTGATGTAATCAACGAATCCCTGAGAGAGGGTTGTTGCCCTAACAGTTGGAAAATGTCTACAATCATACCGATTCCAAAGATAGAGAAACCAAAAACAGCGAAGGATTTCCGGCCAATTAATAAGTTACCATTGTATGAGAAGGTTCTAGAGTTAGTAGTAAAAAGTCAAATTGAAAAATATTTGGAAGCAAAGGAGATAATAACAGAACATCAATCGGGCTTCAGAAAGCAATATTCATGTGAAACGGCGATTCAAACCGTGATTGACGAATGGAAATTAAACATTAGCGAAGGGAAAATAGTTGGAGTAATTTTCATGGATTTAAAACGAGCATTTGAGACAGTGGATAGAGAATTGTTAATAGATAAAATGTCACAATATGGAATTAGAGGTAAAGTGTTAGAATGGTTGAGTTCGTACCTAGAAAATAGGACTCAACAAGTACAGTTTAATGAAGAATTTTCAGAAATTATTGCGACAAAATATGGAGTACCACAAGGATCCGTATTAGGGCCTCTGCTGTTCATTATATATATAAACGATATAGTCGACATATGTCCGGAAGATTGTGGAATAAAAATGTTTGCTGACGATACATTAATATATGTTACTGGCGATAGTAGTGCGGAGGCGGAAACAAAGATGAATAGGGCATTAAGCATAGTAGAACGATGGATGAATAGGAACAAATTGATAATGAATGCGGAAAAGACCAAATACATGATTGTAAGGAGTGTAAGGAAAGAATTGAGAGGGAACATTGTACTGAAATGCATGGATGGAACCGAGTTAGAGCGAGTGGAGGTAATGAAATACTTAGGTGTAATGATAGACGATAAACTGCGATTTAAAGATCACTGTGAGTATATGTTAAAAAAGATCGGTAAAAAAACGAGTTTTTTGAATAGGATAGGGCAATATATATCGGCATACACCAGATGTGTCGTATATAAGGCAATTATAGCACCACACTTCGAGTATTGTGCAACACTGCTCGTGGGTGCGGGTGAGACAGAGTTGAAAAAACTGCAGGTAGCGCAGAATAGAGCAATGCGAGTCATATTGCAATGCAGTCGGCACACGAGGATCGATGATATGTTACAAGCGGTTCAGTTTATGAGTGTGAGACAGAGACTATATTATAATGTGTGTATATTTATTTTTAAGGCCGTGAAGAGTATGTTGCCGAAAGAACTGGCGAGTAAATTCAAAGTTGTAAAATCTAGAACAGGTCGGGTAACACGGCAAGCGGAAGACATTGCAATACAATTCAGAAGAACGAGAAGTGCGCAAAAGAGTATGTTTTACGAAGGAGTGAAAATGTATAACGCGTTGCCAATTGATATCAAATACTGTGAGAAATTAGTTCAATACAAGTGTATGTTAAAAGCATTCATTGTAAGCGAAATTAATTAAGTGCAATACAATGGTAAGATTAATATGTAATAATATGTTCAACAAATAGCTGAGAAAGCTAATAAACATCTATCTATCTATCTATCTATCTATCTATCTCTCTCTCTCTCTCTCTCTCTCTCTCTCTCTCTCTCTCTCTCTCTCTCTCTCTCTCTCTGTGTCTGTCTCTCCGTTGGTGTAACTTGTAACTTTATATCTGTAAACTGGCTGGATCGTGCTATTTAAGCCAGCCTCGCATCACCATTGATACTCCATTGTTATCTCTGCATTGTTTCCCGAATAACTGAATTAATTATACCAGTATCCCCGACAAGCTTCGGTAACAGTACGGTCGTTCATGCGCACTGAACCTCGAAGCAGTTCGGATCATAAGACTTTTTGTTACATGTTGTCCATGAGTTGCTGATCGAAGGATTTTTTTTTTTTTTTTTTTTAATTTTCATTTTCAGAACAATATCGCGAAGCAAACGCGGGACGTGACACGATGGCGCTGAGCTACGAGCATAAGTGGGACTGGTAGAATTAGCGGAGGGCAGAGACCCCGCGAATAATCAGGCCGCCAAGGATCGCCGTTCACGGTTATCCTTAAGTCGTCATCAGGATGATGATAGCAGCCCTGAGGATTTTGGCGTTGATCGCCCTCGTATCGCGCAACGTAGCTTGGCCGCAGGATCCAGTACCGCGACTTCACGTCAAGCACCGTAAGTTTCATTAATTTTTATTCCCATATTATTTTTCTTTTCTCATATTTCTTTCTTACGTCCCATATAATGGCAGTTTGACTTCACATGATTGCTGCAAATATATACTTAACATGAATCTTCGTCGCGCACATCTTTTAGATTTCCGAAAGGTATAAAAGTTTGTTCGATTACAGAGTAGCTGTTAGTTTTCATCCTTCGGAGTTAACCACTTTAAAAATCTTTCTTCCTAAATTGTATTCACTCTATGAATTGCAAAAATTTATCACAAATTCTAAGAAACATGCTCTTAGCAATGCTCTTTGCAATTATTTCAAGCGCTAGCTTCCACGGTAATAAAGAAAAAAAAAATACTTCACTTATTTCCCACTGTACGACCCCTAACTGGGGATGCCATCAGAATATTTTCATATACTGCATTTAAATAAGGTTACAAACCGCGGTAAAACGAAGTGCCTCGCTATGTCTTCGCTCTCCCACGTTTCTTTTGTGCGTCTAAACATTGCATTAGAATGGTCGATGCTTCGACTCGAAATTTCTCGTTATCGTCGACGGCGGCATCCTCTGCTCACTCGAATCAGCGCCAATAAAGTCCAGACAAGCACACAGAAACACAAAAACCTCAATGATTAACCCCGAATGTTATTGCTTCTTATGTCTCTTGATTAGCGATCATAAATTCTTCATTCAATAAATCGCGCCCTGCTTCTCAACCAGCTCGACTCTTCTGCCATGCTGATGTCTTATTCTCTTCGCGTTAACCCACAAATTACCCCCGGAATAGATATCCGCTGCACAGCAAAATGTCGGAACAATCGAACGTATCGAGATGGGAGAGAAGTAAAACGGATGTAGCCGTGAGATAATAGTCCCGTATTCCTATCGTAGCAGTAGTACAATTTCCGTACTGCTAAGGACCCGAACAGTTACGAAAAACACGTGAATTCAGACAAGCCTCTTTTGTAGCGTGCACGTCGCTTTACCCAATGTGGAACAAGCGTATACTCGAGAATATAGTCGGTCTTATCGAACTATTACGTATAGTTGAGCGGCATTGTGCTTGATAAGTGTACTTTGTGCGGTACTTTGAGAAAACTATCGCGAGCATAGACGATGGCTGAGGAAATTCGTGCGAGTATAATATAACCTTGCAGGATCCGTAGACAACCGTAGTTATATACAATTATCGGCAGTTTAACGGACGAACGTTTAGTCATCCTGAGTTGAAATTGTCATACTCATTGCTGTGGGTACGAATGCCTGAGCAAGTACCGGAGATGAAAATGAAAGAATAAAATCAGTTCGTGTTTGGACTGTAGTTTTTTTTTCAACTGCAGACAGGATTATTGCCTTTTGTGCTGGTAGTTCTTGATAAAGTTCGAAGATGAATTAATCCTGCTTTGCCAAATCTTATCCTAATTATCGCAAGCTCAGAGGAGATCTCATATAGAGAACAAACTGACTAGCTTAAATACCTTTACATCGCGCATCTTCCGATGCATATGATCAAGATCATAAAATAAATCGACACTCGTGATCGTATGACTGTAGATTTTTTACTGAGAATTGACCCAATTTCACGACTCTGTTCGTTCAATAGTTTCCCCATGACGTACACTGCAAGTTCTTAAACAATGGCTAGGTGATGGTTACTGTTCCCGTTTATCCTGAGCGCCAACCGTACCATGAATGTACAGCATACCTATAGCTTGTACCAACTTGTACAGTATATAGTCCGATTCAAGTGATCGTAAAGGCACTTGAAGGTTCGAAGGCTGTTCACAAAGACTCTCTGAGAGTATACGTTTGACTTAGTCGGTGTTCATCCTCTCGATGATGATGGCTCTGGTGATGTTTCCTTTCGTCCTAACCCAACAGCTTCACCTAGTTTCGATCTTCTATCTGTATAACATTGCTACTCCTGCTACCACCGTACCACTATGACGCTAGCCCGAAATTCTGTGGGCTACACACAACTCGTTTATTGAATTTGGCGAGTCCTGTGATACCTTGTAGATCAGAAGCTCGGAGAATCCTCGCCTCTATGGTCTTCCCGAGACTCGAAACTATTGCTTCGCAACAACGTCTTTGTCCTCACTCTCCGTTCCTCCCATTATCCTTGCCTTCTATTTCTAGTTCTATGTATATCGTTACGTCGAACATAAATTCACTTTATCGGCTTCCTTGGTTTTGTACTCGCGCTATTTTATCTTATTTATTTGTCAAACGGACACTACGATTTGCGATATTGTATGGATAGCACGCTATACCTATTGATTGTTGATACATACGTTGAAATATATGTGCACGATTTATGGCGTACAGTTTTATTTGGTCCGGAAAGAACGGCGAGATTTAGCGGATACCCCGTGTCGTTCTGCAAATCTTGGCACCACTTGTCACTTATTCTCTTTTCATCCTGCTCTCGTTCATTGATTCTTCACTCGTTCGCATTTCATCCTCGTTCCACCCAATCGTCGCATATATATCCCAGCCAAACTTTAGCCTCTCTCCTTCCCTTTCAATCACGCGGATTCTTTTTTTTTTTCCTCGTTTTCCTCAATCCCTTGTTTATTTTCTCCCTTCCGACTCACCTGTGGCTCTTGCTCGACAATTCTCGCACCGTGTGTTCCGCACTAATCCCTACATCGCTCGACTGTGCTCTGCCATGGGGAAAGAGAGCCCGAATCTATCCTATCGAAGTTTACACCGTGGTGAATTTCCAGCGGGATTTGGACACCGCTTAAAATTGTACTTCTGCTTCTTGACTCTGTCAATGCCCCCCCCCCCCCCCCCGCCTTACTAGCTGGTCGAGTAGATTACCGCATCTTCGTATTTATCGTATACGCACGTATATAACTATATGTGTTTATGCTTTGCAAATATTGCGATCTATATACAAATTCGATATCCCGACGACGCCGAAGGATATACTACGGGTATAGTGCTATACGAGCTATACTGCTATATTGGAATCTATATTGAAACATTTTCGAGAATTCAACGAGGACTCTTCATACGTTCCGGTGAATTCAAATATTGAGGTCCTAGAGTTTCGTATATAATGACTTTATGCCCCTATCGTGCCTTCTCAACCACTTTGACGAAATCCTATATCGACCTATATACGGTCAAGTTGGCTAACGCGTATTCAACATGGCAGTGCCTAATATTATATGTATATTATACATCCGTGCTTTTTAATATAAATATGACACTTAATATACCGCGATACTCTCTACAGCCGCAACAAACGGTTTCTGTGAATATTCCATCGAGTCATATATGTTGTACGTGTCCATCGATAAAATAGCATATGCCAATATGATGACATTATCGTAGCTGGTTTCATGAACATTTTCAAGCACATATTTGGTGATTAGTCTACGATACTTGCGAAAACCTGAGGTACTACAATGCTAACATTTTTCATGGTAACGAGCATCGCGAGTACTGGGAAGTATCAGTATTTTTAATGATGGAATGTCCGATTGAAATACTATTTTGACGTTTGAAAAAATTTGGTACTGCGGCGCCACTGAACTTTTCCGTTGTTAGCCAAGTTTTCTGTGTACTTTAACGAATATCATCATATCCGTTTCTGTGTATAACTGCAGTACCAACAATGATGATTATCGCTCTATAGCACACGTCCTAGCCAATACAATCAGCTTTGAATCATGATGTAACGTCAGTATAGCCCATGATCTGCATACGGAGTTCCGCGCATCCGAACTCAATGAGAGTATACCAAGGATATTGTTTTCATATTGTAAAGGTTCACGTCCCCGGCTAACAATACAGCAAAGGACACTGTAGTTGGATCGTTTGCTTTTGGCCTTGATCTGCAGACATTGGCTACTATTCCTCATACTAAACTCCACTCTCCTTTGATTACCGCTCTCACGATCGTTCCAGCTCTCCCAATATCTGCAACCATATATACGTAAATCGGTGAATTGCTTCTCCGTCGTGTCGCTTTGAAATGCCCTTCTCCGTGTTCTCTTTGCCCTCAAAGTCATGAAAGTGGATCCGAGAGATCGATCGTGGTTCATGCTTCCGGCACACTCGTATAAATTCGTTGAGAATCCCAAAGTCGACGTCGACGTTGAAACTCGACGACTGTGCAAGCAGGTCGAAATAGGGACGTGAGCCCCGCAAGGCATATCCGCTCAAAAGCCACGTTGTATACGTTATATATATATATATACGTAAACGCGCTCGTATAAGATGAAAAGGATAGAGGGTCGGATCGGGGGCTAAGAGGCGAACAGCTGAAGGTCCTGGTCCCGAGGCTCTGCTCGGAGGAAGAGTGTATCTGGCGCTGTCATCGTAGTTGTCGCATGAACGGAAAGTCGGGTGGAACAGAGAAAAGGGAATACGGCGAAACTTGCACCGTTAGAGCCTTGGATCCGTATAGTAACGTGGGACAAAATATATATACATGCGTGTATGTGTGTGTGTGTGTGTGTGTATCGGTAGAAAGCGAAGAAACTGTTAGTGAAAGAGAAAGAGGAAAGAAAAGGGATAAAGAGAAGATATAATCCAGCTCCAGGCGGGAAAATCCCTTTGGAGCTCCACAGGTGTTTCGGATGCAGCTGAATGAACAGAGGGTGCAAGCACGCGGCTGAAACTTATCCACTTTCAACTGCACACTTACCTTTCATATATATTTATATATAAAAATATACATATGCCATACGTACGTCATTATATACCTACAGCAAACTTTTTTTAAGTAAAAACTCCGTTAATCTTTGATCAAACTCTTTTCAATCGCCCCTTCCACATTCTCTGTAAATGTCATGAGAACTCGTATTTCGCTCGACGTGTTTACATACCCTCTCATGCGTTTTCACCCTCGCTCGGTAGTACCAGAGAGTAAATTCACTCTTTGCCAATTTTGTTAACCAGTTTTCCGGAAAATACGCGCCTTTATGGATTTCGAGAGAGCGCCTGCTCTGGTACGAAATACCGGTGGGAGCTTTGCAAACCCCAATCGTTACCCACCCCGACGCTATCTCACCCTGTCGATATACTGCCTGATGTGAGAGAGAAACTATCTGTGGCATTTCCGGCACATGTGTGTACTGTTATATGTGTTGGGTGATAATCGTACACTCTGGCATTTGGTTCCTCTTTTGTCTAATGATAGGAGGGAGCGAGAGAGAGAGAGAGACGGAAAGCTCCGAGCGAATTACACGTTTCAGTATGGTGTACATCGAGATTGACACGGTTAGTACGTCGTTGCTGATGTCTATTATGTGTTGTGTTCTGGCGCTGTACCATACGGCAACCTCCGCTCGATTGAGTATCCGACCATATATCGAACGTGTGTTCATTTACAGTAGCACGTAGTATTGCTAATCCTCGATTTTGCTGGACAGATTCGATGCGTACCATTGACGAAATTGGATATGAATGATTGTGCCTTTTACGATTGGTTATTACGACGGCCCCAGTTTTCAGACCGGATATTTCTCATGTTTCGAAGATTGTATCGGCTGCCCCGAAGCAAAAAGAGTCGTGCACCTACGCCGATTCACGTATCGAATCATGTGGGTTATTACCCACACTTTTTTTTTCCTTTTCGACAATTTATATGTACACTGTAAAAAAATATTCTGAAATTTAAGAGACAAAAAATGATGAAATTCACAAACCCTGGGTAATGAAATTGAAATTAATACATAAAAACTCGAAATTTTATATGTAGCTGTCAGAATAAAAAAAAAGTACTGAATTTTCAAGAACTATCACTCTACATTAATATTTTTCTATTAAATTTGTTAGACTATCTTGAAAATTCAAAGCCTATCTTGAAAATTCAAAGACTATTTCGAATATTCATAGACTATCTTGAAAATTCAAAGACTGTCTTGAAAATTCAAAGATTGTCTTGAAAATTCAAAGACTATCTTGAAAATTCAAAGATTATCTTGAAAGTTCAAAACAAATTGTGAGTTCTTTGAGTTTTAAGTGACTGTGTTTGAAATTTCATTACCGTAATTGGTTATACGAAATAAAGGGTGAAAGACGGGATCACCACCATCCCTTGAGCAGCTCCCAAAATACAACTGATCAAGTGTTCTCTGGCGAGTCAAATACATGATATGAATTACGAAAGTTCATAAGCAGTTGATAGTGTAGTGGGTATAGCGTGCTAGGAAGATAGATAGGATAATAGGTAGGTAGATTGCAGGTTCGCGAGTCCCCGTCGAGGAGAACAGAATCCTATCGAGTAATCCGTGCAGGATTTTTTTTTTTTCAGTGTAACCCTTCTTTGACCTATAACGACGACAAAATGTGCGTATGGAACCAAGCAAGAGATATATATTCAATATAATAGCGTATATTAATTTTCACATTAAAAATTTTATTTGTGAAATTTAATGTACTTTTTGAATACTAAATTTAACAATGGTTTGAATTTTCAAAACTACGTATATTAATATTCAATTATTTAAATCTTTGAATTTTAATATACAAAACGTATTAATTAATTGCTTAATTGCTTAATTGCTTCACACACTTTTCTATTAGATTTCAAACAGAAATTTTTAACAGTGTATAAATGCACATCGATATAGGCTTTCTCTCCGACTTTTTGGTCTAACGCCTGGAGCAATGCAAGCCCAAGCTTATCCTTTTCATTGTGCATATACTGCATATTGCACATTTATTATACACATGATTTGATATAATAATACGTATATATAACGATCATCTTGGCCGTCATTGCTACTTGCTTGTGCTCGTGTTATGGCTGTACGGTAGCAAAGTAGCGCTTGAAGGATGTGAAACTCGACGAGGGTGGGTACGTGCCGTTGCACCGAGTAAAGCGAAAAATCGCATGCTCCGCGAACCCAGCTTTCCACCGCCGTCAACGATACGAGAGGGTGGCCTCTCGCGACTCATGGTATGTGGGTCAAAGTTTGCATTTGAACGACAGAAACCGTATATATTTTCTATATATACATATAGAAGCTTGTTGGCAGAGCTCAAACTGCCCCCCCCCCTCCCCTATTTCTCTCTTCCTCGTTGTGCTCTCCCAAGCACACCATCAGGCAGGCAGTACTAAGCTTGTTAGCCAACTAGTAGTTAGCGTGATGTGAGCTGGATGCGAGTGAAAGGGATAGATAGATATGCATATTGTGAAGAAGAATATAGTACCCCGAGTGTCCGGGGGTATAAAGAGTGCTAGGAAAACAAAGGGGTAAAAGAAGCGGTTGAATGAGAAGAGACGAAGATGAGCAATAACATGATGATAGGATGGGAAAACCCGTAGCGATAAAAATAGGCGATCGAAGAGAAAAAAAATGGAAAAGAAAAAAACAATATCATAAAAATAGGATATACCATGCACGTTGATGCGTATCGAATATTCCGTGGGAAAGTGCATACTATGGTTTATGGCTTGGGTGGTCAGCAATCTTTTCCCTCGTGTAAAATTCACGAAATCACGGATCAATAGCGCGTAAAGCTTGTAATTATCAATGCAGCTCTATATATGTTACACGAGTTCACGGGAAAACATTTACCGGTTATTAAATTTTCGCGATCGACACGACGCTGCGCTGTTGTTGATCAAACTTTATCACGATCAATCGATGCGGCGTTTCATCGTGACTTTTAGTGAGTCTTCGCAGTTCTCGTCCTCTCTCCTGAACCGATTTTTTGATTTCTCCTTTCGAATTATTATTATTTTTTTTTTTTCGTTGAAAACTTTATTCGACTCGTTGCACGTTTTTTTTTTTTATTCTTTCGTTTTTCAACCAATGTTCCGCTTCTTCGGCAAATCCCCCCGAGGTAAACTTTCACCAAGGTACATAATAATGCTTTTTTTTTTGCTGGTACACGCGATTCTTGAAGATTCATGAAACGTAAGCGACAGAAGAGAATATGCTCTCGGGTAAATTCGTTCCACTGTTTTTTTTTTTTTTTTTTTTTTTCGTAATTAATAACTGTCGTCGTCGATCATCAGTCATCATCATTGCTCAATCGAATTATTTTACCGTGTAATATTCGTTGATGACGAAAATAATGGAATATGGTAAAAAAAAACTCGGTCAAACGATCTCTCTTCATCTGATATGAAGTAAATCAGTTCCAGATACTAGGACGATAATTAAAAACCCTTGCATATTAATAATGATATATTCTACGTATATTGCGTTAGGCACTTGTGTCGCGGTTGTTTTGATTACGGTTTCATAACGCATATTATAATCATGTCGACGCTCGGGTTTCTGCATTTCCGGTTTCGCTGTTTGATTTTATATACTGACCATTCACGCTTGACTCATCCATCGTTGTTAGCGGCGATCGTTTTAATCATCTGGTCTGTATACGCGGTTTCTCATCTCTGCATTCCTCTCATCGTACTATCTCTCCCTCTCTACCAAGCTTTGAAAATAAACTGCCGTTTCTGTATCGACATGTGGATGTATTTCGTTCATGAGTTTAACGTAATACGAGCGTTATTTCTCGGCACATTATTCATGGGAGCTCTATCGGACCTCAAAGTATTTTCCCAATTATTCACCTGTATTCACACATCGATTACCACCTATCGCTGTCGGATATCCACTTCTCGGTTTCCTCGGTACCCCAAAACCCATGCATCTGGCTTTACGAGAATATATTTGATTCAATATAGACGCACGCTCCTCGTAGCTTGCCAATGAGATTTGTCAATGGGAGAGAACATTTTTCGTATTTCAAAAACTGGTATTGAAAAATTTGTTTATATCCTCAATAGAATTCATTGCAGGAACGTGAATCTATTTTGTACATCAATTTATAAACCGAGCCTATGTATGCATATGCATAAATCCTCAATTTTCCATGAGCTTTAATTTCAACACTATATATCCGGAACTATATTGCATAAATTTTCATGAAAACGTTGATTAATTAACGCGATGATCCTTCAGAGAGGATACAGCTACGCTTCAACGAGTGCGTTCAACGATATTGCAGATTATACAATGACAATGAGACGAGACAATGACCCGCGTATAATACGGGACGGAAAATTTGCAATTACACCAGACAAATGGAAATTCAACATTTCACAATTTCTTTGATGTTTACGTATACAGAGATAATACAACGCGTTTATCTACTAATACGTGAATGATTGTCAATTTTTGAAAAGTGCAATTAATTCTAGTGCATTTTTATTCATTACGAAAGTATATTAATATGTATACGAAGGAACGATGCTGGAAATGAATTCGTTTCTAAAGAGTTTTTCATTTTACGATAATTTTTCATTGTCGACTGACCATGTTTTTTTTTCTCGTTTATCGCTAGAAATAATTGCGTCAGCGTTGAGTATTTTGTAAAACGATAAACTCGCATGGAACGATACTTTTTATGACGTATAAACCGATCGAGATATCATCCTTTGACATTTTCACATCAACATCTGTGAAAATTATGTGTTCCATAAAGAAAACTTGAGGACCCTACGCAGTAGACTACCGGTTAGATAACGTAAATAGATCCTTGAAAAAAAAAAACTATAAAATTCAATCTGTAATCGCCATATTTATACCTTTCGAAATTGTTCAATATACTTCGGATGTGAAAGGCTACGGTTTTTTAAAAATTATTTCATCATTCACCATGGGAATTTAAATGTTCTTGTTTTTGGTAATTAAAATAAGAATGCTCGTAATAACGAACTGTATTCGGAATGTTATAAAAAAATCGTTAAGAGTTTTTCTTGCAACGGCATATTTATAATGTATAACTTTCAATGAAAGCTCACTAACCCCCTTCCCCCTTGATCTATAATTAACCGCTCTCCCATTTGCCGACAATTCATTCCTTAATGAGGCATCGATAGGGTATCTGAGGGAATCCGCTGCTGGTCGTTAGTGATGGGAAAAGACACAGAAGGCCGAGAAAACTTTTGGCGCTTATCCGCTCTTTTCTCGGATGTTCAGAAAATAAAACGATAACTCTCCTTTCCATCCGTCTCTCGATTCTCCGAATGTCATATATTCCACTCTGCCCTAACTTCACTAGATAAGCTCAACTATTATCTCTCTCTCTCTCTCTCTCTCTCTCTTTATTCTCGAGAATTCTCACGCTCGATCATGCCCAAAAGGCTATGAGACAGACGGCTCACCAGTCTCATTCAATCCGATCTCTCGCGAGGTGATATAGTCTTGTGGAATAATTCAACGGATTCGCTGAGAGAGATCTACATTTTCATCGGGATAAATCTATCGAGCTTCCACTCTCCTTTGTCGCTTTAGCGGAAACGATAATGTCGATGTGATTTTTTCCCCGTATATTTTTTTCCCTCTTCAATAAACATTATTTCTATGGGATATTGATATTGGATATTGTGAAAAATGGTTATTGTAATATGAATGAAACATTTATGTTGCGGCAACGTGTATATATAAGCATGTTTCGACTTCAATGAAGCCGATATGCGAAGGACGAATGGAAAAGCTCGTAAAAGACCGGGAAGCTCGAGGGTATCCACTTCCGGAATAACTTGCTCTCCTGTACGTCTTCTCGTATTTTGGCTTGACCCCAACTAACCCACTTACCTCAACACGTATCTATACAACACTACTCGTAACGCTTGCTACGGTCGAGCTTTCACGGTATTTCTCTCTCTCTCTCTCTCTCTCTCTCTCTCTCTCTCTCTCTCTCTCTCTCTCTCTCTCTCTCTCTCTCTCTCTCTCTCTCTCTCTCTCTCTCTCTTTCTCTCTGTCTAGAGAGATGAAGTTACTTCTAGACTCCATATACCCTTCTACGTATATCGTCGTTGAAACTTGGCGTTAACTCGGCATTTCGTGGTCCAAACTTCCGTGAATGTATGCAGAACATTGCGTTTCGACATTAAGTACGTTGACCCAGAGCGTTTGATACGCTTGTGGAACAGAAACATGCTAACTGAAGCAAGATGGTCATGCTTTTTGTTCTCTTGACGATCCCTAACTGTCAAACTTTTTATTGGTAGCGCAATTTGCCAACGAAACACACGAAAGGTCATTACCGCCAGAATACAAATCGCGCGTACTCCAAGACAGTTCAACGGTGATGAACAGTGGTGAATAAGAGAAGCTTGGAAAAATTTCATTACGATATACGAAAAAAAAAAAAGTTCTCTGTGCGCTACCAGGCCAATTTAATTCACACTGATATATTCAACACCCATCGTTATCAGTGGCAATGATAGTAGAGTATAATCAGGAAATACTGGATAGCTGGCATAACGCACTTAGGGTATTCCACAATTTTTATTTAACCACGGTGGCCCGAGTGGAAAAGACCCTAAATTACGTTCAAATAACATTTCGGTGGTTGGTGCTTGCAATATGCTGCGCCATTCTACGACCCGACTGTTCGTATATGGGCTCGGAAAATGCAACTGTTTCGTACTATAGCTACCTATATACGTACATATATACGAACGGTGCAGAGGCTAGTATAGATTATACCTTTACGAAAGGATATGTGCTGAAAAGCCAGTACTATGAGCAGTACCGCGGTACTTTGGCACCAGCCACCAAAACGACATAGCCCATACTGAGATCGTACGTTAATATTGGTTAATCGGAGGGCTCGAGACTAAATATCGAAACAACAATGAGCCCCTGACGTCGATACTGTGGCAATGTAATGAAGAGAGGACAAAAGAGAGAAAGAGAGAAAATGAGAAGCAGGGTGGGTGCGGGCTAACGTGCAAAACCGTAGAGGGTATCAGAAACGAACAGGATCACTATCAGCCAGTCAGCTATCGCGAGACAGCTCTACGTGAACCTCTTTGCGGAATCATGAATGTGCGCCGTGGCGTGTGGATTAATCGTCAGTGGGAGCTGCCGCACACCAAATCCACGTCCTCTCAAACACACACATACACACATACACGCGCGCGCGCGTAATCAACGATGAGGAGAGAGCTGAGAAATTCTGGCGACCTGCCAAAATCTTTGGGACGAAGCATCGTAAGCTTTGGCCAGGAATCGTTGAGTTCTAGCGCCAGAAATCGATGGGTGATCCCTCTAAATACTGATAGACGCCTGCTCGTGCTTCGGCATCAGATCCAAGTTTACTTTCTTCGTTGTTCTTTTTTTCTCTTGTCGTTGTCATCGTCGTTATCGACGCTCCCAAAACTTTCGAGTCTTCGATTAAACGACCTAGAGGCTGAAATTTATACCGCTCGACGAGAAAAATTTATCGCAAAGCCACATTCTACTATTGACTTAGTTCAGGTGAAATTATAACTATGAGAATTACCCGCAGCGAGAATATACCAGAGAAAATTATTCTATCGTGATAATAATACAATTGTAAGACATCGATTCTGTGGTGTGATATATTTGAAGGACATTCACTCGCTTATAAAGTGGTCGCTTTGTTTCTCTAGCGACAAAGTCTCATGAGCTCCCCATTTTGCGGTCGAACGGCGGACTATGCCCTGTGTAAGTGGCCGCGATCCAGCTGTGTCATGATCATTTGCTTGCATATCGTCAAAAACTTGGAAAAAAACCAACGGCCAATCTCTCGATACGGGAGGGTATCGAGTTTTTGTGCTATTGGCGTACTTGTCGAGTTAATGCTGGATGACAAACGAGAAGAGAAGCGAAAAATAGTTGAAGCTGGCTAAAAGCTTCCGTGGCTTTGTGATAATGGGCGAGTCACGCCGGAAGCGGAAGATTCATGCTCGAATAGGCCAATGAGGCAGAAACTAGAATATAAGAGAAAAAGTAAAGGAAATCGATGATAAATATCTCGGGCTTTGGCACCAACCTTGGGACCAACTGCTCGACGAAGTTCACTATACGTCTAGCTAGGTTTTACTATTTTATGTATGTGTATACTGGCACATATATGTATATAAATCGGCATAGGCATACGTCTCATTCTCTTTTCCTCTTTTCCCATCGCCACGTATCACTCCCAGGGGTATATAGGGGTATATATAGAATTTTACCGGAGTGTTGGTGGGAAGGAGTAAAAAGTTTTATACGGAAAGTTTTCAATACTGCACGAGACACAGAGCGCAGAGACGCCGTCATTTCACGCGAGATTGGTCTTATACACTCTCAAACACACACACGTATTATGGACACAAACGTGACATTTCAGAGGTTCAGGTGAATCTGTATATATATATATATGTATATATATATATGATGTCGGTACGTAAACGCTTTCACCCTGCGCGACACGTACCTGTTACGTACTCTCGAACGCCTGGAGAATCAAAAACTCTCGCGAAATTCTACGATGCTTGTCTCCTTATCACGAAAACACGTCGCTGTCAAATAAAAAGTTTGATAATGCAACTGCTGGGGAAAATTGAGCACCAGTCAAAGATTTACAAGATAGTTGGATGTCACGAGAACCATGTCTTTTTTCATCATCTTCATAAAACATCAAGTGACCCAGCAGCGTCTGGGCGTCAAGTAATTAAAATAAAAGTTTCAAGAGCGCCTACCGCATTCTCATCTACGTCAAGTTGGCGCAATGATCATAATATCACAAGTTCCTATCGTATTCGTGAAGCTTAGCGCAGTCAGAAACTTTTGAAAAATCTTCTGGCCTCATTCCCGGTTGTTTCAGCTTACAAACGTGAAAACAATGAATTCCCGGTGTATAGCACACCCATAAATATAGCCCGAATGGATTTAAGACGAAAGTGCGTCCTATCTTGAGAGCCCTCGAGGCTGGCCATACAATCATGCACATGGCTGATTGGGTCACGTTCGACGATCGATGAGTGGTAGATGCAAGAGGAGACATCTCCGCGTCTATCTCTAAGCGTAGCAAAGGAAGCATATAGGAAGCCAAATATTGTACGTATTGCACATCCACAGTAGTAGTGTGTACCTGGGTGTATGGGATTACATCACACGAATACAAATATAATTTCCTTCGTGTATCACATATACGTGTATACATTTTCACCGATTCCACGGTAGCGTTTCGTGAATCTTCTGCCATCTTGGCGCAACCACGTCTGGTGGTTCCCGCGATATATATGTATATATACATAAGGTAGGATGTTCTATGGGAGAACCAGAGCTGAACTTATCAAGGACTCGTGCAAAGTCACGGCACGTAGAACCGCAGAGCCTGCGGACCAGCGACCATAAGGAATACACCCAGCAGCAGTTGAGGTGGTCGTGGGGCAGCAACAGCAGAACCACTATACCACCATTCTCGAAGTTCCGAGCGATTTAAGCTCCTCGAACATCGTTTTTTTCATCCATTGCTCCCATTTTTCTTGGATTTTCATGTAGCCCATGAAATGTGCCGCCGACAGCTTTTATATTTTCATGGTGGTAGATCGCGAGACATGCCACATGAGGCTTAATGCCCTTCTAACTTAGGCTTCTAATGCACAAAAACCGTTAGTGGTTTTTCTCGTTGAGTGGTCGGAAACGTTGATCCTTCTTGTATTTCCTGAATTTAGTAACAAACCAATAGATTGAAGAAACTTAGCCTCGCGTGCATCGCGAGGAACCCGTGGACCAAAACAGAGAAAGAAAGAGAAGTGGTGTATGTGTACCTCTGTTGCTATGTTCATTTATTTATTGTTTTTTTTTCTTTCATATATACGGGCTTGTATTTCACCTCTCCGTTGCCTCTGCTGTTGCAAAAGCGCTGCTGTGTTTTCACAAAGTTGCGGCGCTTGGGGGGGGGGGGGGGGGGGTGTAAGTAGGTACAAGAGGGAGTAAAACGGTCCTTCGTCTCGTCGTGCTATACTGAAACTCGTAAATCATCAAGAAGATAAGAGTTTTCCGCTCATTTCTGTACAGTGCAGAAACGCCCTGGTGCCGAGTTGGATGGGATGAGGGAGAACACGCTTGGGAAGATCGAGGATGGGTGTAAGCAAACGCGTTGCAAATAACTACTATGCGTTCATATATACGTACACGTGCATATAATATGTATTTGTGAATTCAGCGAGGTATGCGATATCTGCATTTCCTCGTACACCGTTATACGCGTATACGATAAATACGATACATAAATAAGTCCGCATTTACATGGTTTACATTTCTCCTTTATTAAATCTTCGTACACTAAGATTTCCGTTGAATAGTACCGTTGACACAGAAATATTTTGCTCCACTTCACCGGCACACAGCAGTCCCAATCCTCATAATCCAAACAATCCCGAGCGGACCGTGTGTCAGCGTGTTTGCATTTCTCGATTTATCCCCCACTCGAAATTATTTATATGGCATGGATACTGGTACATGCTCGTTGGTTCAGGCTATCGATGGATGCGAGACTAAGAATAAAGAGAGGGTAGGGAGGGAATAAACGGAGGGTTCGAATCGGTGATTATGACAATGCGGTTCAAAAGACATTCCGGTGTTTGGCAGTGATAAATTGGGACTGTATAATATAAAGTAGGCGATGTACACATAATTTACCTCGTGGCATGAAAAAAGATGAAGTATTTCGCACCCATGCCACGAATTCAAAGCTGCAATTGATAATTTCAGCCAAAATCCATATTTCGTCTTTCGTTTCCTCGCCGATATGTTGGGTATAAGCAGGTATAGGTATGGTCGAATGAATCATATAATGAAAATTGAGTTGTCTCTATCTACCGCTTGGATATAGTTAAACATTTTCACAATGCCTCGAATGCCTATAACACTTTGTGCTGATTGTTTCACCAAAACATCATACAGTGCATTGAAAACTATTTCTAGAGCGGTTTTGTCTATGACCAAGTATAAAACAGCAACTTATGATTAGTCGGGCCCCAATCAGGAGTAACGCAGTTTGCTCGTTTGGAGTCAACGCGAAGAGAACTGAACGAGTTCAAAGAGTGTCCTGAAATTGCACAACCAAGTAGCACAAAACGCTGATTACGCCTGCTGCATTATTGCCAGAAGTTGTATTTCCTTATATATATATAAAAAAAAAAAAACCTCGGAGTTAAAGCTACAAGTGCAAGAAACTGCGGTGAAATGAAGCTATTTTATCCTACCGGTTATGTACACATGCTTTGCAAACGTTAGTTAGCTGTACGAGTATACCGTCACACGTACATGTATATATATTTACACATATTCACCGTCTGCGTGCTATAACGTGAGCAGTTAACTAATACCGAGACTTTCTGTAGGTCTGCGCTGTGTGTGTATCCATTAGACGTGCTTGCTGTAGAAAAAAAAGTCGTGGCAGGTCCCAGTCGGTACTTCGTTTAATGTACTCTCTCTCTCTCTCTCTCTCTCTCTCTCTCTCTCTCTCTCTCTTTCTCTCTCTCTCTCTTGTACCAGCCAAGATACGCGCTGCGCGTGTAATCGCACAATGTACATTTCGCCACTCTGGTGTACGATATGCATACATATACAATGACATTCATGAAGAATGTATAAACACATACGTATCATTGTTACATCTGTATCGTTTCATGGTGCACACACCAGTAGCAATCTCTTTGGTTACCTCCGGCACCTTCACATTTTCGCGCACCCACATCTATGTTCACATCAACACGGATAATGTTCGGTGGGACGTTGTGGGAGAATATCTCGTGCGGTTGGAATCCCCTTTGGGATCCTGTTAATGTGACCGAACGTTAGTCGAAGTTGTAATCCAGACGGTGCAACGGGACTCTCTGCCGAGTTTACGTACAACTCTACGGTAGCGTGTGGCGTGGCATGTGACGCAAAACCCTCGACGAATAGATGTGGACGTAGTAGTTTCCGACCCGGAGGAGAACGAGCGATAGACACACGTATATGTATATACACGCCCGGGCACAGTTAGCTATCTACACACAATTCCATATCCACTAGCAAAGCTCTCGGAGCAGGAAGAGGGTGGAGAGAAAGAGAGAAAATCGCATATGGGGTAGGCAGAGATGAGAGTTGAGTGCAAACGAGTGGAAGTAGAAGAGGCTTGTCCACATATAGTGCCTATATAAGGGAGTTCTGTGCTCGGATGTTGATGCTGGTCGTCGGGTGCGGAAAGGGGGCTTCGATTTAGTACAAGGTTAGGACAAACGCTACAGTCATTGGCGGTTCGACAAAGAATGCCTACAGTTATATATCGACATTGCTACGTCGGCCTCTGTCCAAAACGTTGAATGAGACAATTTCTAGAAAATTACCGGGGGCATCTAGATGGCCGGAAGACTGTATCTCTCTTGTTTCACAGACACAGTGACGCCACAGGGGGTTACCAGTCAGCTCTGGCAAGTCACCCAACTGAACGGCCCGACTAACCCTCTCATATTCCAAGCGTGCTCTATAGTTTTCACTAAAGTTTACTACAGTTTGAAACACCGCTTTGGCTGTAGACTTCTTGGATATTATACAGCGCACAACCGAGTGTATGCATACATATGGTACTTTGTGCCTATGTACGATATACGCATGTGTATCATACGGTAAATTGGATGTGTAGTGAACAGGGTTGTAGGGAGGAACTGCTTGGTATATGTAGATGGATCAGAGTACATGTTGAACGTTACGAGAGGCTAACCGTGTGTTGAGAAGAGGTTAGTGGCAGTTGATAGAGGGTCTCGGTGCTCGGACAATGCTTATTGCCACTCGAGGCAAAACGAACCTGCCACCCTCCCTTTTCCGCCTCTCCACCGTCCTCCCCTATCTCTGTCAGTATCTCTCTTTCTCTCTCTTCCCTCTCCAAGTTTCTAGTACGTTGCTCTCCAGAGGTTCTATTACTCCCACTATCACCATCGCTTTACCCGTCTCTCTCATTTTCAACTCACTCTTATCGATCAGGCGAACACAGTTCCACCACCAGCAGTTTGTATGCTCTAAACCTCACTTTTGCACCGCATTATACTTTGACGCTGCCTATCTCTTCTCATGGAGCTGAAAAAATAGAGAAAAAAACTGTGTTGCCAGGTAGCCGGAGCTCGATATGGATCTCCTTCTTTCTCTCTCTCATTTTTATCATCTTTTTTTCCCGTCCTCATCTGTTCGACGAGCTCGTACTTCGCTGCGTAGAAATAATGAAGAGTGGTTAACAGTTTGGTTGCGCGGGTCAGATACGAGAGTTAAGGTAGTTGTGCCGCAAAGAGAGTTTTCTATAGAATCGGCTGAAATTCGGAATACAGTTTCATTAACGTGAAATCTAGGTGGACAAATTATTTCAGATTTTTCTCCCGTCTGGAACGCGAAATAATCGCCCTCAAAGTTGGCACTTTTCACACGCGTTCCCCATGTTAAGTATATAGAAACCGCATATCGCTAATTTTAGTACGAAAACCGTTCTATAGATTTTTACAAAAAATTAGCATATGGTAGAAGGATGTTTCAGGATTGATGATAAAAAAAATCGGAATGATCTACCGTTTAGTTTTTCGGGAATAATTAATCAAAGTTACCCGCTATCTACGGGTATAGGGCATGAACGGTCAGACTCTCTCTTGTTATATGCGTGCTCCGCTCACCGCGCACCGCCGCACCATCGTTTCCGCTTATTCCCCGTCGCGGGTCGCGGCACAACTACCTTAAGAAGATGTGCTTTGAAGTGTAGTGGCGTGACGAAAACGGGCTTCTCACCGCAAAAAATTTTCTCGATTATATTTTCCTTGATTATAATCGTAAGCACCCTCCATTTATCGATTGTCCAGTGGTTGGTTCAGTAACTTGCCGGAGCTCGGCTCAGGAAATTTATCTATAGCTATAGAGATTAAGAAATTAATTACGGTTTGATTGATATTGAAAGGCGTTGGAACAGTTTTTTTTTTTTTTTACGAAAATAAATCCGAAATCTTTGCGCGCGAACAATGGTAGTAAGATAATTTTATGATATCGTCGCGGACTAGAAAATGACGTGCTTCGGATGGAAACTAATGAGAGTTGAATAGAAAATTTGGCGCAATGCGAGATCAATCACCTCGGCATATGGCGGACATATGCTCCGTTGTTATAGCGTGAACCCTGAGGTACCTCGTCTCTAGTCTCCCAGGATCTGTTCCCATTCCCGTGAATTCTGCAGACAGGAAAAGAATGAACGAGAACGCGCTGGCGATCTTACGACCTCTGGGACAAAACTTATCCATGACTATGTCTTATCCCCAGCTCTCCGTTACTACCCCTTGCATCCAACCACGCTCAATTCTCATGCTTCCCCGCTATCTTCGTTCTCATCGCTGATCTTTCTATTTCTTTCCCCTGTCCTAGCCAACAACACCCTTCCTCTCTCATGTCCTACGCCGATATAACGTGAACTCTGTGCTGGGTTGAAGTCTCCGTTCTCTCTCGACCCTGTGAGGCCGGATGATGATACAATGCGTGCAACGATGTCGCGCAAATGGCGTATCATAAAAGTCTTCTGGGCTCGCCTTCTCTTCCTCTCTTCCTTACCAAACATTGTCGTGTTTACAACATCGCGTAATAATATATCGTATGCATGGCTGTTCTTACGTATAGCCATCGGGCAAAGTCTCCAAAAAGTAATTTACTGCAGCACATGTTGATAATTTAAATTTAAAAAATTTGGATCCGTCAACTCGGGATTATTTCAAACGGCTGCACACTTTTTCTTAAATCTCAATGTTTGCTGTAGTTGACGATAATGAGCAAATATGAGGATTACCGTTTGTAATTAGCAGCGCAAATTTTTTTTTTTTTATCTAGTTAGCGAAAACCTGAGGCAAGATCCCTGAAACGTGAATGAAATTCATGAAAATTTCGTGATGAACTTTGCGAGATAATCACTTGTCGTTGTATCGAGAGAAGGTTCGAGAATAATGTCTGTGACCCTTGTGCGGTATGACCGCGAGCGGAATGAATGAAAAAAAGATGTATAGAAGGCGGCCTTATATGCCCTTGCTAAACCTAGCCAACTTCCCTGACTATTCACCCTTCTCAACGTTCTCGCGACTCCGGATCGATGTCTCCTGCTTATTCCTCTCGACGGGTTGTATACGTATGGTCGGCATATAACCTTCTATTCCCGTCACCATCACCCAACCCGCCGCAGCGCGCGCGCGTCTCTGCCGTCTAGCGCAAACATCGGATTATGACACGCCTCGCCTGTTCCAACAGCCTCAATATACCTAGATACAAGTGCTGTGCTATACAGTAATATCGTATATTAGTTCTTCTCGTGCTCTGGCATACTTACATATGCATAGACACATAATGTATAATGCATGTGTATGTACAAAATGCCAGATATACTCGGGTAAAACGGAGCATTCAAAGGTATAACCAAGTTGTGTCATGGTTCACATGGTTTGCAATATTTATCATGGGTTCTCCATTGATTTTCCAAAGACTTGGATATAAATGTTGAATCTACCGTACACCCCGAATATCAGTGATCCTGCATGATGTTTGGAGTTACAAAGATTGACGAAAAATCTTTCAAAGTTCAACGGACGTCCCCCTTTATTCGCCCAATCGAACTTGCAGTACGTGTTAGCCTCGCATTAATCCACACATCCATGTATGTCATGATGCGTGGAGTAATGGACGCGTTTGATGCCACACAGGATGATGCACGATGTGCCGTGGCACATGCGTACATATATCAAACCTTAAATTATAATCCATAGGGAGAGAGAGAGATAGATCTTGTACGTGATATCTGCCTCCTACATATTATATATTATCATTGGTTTCGCGAGTACTTGGGGGGTTTGAGCCCGTCAACGCTATACACCAGCTTGGCTACCTAACTTTCATGTATACGTTATACGTATCCATGTATAGACTCGATAACTCCGATCACGTTTATGAAACGCTGGAACTCGAACTCCACCTCTCTGCGATGTGCTTAGACGTGTGGCAGCGTAGGAAGAATAAATCACGATTCCCCGCAATGACGTTAGGCGCGATTGAAGAATACTATATGCTGTACATAATTATGCTTCATTTGTGCACAACCCCGTGACTTCATGAAGAAACCCTAGCACATAGTCGAAGAAGACCTTCCAAAAAAAATGTAGGAACCAGTTGGGTGCTTTCGTTGATAGCAGGCTGTGATATAAAATGGTATGAAATTGAAGGTCATCAGATAATAATACAGAGAGTGATAGCTGAGCAGGGGTGATGATCGTCTCTCCGAAAGTGGAGAATCAATGAAAGATTGAATTATCGAATAGTGATTAACAAACATTATTGGCATCAACATAGACAAAATGGGGTGAATTCCTCATTGCCATTCGTGCAATATGTCGATATGTCGATTCTTAATAAGAATAGCAAGTTTCAATTTGAATTTCATCCTATTTAGCTCATTTTAGTCCAAATGATTCTGCTAATCATACGCAAAATAGCACTCAAGTAACGATACCCGTACGTTTTCCCCGAGAATATCGATCGCAAAGCACACTTTTTTTTGTCGCCTCGGGTCAAAACAATGAATCGAATGAATTGTCCGTACCTAAGAGTAGCAACAGATTGGCTACACATTTCATGCCCCTCTCTTATATACGTATATTCTTCGCAAGCGGAGTGCACTCGCAGGTGCCGAGAATAAAATAGAATATTTATTGTATGCAAAGCACGAAGCGCACCAACAGGCATGGTCGTGAGAGACCACGAGGAGGAGTCGTGGATTTAGCAGGTTGGTTAGAGGGTAGAGAGATACAAAGAGGAGGTATAACGTGTGGCGGAGTAAAGGAGAAGCGGAAGATATAGGCTTGCAGATCCGGAAGAGAGAAACTCAGCCGGCTGTATTTATATATCCGAGTGGCACAAAGCGTTGGATACTCCTCGCGTGGTCGCAGGTAAAAAGTGCAGCAATGCGATAAGCCAAATGCGATTTCTCGAACGACTGGAGGAGGAAAGAAGAGGTTCGCGGTAAGGACTTTAGACCGTCTCTCGTATATATACACGTATTGTACCTTTCTTCGCACTCCCCACCCATCGAATATCTCTCTTCTCGAGTTTCGAAAGTATTTACGACGACACGGGCAGATTTGTGACGGTAAAGCTTTGCCCTGCCTCGACAAAAGCTCTCGGTTGTGTATGAAAATAATAAATGGATAAAAAATACAATTTACTTTTTTACTCGGCTATTTTTGTACCGAGTATGTATGCGTTACAGCCACGCAACATAAAACTAATGATATGTCACGAAAGTGCGTCGAGTGTCAACACTCGAAAAGTGTTTTTGCCGAGCTCTCGTCACTCTTTTTTTTTTCCTCTCCTCCTAGCACATATGCTTTTCTCTCGGTTCTCTCCATTTTTATCATCTCTCGGGTCTCCTGTCATGGCAGTTTAAAAATAGTGCTTTCACCAGAATTGTCCAGCGCACAGAGAGCGAAAGAGAGAGAGAGAGAGAGGGCCATGCATGTGTGGCCGAGAGCAAGCTCGTGCGCCCCCCAACGTTAATTAATTAATTCAATCAAATGGGGAGGCGAGAACAGAAGACTAATATGCGAAACGTCCCGGTCTGCGGATAAATACTCGAAGCTCCCCTCGCTCCATGTGACAGATAAACTGGGGAAGCTTCTGAGTTCTATTTTTTTTTTTATCGATTTAATTTTAAGCTTCTTCTATGCGGACACTGTGACGTCAGTGTAGCTGTCGAATCGACCGAATCTTATTCGTGTATATTTTCGTCCAAAAGTAATTTAAAAAATCATGCAAAGAATGTCATCCATAACAAGGGGTCGATGACAAATTTAGACTCACAAAATTGAGATGACATAAAATCTCACAAGTTTCGATGGTTCGAGAAGATTTTACATTATTAGCAATGATATAATAAAACACCCCTGTAATTAAGACAGGTACACTCTGTACGCGCATTACTCTGTGCAAATTGTGTCATCGGTGAATATGAGTAAACGTGAAAACCGCGCAATGCTTATTTAATGGGTTTGATGTACATATTAGTGACTGGAGGGGTGGTGCACAGAGGCATATGAGAATTGTCAGAGATTCTCTCATAGCATCAGAAATTTGGACCGCATACATACGTTACGAAGCGAACGTACTCCACGGCCCTGCCAAAAAGAGACTGCGAGAGCCTTGACAGATTACGTGCAGACTACTGGTGGCTTCAGGGCGAGGCCAAACACATGGACGAGTTGAGAAGAAGAGCAAGGTTAAAGAAGCTACAGCAACAACAGCAACAGAGAGACGCCAACAGAGCACGCCATGGACAACACGGTTAATTTACCCGAAAAATAACGATGGTGCACTAGCATCACTTTCTCACATGCACATAATGTAAATATTGTAAATATTGCAGGTACAAATAGTTCATACCCATTCCCAACACCCCCATCCATTCCTATCCATCTCGACCCCCCCCCCCTCTCCTCCACACACACAAAAAAGCCCGCAGAGGCAAGCTACAGTGGCATGGTTTTTTTTACATTAAGTTTTTTTTTTTCTCTCTCTTTTTTTACCATAGCCCCTAAGTACAAAGCGAGTATTAAATACCAGATATAAAAAAAAAAAAAAGTACACATAATATGGAAAAATATATTAAATCTTATAAAAAAAAGTGATTTGGTAAGACGCAGCACTGGATGACAAGCCAAATGTTTAGTATAATTATGGATTAAGTTAGATAAGGTTGTTTATTACTTAGAAATGTAAAACGAGAAAACCTGAAAATAAACTACCTTTATAAAACCAAAAAAAACGAAGCGAACGAAACTGATATGACCCAGCTAGTAATTGACAACGAGGTTTTAATTGATTCATGTGGCAATCAGATTGAATAAAATGTAACGTAAATGTCCTGGAATATCGCATTGTCACTGCTCGATTGATAATTGGAAATAATGACTCTCGCATATGGCACACGACAAAAATAACAATTCATTAATTTTTCGAATAACTCAATATCTAGATTGTACCGTGTGCTACGTGAACTTCATTCGTTGTCAATACTGAAGAGCGATGAGACGACTATTCTTTCATTTCACATTTATTTTATGACCTATTCGATCCGAATAAGCGAGTACATATAAATGACTCTCGTTCAGTCGAGTTTTTTTCGATTTTGAGGACACTCATGTATCGATTTTCTTTAGAAGAGGCCTTGCAATATAATAATGAAATTAATATACAGTATTGAGGAAAAAAACTAATTCAATGATTCCGTAAAAGAAAAAGGACTCGCACCATAGATAGTGTAAGCTATTTTGTTTTTTTCGTTGAAATACTTCTTGCAACTTTTGACATCAGAAAACTCTCATTCTGTTGAAATTTTGCCCGCGTTACTTGAATGCGACGAAAAAACAATTCAAGTTCTTCGTTTGTATCTATTATCTCGCCATTTCAATATCACTGTATATACTTGACACACACACACACGCACACACACACATTATATAAATGAGGGGCAAAATTCACGAGATGATATCAGCAAACTCTCGTGCGACGAGCCGACGTTTTCTCAGTCGACACGAGCCACGATATACACCGTAATCCCACGCACGTCCACCCACGTGTATCTCTCGCGCGGCGTTGAATTTTCCATTTTGGCACTTTGGAAAACGAGAATAAATGTAGGTATACCGGGAATAAATGATAGAGGCCATTGCTAGCTTTATCGCTCGTATATGGCCTCATGGATATCCATGAAAGAAAATTTTTTTAATGGCTTTTTTTTTTTTTTAATAGAAAACGAGACATTTTTACGTAGAATTTTTTTTATGTATTCTCACGTTTCAATTGGATCGAAAAAATTAGTATGAAAAACTTTGCAATTTATTTTTTTGAAGGAAAATCTGATGGAAAAACATTCATGCTCGAAATAGGAGTCATTAATCACAGATGTCGCAATATACACAGGGGAAATATGCGATTTACATTTAGAGTTTAAATAAATGTATTGGCAGCGTGGAATGAATTCCACTTTATTGAATTTTCCATCTTTTTGGCCATTCCTCACTTTACTTCTGATACATATATTATATATGAATATAGATAGATTTATATTCATTCTATATCACTCTCCGGACGAGTGGAACACATCGAAATATTACAAAGTCCGTATCTCCAATTTCGATTTCGAATTGATATTCGGCGGAACGTCATGCACTATGGCCAAAGTGTCGCGTCCTTTTCCTATCCTGCTGTCCCTATGCCCTATTCTCTTCTCTCTATCCATGTTCACCCGTATTCCCTTTCGACATGCCCGAGTAGATTTCTATAGATTCGTGTACCCATGAAAGAGCATATCCAGGAGTATAATAATGAAATATCATGTCGATCAGCACTCATGTACCGGCACTCACACGATGATAGAAAAATATCGTGCTCTCGACGAAAACTGAGGCCTGGGATACGACCAACGAAATAGCGATATTAATTGAAACTATATATGTGCGATTGAACCAACGAAATCACTGGTTGAGCTAACCAAAAATTTAGTTGATTTAACATCGCTATTTCGCTTGACGTATCCGAAGCCTCTCGAATTTCATTGGCTCCGTGATATTTTCTATCGGTCCCGAGCCATTGGCATGAAGGAATTTAAGGTAATTCCGTGATATTCGCGGGATATGCATGGGTCTGTTTCTGCTTGGCATCGAATTCCCTCTGTATGTTCGATGAAACGGCAGAAAAACGCTCTTCTCGCGCACTACACGGAGTGTGTGTCATTCCAACCGCGAATTTCGATCCGTGAACCCAATCCGCTCTGACACCTCAAACGTGTTCCGCCCAGGACGTGTAACGAAGCTCCGAGCTAGCGTTACACACACGTTCATACAATCACCGGGGCAGTGCTCCATCCGCATCAGACTTGCCCAAGTTGATTGAAAGCCAAAGAATGTGATTGATTGCTGCCGAGCGAAAGAACGAAAGAGTCGATGAAAGATTATATGCCTTGCGGCAAGCTGAATAAGCCGCGAATATCCATTGCTCCATTGAAGTTGAGCAGCATCAGCTATATGTGTGCGGCCACGCAGAATGTTCAGAGGTGTGAGACGATAAGTTTTCGCGCGATGATTCACACTCTGGTTCTCGTCATACAAAGCCAGTGTCTCGAATGCGAAGGATTTTTATCCGTGTCCGTTATTGTATCACTCCTTCTTTAACTCGTTTCTCCGCGCTTCCATTAGATATATTAGACATAAAATTATGATTCTCGTTTGTCCGTATAGTCGCGCAATAAAATTGAGATTTTTTTTATTTTGAAGTATTATCAATTGGAGACTTGAAGTTTTTGCACTTGGTGTTCTAAAGAACAGTCTCACGATGATTGACACGTGTATATTTGAACGATGACACTGAAAAATCAATCCTCTTCATTGGGTTTTTATATTTATATCGTTCGTCTTTTCACGTCACTTTCGTACCGAGATATCTAGCCTCGCGGTTTAATTTCTTCTCTCTATATATATACCGATCTCGGTCATCATTCTTTCTCTCTATCCGTCTTTCGAACTGTCTCGTTCTCACTCTCTGACACGAATGTGCGAGAGACACGAGCAGTCTCTATATACCGATCCATCCATCCGATGGCGAGCGAGGTGTCGTGACTCTCGGCGAACCCGTTAAATACGAGAACGGAAGGCTCGCGCGAGCGATATCTCGATGCAATTTGTCGTCGGGCCATTCTCCGAGTGTTCCATCTACACTGTACACCATCACCAGAGAAAGGGAGAAAGAGAGAGAGAGAGAGAGAGAGAGAGAGAGAGAGAGAGAGAGAGAGAGAGAGAGAGAGAGAGAGAGAGAGTCGGAAAACGAGATGGACGCACATGGACGAAGCAGAGCTTGACCCGTAAATGACATGACACGATTCTCTCTCTCTCTCTTTCTTTCTCATTCTTTCTGTCTCTCTCACTCCCGCACAATTTCTCGCTCGCAACTCGACAATGTCAATTATTGGGTCAGCTCGGTATCCAACAACCCATCTTGGCCTCCACAAAATTTGCTCCTACTGAAAGTGTTTGCGAGGTGTACAATTCTATTATTAGCTGTAAAAACAACTAGGACGAAATCGAAGTGCATCGACGATCTTGGAAAAGAAAACAGACTGGCTCTTACAAAAAAAGGTACAGTCTCATGATTAATGTATTTTTCATGTTTTATCGAACGACATCTGCCTTTAGAGTTCAACAGAGTTGCGATTCTGAATCCCACGCAACCTTAAGTATTTTTTTTTCGTACGATTGTCTTTGGCTGGAAATCGGTCTTTCCCCATGGTGATCGAGTATATTATAGATCTGTACGGAATTGAGACTTGGGAAAAAATATTTTTGCAAAAAAAAAACTTGTCCTAGTCGGAGATTATATTTTTTTTAAACTCTTTTTCCGAGGCCTCTACTTCGTATAGATGTACCGTAAAGTCGATCGCCACTGGGATCCAACTATTACCAGCCCAAAGTAATGAATAGAATAGAATCCAAAATTTTGGCACAGAAATTGAAGAAATAATTTTTTTAATCCTTCCCTCTGGCTTCTAATTAGCCTAGAAATGTGTGATGTTCATCAGTAAACAGAATCCACGTATTTTCAGCCTAAAATGATGAACAGAAAAAAATATCGAAAAATTTTGGGCCGTAAAGTAATGGCAATCCTCATATGCCAGCTACAGTCGGGAATTGAATTTTTCCTAAGCGTTTATTTCGTATAAGTATACTAAAAAGTCGATCATTACTGGAATCAAACGGTACTTAGCCGAAAGTAATGAATAGAAAATGGGAATCCAAAATTTGTTTACCGAAAAGCCGAGCAAAGCCTACCAACTCGCTACACTGTAAAAAAAAAATGGTAAATTCAACTCGAGAAATCGAGTTGAAAAAAATGAGTTAGAACAACTCAAATTGAGTTGGGTCAACCGAATATCGAGTTAAAGCATGTACATGGAATAGTTGCTTCAACTCTGAAATCGCGTTAACATATTCGGTCAAAACAGCCACCTAACGAGTTGACCGAACTCATTTCAGAGTTGAATCACTCACAACAGAATAGTTGGTCCAACTTTTTCTGCAGTTCGTTCGACTACGATAATTGAATGAAACAACTCAATTAACAGCTCTTTGAACGAAATATTAGGTTGATTCAACTACATTTGTGGTTTATTCGATTATCATGCGTCGTCATTTTGACTCTGAAAAAGAGTTGGAAGGACTCGATTAATAGTTCAATCGACTACATTATGTGGTTCTATTTATCACAATTTACGTTGAAACAACCCTTTTATGTGGCTCTTTGTACTACCATAAATGTTCGAAACAACTCTAGAAATAGCTCTTTTAACCAAATTTTAGGTTGATTCAACTACATTTGCAGTTTATCCGATTACTATGCGTCGTCATTTTAACTCTGAAAAAGAGTTGGAAGGACTCGATTAAAAGTTCAATCGACTACATTGTGTGGTTCTATTTATCACAATTGATGTTAAAACAACTCTTTTATATGGCTCGTTCTACTACCATAAATGTTTGAAACAACTTCATAAGCAGCTCTTTCAACCAAATATTAAATTGATTCAACTACATTTGTGGTTTATCCGATTACTATGCGTCGTCATTTTAACTCTGAAAAAGAGTTGGAAGGACTCGATTAAAAGTTCAATCGACTACATTGTGTGGTTCTATTTATCACAATTGATGTTAAAACAACTCTTTTATATGGCTCGTTCTACTACCATAAATGTTTGAAACAACTCCATAAGCAGCTCTTTCAACCAAACATTAGATTGATTCAACTACATTTATGGTTTATCCGATTACTATGCGTCGTCATTTTAACTCTGAAAAAGAGTTGGAAAGACTCAATTAAAAGTTCAATCGACTACATTATGAGGTTCTATTTATCGCAATTGATGTTGAAACAACTCTTTTATGTGGCTCATCGTACTGCCACAGATGTTTGAAGCAACTTTATAACCAGCTCTTTTAACCAAATATCATGTTGATTCAACTACATTTGTGGTTTATCCGATTACTATGCGTCGTCATTTCAACGAAAAAGAGGTGGAACGACTCGATTAAAAGTTCAATCGAAACTCAAAATATAAATACAAAATATAAATATAAAACTAGCAAAGTTATGTGAAAATGAATCTATTACTAATCAAAATCGTCAAATGGTAATGGTAATGACGCATTCAATTTTGTAAGTATGAGTCAGCATGCAGCGTATATGGGAAAATTGATGAACGAAATTCAATAGTAGTCGATAGCGCAATAGGTAGCGTCCCGGGTTAGTAAGCAGGCATTAGGTAGGAAACTTGTAGGTAGGCGGTTCGAGTCCCGGCTCAGACAGAAATTCTGTAGTGAGTGAATATCAACGGAGAACTTTTTTTTTCGTGTGATATCATTTCTGTTATATTGTTATCGCGATAAATGCATCATAATTTTTTTTTTAATTAATTTTGAAGCTCGAAATTTAAGAAACGCGAAATGTACATCCGGTTGAATGAGCCACATCGCGAGTTAAGACAAACATAAATCGAGTTCGTTCTACCGAATATTTAGTTGCCTCAACTATATTTCTGCGTACGTGGATTTTATTTTTGGTTGAAGGAGCCACAAATCGAGTTAAATATACCATCGGATCGAGTTCAATCAACCAAAAATGTGGCTGTTTTAACCATGTTGATAAGTCACATCAAATAAATATCAGGTTGAATGAGCCACATCGCGAGTTGAGACAACCACAAATCGAGCTCGTTCTACCGAATATTTAGTGGCTTGAACTATATTTCTGCGTACATGGACTTTATTTTTGATTGAAAGAGCCACAAATCGAGTTAATTGTACCATCAGATCGAGTTCAGTCAACTAAAAATGTAGCTGTTCCAACCATACTAATGAGTCACATCAAATAGATATATTGTCGAACCAGTCACATCTCGTGTTGAGACAACCACAAATCGAGTTTATCGTGCTACATATTGTGGTTAAAACGGCGCTATATATGAGTTGAATCAACTCGAAAATGTGGTTCGCCATATGTTACTCTAGAAATGAGTTGATTCAATCGTTTTCGAGTTGAATTTACCTTTTTTTTTTTACAGTGTACATTCGGGCTTCTTACTTACAATAATGAATTTCATGAATTTAAAGCTTCTATTTTGCATGCATAAAACGTGATCTCTTCTCCATTAAAACATAAACAAATAAAGCTATAGCTCAACTCTTCTCGGTTTTTGTGCAGAAATATTTTTTTGTCAAGCATTCTGCTAAGGAATATTCCATTTTACAGCTTCATTAATAAGGTAAAAAAAAACTTTGGTACGCATGGACGCGTACATTTCTATTTCTTCATAAAATTCCATATTTTATTGCGTTTTTTTCGTAATATTTCTATTGAGATGCATCATGTCCTCGTGTAAAAGGTGCTTTGATGATAGCACACGGTATGTTGAGTGACGGCCAGATGTCATCCCCTTTCTCTCTTCGTCCTCCTTTTTTTCGCTCTCCGTTTTCCCTAGTCGCAATTTAATATTACGTGTCGGCATTGTACTTTTCCTATATACACAACCTATATGAGTATATATATATATATATATATATATATATATATGTATATCAGTATGGGCGGACGGTACAGAACGCCCGCGCGCGCCTGACGTCCGCTCTCGGCACGACTCCGTCCGCATTCATTTACACTAATGTACGCTGCAATTTGCGTTGCGCCAGACTCGACCGGTACACTCGCCTCTTCCATCTCTCTACCACTACCAAAGAGACCCAGACCGTTGTCTCTCTGATGTTCTAAGCCGAAGAGAGATCACGCTGTGGATTCTCGCACTCACGGACCCAGCACTGGTACAGCTCTCTTTTGCTCTTCCACCACTGTACTTTACTCTCCGAGCTGCTTGCTCGCTTCTCATTTTCCATCGTGTTTATTCTGATTCTTTTTTTTTTTTTTTTTTTTTTCGTTTTTTCGACGCCTCGAGTACCGTATTCTAGTTTCGTTTTCCGTTTTCATTTTGCGCATATATGTTTCCATTATTTTGTCCGTCTTCCTTAATCTCGTGGCCCGATATAACTTCCTGCAATCGTATATATATATATTATTCCTATACTTTCGGAGAATTCATATCGGTCATTTGGATCCTCTATACCGGGCGCATATCAGTAATTTACCGCACAGGTCATTCTATTCTTCTCTAAAGTTCACGATACCATAATTAAAACACATTTTTGTTTTGGAAATCGATAGTGAACACAACTAGTGGAACATTAATAACACACGTTCTCGAATAACATTTGTTATTCCATTTTACTCCTAGTAGTGCAAATAACTCGAATTTCGTCTCAAATGCCACAGAGAAATCTGTGTCGTTATTCGTTGGCAGGCGCGATACAAACGATCTTTGACTCGCAACTCTCGAGCGCATGCATATCATCGTCTTTGTCATCGTTGACCATGCATACAACGTCGAGCACGAAATGGGACACGAACGTCAGCTCTCGTGTCGATTTCCATTGTACTCCGAGAAGCTCATTCTCGATCGCATAAGTGATATACGTTGTATCCATCGATGATCTGTATCGGCCTAACATCACGTATTGCGCGCCACACAGTACGACTTGTGCTGAATATATACGCAGACAAAGATCTGATTGGCCATTCAGAAATCATTGATGAATCAAAAATGTCAATTGCCTGCATGGCACTGTTGCAAGGATACTCTAGGCCTCAATTAATCTAACGTCTGAGTGTTCGAAAATCTGCCAACAGTTTTTCAAGTTTGATCAGCAGTAAACAAAAGTGAATGCAAAAATTCAGTGGCAAAAAAAAACCCATAAAATTCTTTTAGACTACAAACAGTTTTATGGAATAGATCGAGATGTATATGCAACTGTTTCACGAGACTTCAGGATATGCAGATACATTTACTATATATATAACTATGTATGTGTGTGTGTGTATATATCGCCGTACTCTTGAGAGATACTATAGCTTTGATCCCGAGGTAAGCCAAAAGCCATCACGTATGTTTCGGGTTCAATTTCTGTTTTCTGCCCGCCCCTTTCCTCCTCTCGATTCCGTCTTGATGCATCCCACCGGCTTATAGTGCATATAACTATGCATATATATGCAATGCGAAAAGCAGGAAACTCCGTTCGAGACTAACCGTGAGTCAGAGTCCCTCCTGCCGGTGTACAGCTGCCGTTATCTGATTGGGTATAGGGGGTTCTGCTCTGATTTGTAAGAGAGCCTCATTCACCGTTTCTCTCGATAATATACAGCACATTCGATTCACATACATATATGTAATGGAGATGCAAGCTGAGATTTTAAATCACTTGCACAATCGGATTTATCAGCATTCATCCAAGAATTGCATTGGACATGACAAACATAAATGGGAACGCAGTGACAGGTATAACGTCCTCTGTATGAATTATTTTTTTGCCAATCGCGAGTAAAATGTTTTATCGGAAATTTCATCGCGCTCTCTATCTAAAATTTACGCGGTCCAGCATGAAATTCCAAGTGACGTGAGATTTGCGCGACAAAATTCGGTATCTTTGTATGATTTTTACGTTGGCAACAAAAAAAAAAGTGCCTATTCACGATGCTCAGCTTTTTTCCAATTGTTGGGGAAACGTAGTTCTGTCACCCGCGTCCATTTCAGCGATCATTCTATAACCTAAGACGGCTTTAGCGTACGTGAGAACCATAGTCAGAAAAGCTCCGTGGTCACGGGTGTGCGTTTACAGTGTTATATGCATTTATGTATTTCAATGTGCATAAACTAAAATCGTTAAAGTGTGGCTCGTAAATGGAATGCGGCGAATTTTGTCCAAGCCACATTCGCTTTTCGATCACTTTTGCAAGGAGATGAACACGCCTGTTTGGCTCGGCAAGAGGTATACGTATGTGTGAGCGTACAATGCCGCGCATACGATGTGCTCCGAGAGTTGCGACAGAGTCCGCACACATATTGCCCGTGCTATGCGCACCGGAGGAAACTAGGCAATGTTGAAATGTATAGTAGATTGAGGTGTAAGAGTGTTACTGTGAAGCAACTGGAGATGCCGACGGTTTGCGGGAACGGATTTTGCCACGTTGCTTCTGATACCAAAGTGTCGCAGCCGCACGATCATATACACACACCACACACATACTCACGCGCGCGCGCGCGCGCGAACACATCACGAGGCTCGACTCGCGTGTCTCCCCCTTATCACTCGGCCAGATAGCTTGCACTTTGCATACGTGGCATAATTCAACGCCAAACTCCGTTCCAACCTTCTCGTCTGCAATCCGCCACCTTCAAACCGACACGCCCTTCTCCTCTTCTTGCTGTTTCTGCTCTCCCGGCTTCTCCGCATTTCACTGCTAACCCTCCGCCGCGTTTATACGTCCTTCTCACGTTTTGGCTCATATATTCTGTGACTCGTCCTCACACTACCTTTACGCTTCGCGTATCACAAGCCACGAAAATTCTCTCTTCGTTTACCCCATATCAAAATCCATATAAGGGATGAAAACGAAGCTACCTTTTACCTTATCCCTGACTTTCTGCATATTGGGGAGAAGGGACGTCTTAATTGCTTGAGTCAACTATAAGTCTGTAGAATTAGCAATGATTAAAACAGATAAAAAATATGTAGTTGAGTTAAAGTCAACATAGGATCGAATTCATATATTTATAAAATTTAGTATCGATATTCTCTCATAGGACTCTGAAACCAAAAATTATTACGCTGTGTCAAGTTATCGTATAAAAAGTTTATCGAGGGTTATACATTTCGTACCATCAATCAGCTTTAGAGAAAACATCGATCTATCCATGTATAATTAATTATATTCCACATTAAGATATGTATGACGCCCAAAGTAATAACTGAAAAAATTTATATCTTAATTTACATCTTTCCAAATAAAACTCCTATCGCTCGATTTTACTTTCAATGTCCCTATATGTACATACGTTTATCGTAAAGCACACATTTAATTTTCATTACACGTTAGAGTTTTATTTCAAATTTATCTATGTTGTTTGCATTTTCATATCCACCGATCCATACCAACGGTATATATTCATTTTTAACAATACTCCTGCCTCTCTATATCGTCACATACATAACAATATGGCTAAATTTTGATTTATTTTTATTCGTCCATAAATCGTAAACTCGCGAATTTCTGTTATTAATATGATTACCGCAAAATACGTCGTCGATGCAACGCTTCCGGCTAAATAAATCCTTTGTATTCGCCACATGTCACAGTGCTTTGTTTGTACACTCTCGTGTTATATCGCATATGCTCTATTATTTTCGAAATATCATATTTGCCGGATTATCGGTAAAGCTGGAACAAAATCGCGAGATGAAAACACATTAACGAAATAAAAAATTGAATGTCGGACCATATACGCGTCGTTTGCTCGATTTTCCGTTAAAATTTCGCAACGATCATTCGTTCTGGCGCATCTCTAAAAGAGTGTATATATATATATAAGCGCTTTTCGCGGAAATTGCAATTTACCTCGAAAACTGGATAAAATTGCATGTTGCGTTGTGTTCGAGGTGAGAGGGCTCAGCTTTCATTTCATCTGGCTGCAACCACTGGTAAGCATCGAGCTTACCGAGCCTCGAAATTCCCGGGAAACTATTCGAATGTATGCCAGACCAGTAACTCTCTGAACGTTGCGGCTAATATCAATATATCTATCTCTCTCTCTCTCTCTCTCTCTCTTTTATTTTTGCTCCGGACTTCGAAATCCGCATATTTTACTCACTGATGTTGCTATCACGAATTAAGCCAACATTTCATATTGGCTTAACGATGCGGTCACTTTGCCATTTGCTGGAATATATATACTATATTCTCATCTATCTATTCGTTCCGTCTCGTCTGAGTCATCGTGACCTCGATATATCGTTGGTCCAGCGAGAGGACAGGATGAGCAAAGAACTTTGGTCATACCGGAAATTCTTCTTTGAATTCTGAATTTAAATCATTCAAATAGAATGAACGAAAAATATTGATGCCCGATCGTACAATCGTATATTTTTCTTTTATCAACGGGCCAAACTACAAATCGATACGATTGCCAAAAATATTAACTTTCCGTATAGTTTCGCTGATCATCTGTATTTTCGTATTTTTCAATAACTTTGTATTATCGCGTTCGCATTTCTCGATCAGCTACATTCGTTCTCAAACAATTGACCCGTAAAATTATTCCAATTACCCTCGACAACACTCCCATCTTGGTATTTCTTTTTCTTTTTTTTTTTTTTACTACGCGCGATAAATCTATAAATAGATGACACACACGTTGATGACTGTATATCATCCGTTTATCGGTCAGATGCGTGAGCTCGCGACATTCCACTAGCGCGTACTCACGTTTTCATGAATGAAGCTGTAAAGCGAAAAAAGAAAGAAAAAAAAAAAATTCCTGCGTCGGGTCAACTCGCGCCAGTTGACTTCGATAATTGCCCGCTCGGGTCCCTCCCTCCCGTGAGCGAGCGAGATGGAGGAGCTCTCGCGAGATCAGAGGGCAAAATGAGGCGACATTAGCCTGTTAGCCCATTAGTAACGAGTCATCGCCCACTGACCAGCGGTTACCACTGACCACTGCAACAGCTCTCCTATAATACGTTGTGGCCTGCGTTGTATTCTTGTTTCTCGTTCTATCGCGATGTGCATGTCTCTCTCTCTCTCTCTCTCTCTCTCTTCTTTTGCGGTATACCGTTCCCCTTGCGCTGCCACTGCACCGTTTGATAAACCCCACTCAACGATTTCCTCCCTTCGACGATGCATCTCGTATATGCAATGTGTAATCCGAGAATGAAACACTGTGATTCACGACTCGGAACAAATGAAGAGCCTTATAAATCATATTATTCATTTCATTTCTCGACGCTTTTAATCGATTGCGTCAAGAAAAAAAGGATATTTCAAGAGCTCGTAAAATGATTGAATTCAATTTACCACGAATTTAATTTATTACGTTACTGCATTACACGTAACAAATTTCAAGTTTCATTAAATTATACAAGTTACACCAGCAAAAGTTTGGGACGTATTCATCGCCATCAAAGAAAAGAGCCCAGAAGAATTGAGGCGAGTTAAAAAAAAGTTTCACACTTTTGCTAAAACTTCGTCGGATTATATTCTTTCCGTGTATTACCGAATATTCGAAGCACGAAGTAAATCGTGGTGAACGAAGTTGATAAATTATTTCAATCCAATTGCGAAGAGTCTCCGTTCATTCTGATAGAGGATTAATTCGTGGGCACTTCAGGGTGTGGGGAACTTAAAAATAATTGAATTTTACCAAGACGATACTTTATTACGCGCGCTATGTATATACAGCGAGAAATGTGTACATTTACGGTATAGAGAGAAAGAGAACCCGTTGAGAGTACTTCCATTTTGTGTAAACTGCAAAAGCTCTGTATACATCCAGATTCTTCATCGAAGCTCCCTGCTTCTTTTGCAAAAAGGATCGAGTAGGACTCGAGACATCGGGAAGTTCTATTCAGGAGAATACGGTTCTCCTACCGGCGTAACGAGAGTCGTTCTATGGCTCTTGGAGCTCTTACGAGCCTGGGGAGACTCGTCAGGCGAAACGATGGTGGGCTTGAGTGAGGATGCTTGAGAGAAAGAGAAATGTATATATAATATATATATACGTCGCGTCTCTTCCTCGTTCTCTTTTACCCTTTTCAACTTCGTCGTACGTATAGTACGGATGATCGTCTAGATTTCTCGCGACATATTATGTATATACACGTAGACACACACACACATACATACACACCCGCACATAATGTATAAATCAGCTGGTAGCAAAGGAAATGGCGTAACCCACACGATTTAACACTTTTAGAGTGATGAGGGTTGCGCCATCTTCTTTGCTGGAAGTCAGTATTGTATATGTAGTACATATATACCATATCATAGATACCTATTCTGTATATATACGATTTTTGAATACATATGTTTATATATATATGTAACTGCACATATAGTACCACTTCCATGCTTCCGACATGGATAGTATTACTTGTAGTAAAAGGTCAGACCGAGAACTCGTCGAAAACGTCGTCTCATACAGTCTCAGGATTAAGCAGGGTCGGGTTATAAGCTCCCGCAAGCTCGCTCTCGCCCGGCCAAGATTGGACAAGTCCTCGGGACTAGCAATTCCGTCGATGCAGTCTCACTTTGGCGACGAAAAGACCATCCGGAATTCCCCCACTCGTCTGTGCAACACACTGTCCACCAGTGTTTCTCGTCTAGTGACGCTTCTCAACTCCTTATTACGCTCTACGAATATACGTATATATATCCCGTCTCGTACTGCTACACAATGTTCACCTCTTTCATCCTACGGTTATATGCGATCCAGGATCAGGAACGTCTGAATGATCCTAGGCTATTACCAACGATTGCCAGTCTAGGGTTTTTGAAACTCTATATTCGCGATCTCGAGTATTCTCGTTAGTAATGATGCCCTTCCTCCTTTTATCTCTAGCTTGCTGGTAATACTGCTGATTGTGCTTTTCACTTCTTGCAGTCTTCGGTGCAATACACACCGACGCCACATATTCATTCGTCTTTCATTCATCGCTGTGATCCTTGCAGCTTCCTTTCTTTTTCTTCTTCGTCTTCCTGTACTTTTCTTTCCATTGTTCATGCCCCATCGTAGGCATTGGCGACCATCCTGAAGTCTCTATTCCACTTTAATAAATCTTTACTTCCGTCCAAACTCGCCGCACTCTCGTAACCAACTTCTTTGTTCAGTGTATTCTTCCTTCTGCGGTATTCTATGGATATTTTCACGTTTCAATTATAATGATGAGTCTTACAGCCACTTAGTTTTATCATCGTAGAATCTATTATGCACATTTGTGCATTACTCTGGAACGAGCAGGTAGCGACTGAATATCGAGTCTCTCTTAGCCTGGAAAAACAGGTAGAGCTGAAAGATTTCTCATGGTGGATTAGCTGCTTATGATATTCTACTAATTGGTGGCAATTTTTAGCCCTCCACTCTTATCGGAACTTAACACCATATATCGATCCACCGTGCACCATCTCTGTGTTCAATCTTCATCTTCCTGCACTCCGTACTTTTTCGATTTCAACGATAAAGTGTTTCCTTTTTTGTATGCTGGTACACGTTTGGTCTGATACATATTCTACTTTTCGCGAAGATAGGTTTTACTCCTCTGCTACTTCCGCTAAGTCACCTGGTAGCCCGAGTACGATCTTATGGCAGTGATGGTGAAAGCAAGCTTTTCGCAACTTTACCTCAACACGTATCATAGTTAGGTGTGTGCGTATATGTATGTATGCATATGTATCCTTATACATGCTACGTATATATATATATATATATATCGTACAATTCGACCACTCACGCAATCCGTAGAGACCACCTATGCCATATACACTAGACGCCTTACCACCTACAACCTTGCAGGTCGATGCGCTCGAGCTTGAATGGCTCATCGTTAGAGCACTTCTCTTCCTCTTTCTTCTCCGGTCTTTTCTCATCCTCTCTTCTCTCACAATTCTCTTTCCATTCCGCCCCCCCCCTTCTCTCTCTCTCTCTCTCTCTCTCTCTCTCTCTCTCTCTCTCTCTCTCTCTATATTTCTATCTCTTTCTCTTTACGGTGGCCTTCGTTCTGTTTCCTTCATCCCGCCTACTCTCGACCGCACTTTCCTCTCGACGAAGATCCGTTCGCAACACGATGGCCCGCCTCAATGTGGGCTATTCATTTCGCTCAGTACTGCCAAACGAACCGCGATCTCACCTCTTCCCTGCTGGGCTTCCTTCTTCCGGTAAAATCGCCACTCTATCCTATCTCTCTCTCTCTCTCTCTCTCTCTCTCTCTCTCTCTCACCACTCGTTTTACTTCACTCTCCTTGCCTTTTCCGTTTATCCCCTCTTTCCATTTCCCATAGACCCCGGCATGGATATAAAGAAGATACCCCGGGTACAGCAGCCCATCAGCCACAGTCCATGCACTCGTTCCATCTTCTTCCCTTACACTTTTTGCGCGTTCGTTCAACTCTACTCCCCCGTGTAAAGCTCTCGTCGCTCCGCGCATTGGAATGGGCAGAAAATACATGGATAAAGGGGCGAGTAACGAGAACGTGTACGAAACATGTACAAAGCTGCACCTTTCTCCAGTTTTTGCTATGTTAGAACGCGAGAGCCACCCTCTGATTAGTCGTATAGCTTCTTCGAATTCATTCTTTTAAAACCGACTTTACCTTCCTTCCTTTCTCCCCATGGAAAACTAATCTACCCCCACGGGCATTTTATGCTTTTTAACGCGCAATTCATCTACCTCTGTATTTTCCTCGTGTAATAGACATGGGTGTAGACGTAGCTCGATGCAGTGCAATTGGGTGCGATATATCCGTTTCGTTATCAGAGTCCACCTATCCCGCTGTATAAAAGAGAGTGTCTTTCGAGAGTGGTATTCTCAACCATAATTGAACTCGAGGGAAAGTAGTTAAATTGCGGAAAACTGTTGACTTTAGGGAAATTCGACTCTATACAAGCCAATATACCTTAGACATATTTATGTCACGGTCTTAAGTCTCCATTCCCCGTGGGATCTGATCCTAGATGAGAAAACGATGTGCATGTACACACATCCTCTATAATGTTTATTCTACACTTTTTCGTTCCGCACTCATTTCGCGTAAACGCGAGAGATAGGTATTTCTTTCGCATAGGGCCTAGCGTCCACGCGATGCAGATAATAGGTGTAGGGACATATGTAAAGGTTCGTAGTTATACGCATGTTACTAACACATTCGACTGATATTTACCGCGTTGTAGAGCTTTCGATATACATATAGAAAGGCTTACGAACTTACTTGGTTAAGTCGCTGTGCGTTATATACATGATCGTGGATATACGTATATATATGCAAGTACCCAGAAGCACGTCGACTCACGGAGCTTTCGATCCCCGGGGAAGGGGGGGGGGATATGCGAGTTCGTAGTTGGCCCAAAGCCAGTGAAACTAAAAGCTCCGGCGCCTCTCACTCTTGGTATATATCGGACAGCGCACACGACGTTCTGATATGCCAGCATATCGGTGGCGAGCGTGTGTATGTGCAAAAGGGCAGTCTGCTTCGGCTCATGCTCTATGCTCGACGAAAATCCACATGAGATATATTGGCGCATGCACATGTATACATATACGTACATAAATGTGTATATAGATTTGAAAGGAATCGGAGAAGAACGAAAAGGGGGTAGGAAAAAAGCCGATGTTTGGCCGGTGCACTGGCCTCTCTGGATCCAGCCACGAATAATCATAAATTTCAGTCTGCGGAGGCTTTCAACGAGTCGGTATTAAGTTTAAAAAAAAAAAAAAACACGAACGGAAGTAAATACATGTGCAAAATGGTATTTTATTTTTGTGCCCGTTATCGTACACCGCGAAAATTCGATATTGCATACCCGATAGTGTCTTTATGATGCTGTATGGAAAGATGAGGAAAATATAGAGCCTCGTCGTCTCTCGATGAGGAAGAGAGAAAAAAATAATTGGCCATTCTCGTGACGGGGGAGATAGAAGCCGGGCGATAGCCGATATCTCCCCGAAGACGTGAGATAAGGCATCGGAAGTGAACGAGCGAAAGAAGAGAATGCGCGGAGATTCTTAGGCGGAGGAGAGCCCGATATAGTGGGACGAGAGAGCCCACTTTTGCTTGTCGAGCGAAATTCTTATCTTGAATACGACGTGCAAGCGTCGCATCACCGCGAGGGGTGGCTGATGTGCAACCCCCATCGTTTTTTTTCTTTTTTTTCTTTTTTTTTTTCCCTCGAGGCTTTCTCGCATACGTCTCGTATATAATACGAACCCGTCAACTTTTTCCTCCAACTATCGAGCCGCTCTACGTTGCTGGCTATGAGAGAACCTGAATTTCGGATATCAGCCCTTCGACGTGTACGAAAAATATTTCTGATGGGTCGTCATGTATTTTTGTGCATTTCTTTTTTTTTCGTCAATTTCTTCTGGTCTACCTCTCTCCGTATATTGAAAGAATCATCATTACCAAATATATTTATTCGACGAAAGCGTCCATTAACGCTCGATTTATTTTGAGCATCGAATGCAGAACAGGTATATGTATAGGATTTATCGGAAAAAAAAAAAAAAATCTTCCAACAGAGCGTGTATCGGAGAATTTTTGAGTGCCAGCTGATCGATATCAACGTGTAACGAATTTATCGAGTATACTGCACGAAAAATTTATACCGATATAAAAATACATCTATGTGATCGTTGACCATCCCGGAGGGCAGACAAGTCGATAACTTTCGTTGTACACAATAGCGGTTGATTGGCATAATTTTTGGTGCAAACGGGCTGAGAGTTTTACGATCACTGCACAAATTAACATCGAATAAATTAAATTCGCAAGTCATTTTGCACTTGAAGAATGAACAAAAATACTGAACGTTCCCGAAAATTTGATATATTTCGAGTGGACAACATTTATTTTGCATGTCCAAGTTTTCAATCTGCTCTTGTTATATCACTGTGGGAGATAAAATTATACTTTTTCGATGAACTTTATTCGGAAGGTTGATTAAATTTCTCCGAATGTGCTCATACTCGCAAGGAGAAAAACTTCGCGTCAGGTTATCGGAATTAAATTATTCCAGAATAGAGATGTGACAGTCCTCCAATAATCCCTTTCATCGATTCTTCTTCACGTTCGCTCACCTGACATGCAGGAGGAAATCATAAATACGGCGATTTTTAAATAGCACTGTGGTCATTATTATTTATCACACGATATTAACAAAAAAAAATTGAGGATTAGTTTCGATGAAGACTTATAATTGTGCACGTATGTATGTATCGACTATACATATGCATCTCTGGATACACAACAGTCTCTAGAACCACATTCTCATTCAACTTTCTGTTCTCCTTTTTCTATTTTTATTTATGTTTTTTTTTTTTTTAATTTTGACTCGCGGACCTGTCTCGTTGCTGATTCCTATTGCACATTGTCATACGTCATCTGCAACGTGTCATCCGTGAGACCGTATTCCCCATCCGTCGCGGAAGTACGACAAAATATTTTGGCTATGCGGCCAGCTATATATATAGAGATCGTGAGTAAAGAACGAGAAAAAAAAATAGAAATTTAGCCATGATGGCGAGATGCATAGGCGGGAATTGAGATGGAATGTGAATGGAGAAAAAGTAAAACAGAAATGAGAATGGCTGAAAAAAATGAGGATTGAAAAGTTGCCAGCATTTTTTTGTACTCGAACACACACGTGAAATTCCCTTTTCTCCCAACTTCGTATTCGCTCTCCCATTTATCCTCATAAAGTATTTCTCATCGGTAAAAAGTGGTAGGTACAATCGAGGAATTAAAAACGAATAACGTTTTTTTTTTCATTCCAAAGTAAATTTTCTTCGCTATTGGTTCACTTATAGTTAGATCATTCGTGATATTTTTTTCCCCCCTCTATTCACGCATAGAAGATAAAATGGTACACGTTTAAATTTATTTTGCATCAATTTGTCACACTAAAAAATTATAAAAAAGGCGAAAATACGGTTGGCGGAGAAATTATTTTATTCAAAAATCTCGTCACGTAATAACTGTGACATTATCAATTAATCATTACCTTCCCCATGTAATTTTCCAACCATTTAAAGCCGTTTCACAATACGTTTCCGTGAGTCTCGTTGTGAATTTCTGAAACAGGAGCGTACGAATGTTTCCCCCCCCCCCCCCCCCATTCTCATAACGTATACACACGTGGATCTGACATTCGCGACCGCCGCGCTGCTACGTGATGTCGAGAACAGAAGTTTTCGCGAGTTTTTCCCCGAGTCTCGTTCTCGATCGTCGCCATGTCGCGATTTCACGAATTTTTTTTTTTTTTTTGCCTCCTCTCGCGACCGTTGCGACTGTGTCGTACGAGGAGTGGATGAACAATAGGAGGGGGAAAAAAATGTTTCGCAGGAGCAGTAACGGTCAAAAGAGGAGAAAAAATCCTTTGGACTGAAATAGTAATAAGAAAAAGGTTGAAGCAAAACCAGGGCTAAAAAAAAAAGAAACAATACGAGAAGCATTCATTCGCGTGTATATCCGTGTAGTAATTTTTTCCGGGTGCCAATAGAGGCCAAGTTAATTTTCTTGGATATAAATAAGGCCCAAGTTTGGTCGTCCGATTTGGGCCTATGTCGATTTGGGTCATTTTGGGCTGCCAATGTGAGCCCGAGTTTGGCAACGAGTATGGAGCCAAATGAAAAAAGTGGAACAAATCGACATCGGCCCAATACAGCTAATGGAACTTGGGCTCACAGTGGTGGCTCAAGTTTGCCCGCATGTATGGAGCCAAATGAAAAATGCGGCTCCAATTTGCATAATAAATATAGTTTATTATTTATATATTAGCAATTAAAAATGATCGATGAACGAATTTTCATTATTTTTTAAAATCCTGTAAATTTTGCAAAAAAAAAAGTCATTGTCCGGGATTTGAGCCCGCTACCCTTCAATCAGCGATTTCAGCACTTTCAAACGTTAACGGTTAAGTAATTATTAAAAAAAAAAAAATAAACACTACAAATTATTTTTTACGAGCGTTTCTGGCTTTTCAATCCGAACGTTATTCCGTCAAAATTAATTTTCATTCTACATTTTTACTGAGACCTGTACCTAACGACCGACACGATACCACTGCGCCATTGATTCACTACGACTTTCTTGTATTTAAATGACACTAGTCAATGGATCCCAATGAAAAAGCGCTGTCTCACCCGGCTGGATAGAAACTAAGATTGTATTTAGGGAAAAAGTTTATTCAATTTTTAAGTAACAAATGGGTTTCGTAAGAACTAGGAGCATTAAAATTGTAAAATTCATATGGAATGTTGAAAGTGTGAACAGGACGGGATGGTGTAGAAAAAATATAATATTCATGTAATCAATCTACCTAGTGCATCTTAGTTAACAATTAGATTTCTCAAAATCCACGTATAGTTCAAAAATGAGGTCGGATCATGAAGCTCTGGCTAGGCCCAACGTTGGAACAAGTTGGGCAAGCCTGGATAAGATTAACTTGGATGCCCAACAAAGCCCCGTGCGGAGCCAAGTTGGGTAACAGTTTGGAAGCCTTTATTGCGAATGCCGTGTTGATGCCCAGAGGGGGGCTTCTTTTTAATTTGGGATGCCCGAACTATTTCTACACGGGTATGGGAGAAATTTGAAGAATGCAACAAAAGTGTTATCCCGCATGACACGCGCGCTAAATCCATGGTTATATATCTATATATACTTTCACGGAGATGAGATAGCTCTATACGTAATGATTAACTTTTTTGGGCTATTTATCTTTTCGTGCTTACGTGGGAATCCTGGGAACCGAAAAATCGAGGAAATTACGAGAGTGCGGATTCAAGGGGAGGCATGCGATTTAGTGAACACGAAACGTCAAGATTTTTACTTAAAAATTTACGAACGAACAACCGGATTTCTCATAGCGCGAGGGTCTTAATGATATGCGCAAACTCTTGCCAAACACATAAACCGCATGTAATAAGCGCCATTTGAATTTTTCAAGCCTCTCACACACGCGCATACATACACACATACGAATACTTCTTTTTCGATATTTTGGAAAATTGCCAATGTATTGGCCCGAAAAGCTCGAACGGAAAACCATTATCCATGAAAGAAAAGCTTTTGCTCTGTGAAGAAATAAAATAATCGTAAATATTACACTTAAAAAAAAAAAAAACCCCCCCGTGGCATGGCATTTTCGCAGCGGGTCACCAACGGTTCTATGCGCTCTCATTGTGCGAAATAATAACCGAGTGCCGCGACGAGCCTCGATCTTACGATGGAAAAACGTGTATTTCAATGAACTGGTGGCTCTCAGCAATGCATGAAGAATGACACGTACTCATTGTGAGCATATATCTCGCGAATGAAAAAAAATCCCATGATGTGAACAAGCACATTGTACAGTCGTGCAATCTCTGTTCGTTCCAACGTAAGATAAACCGGGGTGCGCTTATAATTCTGTGCTTATATATACTCGGGGATTTCTACGCGAGAACCTGTCGTTCTCGTATAAAAGACGCATGAAATGCGTGCGAGTAAATGCAGCTGAAGGACAGAGGTGAAACGTGCGTGGTATATTGGGAATCAACACGGAGGCGTGGCCTATCCAATATGGCCGATTCTCTCCAGTCAGCCAGTTCGCGTTAACACAGAGCACATTAGGCACATTAGTCAAAATTTCAATTTCGCTCAAATTATTATTATATAACACAAATTTCACTATATGAGACTTAATACCGCTACTGTCTGTGCGTGGGCTCAGTCAACTCCCACTCACAGAAACTTCATAGAAGGAGAAAAAGTCCTAAATGCAGGCCACATAATCAGGTGTGACAGATGCGAAGATGCTCGTGACTGCGAAAATAATTTGATCAAAATTCGAGCATATTGTCTTCAAACGTCGAATTTGAAAAATAATCCTCATGAGATTAACGCAATCGTGGATACAGCTGGAGTCATTATAAACATAACCTGTAGCTGTAAAGCTGGACTCAGTAAAAAATGCAAACATTGCTTAGCGGTGTTATTGTTTTTTACCAGGTAAGTAACGTTTGAAACAATCATTTGTTCCGAGTGAAAAACGTCTTAAGCAATCATAATTACTTATACTTTCTTAAATAACCAAAGTTGTCATATGACTATAGGACCGATATAGACAAGGTGGAAGTTTCATCATGTACCGACAAGAAGTGCGCGTGGAGTGATCCCCAGAAGAACTCGTTGGAAAAATATAAGCCTGTTCCGTTGGAAGAGCACGAATGTTTCCGTCTCCAATCCGCCGATGACCTATCTAATGCTGAGGAAGATGAAATAATAAAAGCGATGATGTTACAGGGAATTCCAGGATCAGCATTTGCAAAGCACACGTAAAGATTTTTATCTCTCATCTCGCGTATCTCAAGATGGATAAGTATAATACCGAAGAGAATTGAAAATAGAAAATAATGTTTTCCTTTTTTTCTTTTTTTTTAACCCTCAAACGCTAACGATGGGTCATTCGTGTCCAGGCTAAAATGCAAAATGCGGGGAAAAATGTTTGCGCGTCTCCATATTTTGCATGAAATTGTTATTAAAATTTTTTTTTCGGGTGGGACAAATTATTATCATTTAGTTAAGGGTTCAAAGAAGGCCCATGAATTTTTTTCAGATTTTTCCAAAAGTTTTAAAATTGTGAAATAAGCGAAAGACACGAACGACCCATCGTTAGCTTTAACGGTTGCTTAAAATATCGTTAGCTGACGAGGGTTAATAATTTATACAATTCGATGGTGTTGGTGATTTTTTAAGGGTTTAAAAGTGGATTTTTATGCAATAAAGTTATAGTATAAAAGGTCAGACCTTCAGAAGCACACTCCATTTTTTTTATATTATGGTAGTACAAAGTTCTAGATATAAACTTTCAACAACCTGCGATGAAAGTTGAGACGCAAGGAGCCTTTCGCAGACCCTCTACGCTGGGGTTCGAAAGGTGCTGCGGAAGGCTCTTTGTGTCTCAATTTTCATTGCAAGTTGTTGAAAGCTTATATTTACTCTTGTACTACCATAATCTAAAAAATAAAGCATGCTGTTGAGGATCTGACCTTTCGTGCTCGAACTTTACTCCATAAAAATTTACTCCTTCACTGGGGTCTTCCTGTAACCTTGGATGTTAGCAGTTATTGTGTACCTTGTTTGTGGTCCTGAAACGATAATAATAATAATGTATCTTTGGAGAATTTTATTTAGATTTCACATAGGTTTGGACGGCACTCTTCTATTCTTCCAAACAGTATTATCGCCGTATCTGATCCCCAGGGGGATGAGATAATAACGATATCTGAGAATCAGCAATCCGAATCTGTGAAAACGATAATAATGTATCTTTTGGGAACTCTATTTGGATTTCACGTAGGTTTGGACGGCACTCTCCTATTGTTCTGAACAATATTATCTCCGTATCTGATCCCCAGAGAAATGAGATAATAACGATTTTTGAGAATCAGCGATCCGAATTTATGCAACGTCTAGCGGATTTTGTTTATCGGCCGCTCAGAGAGTGCTGCCAGATCCTTCTGCATGGAGTAGAGCGAGATGTGGTGGAAGTTTGTGTGGAAAGCATGGCATCATTTTCAGTTTGGTTGAAGGAACGCACGCTAAGGATAACGGGATCAAGGTGTTATGAGCTATACACTTATAGTAAAAACAAAAATCCTGATTGGCATAAAAAATCCATAAATTACTTCCATCCTAAAGATTTCTCGAATAAATTTATAAAGCACGGCACAGATAGTGAATCCCTTGCACGCAAATTATATGAGAATGTAACATCGGAGAAAGTTATTGAATGCGGATTGATTGTATCACAGCAAAATCGATGGTTAGGGTACTCTCCCGATGGAGTTGTATTTAAAGAAGGTAAACCAAGCACGCTGATCGAAATAAAGTGTCCTTATGCCGGAAAGAATAACACTATTAACGACGTGATAAAAAGCCTGAACTGGTTGGTGATAACAGACGATAGCATAACTTTAAAAAAAAAACATATGTATTACGGTCAAGTGCAGGCAGGCATGGCTGTTTTAAACTTGCAGCAAGCTAATTTCGTGATTTTTGCACCTTTCGATAACAGCATGATTATTTTGCATGTTCCTTTTGACGAGAGTTTTGCTAAAGAAATGTTTTTTGCGCTCAAACACGTGTATTTTAACATGATGTTACATAACCTTTGTCTTAACGCATGATTAACCAAGTATACATATTCATTTGTGTCTTAAGTTCATGTACATATGTAAAAAAAAAGAATAAAACTTAATAATATGAAAATAAGCATACACATCTTTATTATTTTCCCGTTTCGATTTTGTTTACTTATTACAAAGATAATTTATGTTGCTATATTAGAAACAAGATCTCGGTAATACTATTGAGAAAAAGGTCGTCAAAATAGTTTAAACTTATCGTCTTTTAAAATCGGAGAACTGAGATTTACTGTTCCGCAAATTATTGTGAATATTTTTTTAATTTTTGATGCGAGTTTGGCCGGAAGTCTGTCCCCTAGAATTTTGAAGGTTTTAAGCCTTTGATTGGAACGTTCGATGTGTACTCTGGCTTTTGCAATTTTTGCCGTTAAACATGCGTCGGCGCTCGAGAATTGTTTTTGTTTTTTCAAAAAAGGAGGCCGAATAAGTTTAACATCGTGATTCTTGCAAATATTATCGATGAGAAAACCTTTGTCAACCATCACAGCATCATTTGTCTGTAACTTGTTCAATAAGTTGCTTTCTATAAATATCGCTTTGTCAGATGATCTACCCCCGTACGGTTTGCTAACAAATGAAATCAGACCAGACGGAGTCACCCCGGTCATAAATTTCACTGTATAGGTCCCTTTGTAAAATGAGTATGTCAGAATTTGGCAGCAAAGATTTTTTGGTTTTTGTAAAAATATCTCAGTACAATCCAGGACAACCCGAACATCTTCAAAGCCTTGGAAACATGTCGGAATATTTCGTGAGATTTCAGCCTTCGAGGGCCAAGGAATGGCCACTCTGAGGCACCGACTTAAAACATCTAGCATTCGGTAGAATATTCTTTTACAGCTCTGCGCACTGTAGGTGCGACATAAAATTGCGAGAAGTGCGTACGAAGCGTTTTGTTTTAATTTCAGATATGTCATCAATATATTTTCTTCGAGCTTTGATTTTGAATTTGCAATGTATGGCTTTATTCTATATACAATATTTACAATTTGCTCAAGTATTGTGAAGTTTTGAATCCCTGTGAGAGTACTAAGCTGCCGATCAGTCTTAATGAGACTGCGTAGCGTTGGAATCAAGTCTCCGCTTTGTACTTGAATGCCAATATCAGCAGACGATGGAAGCGCTGGTGGAATATCAAGCACTGATGGTGTTTCCACACATTGTACATTGATATCCACATTCGTCGGTGAGTCTTCTGCTGCGGCATCGTCCACTCTTCTTACTTTTATTTTCTCAATCACCTGTTGCTTCTGTTCTCTGTCTAGCTTTCTCTTCAACCGATTCTTGTTTTCCGTAATCTCTGTAACTTTATCTGTTGATTTCTTTGGCAAGTTACATGACGGAACTGCACAGGCTTTCAAAAAAATTCTCTTCGATGAAAGGTCTGCAACGGAGAAGCGTGTTACAGTTATTAATATAATAATCATTCTGCAAAGGTTAATAATGAAACCTCTCATCGAAATTTTGCTCTGCAGTAGAATTTATATATACAATTGACAATAATTTAGCAATTCTTACCTGGTAGTATATAGTCCTGTTTGTTGAAATGCAAAGAACAGAGGCGCATATGCCGACTAATCGGTTTGCCAATTTTTATGGCTCGTTCCCACGCCTTGAGTTTATCGACTTTTTCCGATACTCCACGTTTATTTATAATGTGAATAAACCTTTCTCCAGGCTTCGGAAATCTGTAAAATCTCACAGTCGGATCTCTGGTGCCCTTACTGGAGCAGCCATACACAACACAAAACGATTTATCCTTCGTTACACTTGGTAAAAACCTCATTCCTTCACCCAGAACGTCGCCCATATTTTCACGACACTTATTATTAATTATTTTCCTGTTGAAATTAGTACTTCACCCGTTTATTAAAATACCGTAACGTGCTCAATGCTGTCAATGCTCACAAAATATGACTTATCGTATAGTAAATAGCTGGCAGCAACTGGAGAGAAGTACTTAGAAATTTGGCCGCCAGAGGTCAGGGTGACATTTGTGAGTTCCCAATAATAATCGTGCAGCAAGGCATAAAATATTGGCCGGTGTCTCGCCGAAGGGGCTCGCCATCGCCGAGAGTCTCTGCCCCTGTTTTTCACCATGGCTCTCGCACTCGAATCATTAATACATTTACACGATATAGCGCCTGAGAGAAGGGTGAAGGGAATTGTCAAAAGAGGAAACTTTGAGGTGGATTCACAATGACAAACTATTGAGAAATTTAAAAAAATTGAGCGACAAAATTTGTTTAAAATGACATTTGAATAGTCTACACGCTATTTTAGTGTCATTTTGAATATTCCGCCAATATTCACGACTATTTTCTATTTATCGTTGCCACATTTTTACATCGATAATTCGTTGATATTTCTATAAATCTATACGGAAATCATATATGTACATCGCGGACTGGATGATTTTTCGAATTCTATTCGTCGGCATAGTGGTCACAGGTGTCCAAAAATCGGGTCTACCTTCGAAGGATTAAATTCGAAAAATGCATACATTGTGAAACAACCCTTATGTGCCTCGCAAGGATAATACGCGTGTCATCTAGCTATACATCGAGTTAACCGTGCAAAAAAAGCTTCCCCTCCTCGTCCAGTTCCGTCTATCGCCCTCGGTTTCCCTCCTCAATCTCTCTCGTCCTCGCACATCACCTCCATCTTCTTCGCTCCCTTTCTCCTCACGAAATGTGCGTACACACACGCGGATGATATTTAGGACACGCGAGTTTGCGTGCTAAATATTCCCTCCGTCTTCCGCTAGACGAACCGGAGCCATATGCAATATATATACACATAATATGTCAGGAGAAAGAAATGGAGTGAGAAATAGAGAGAGAGAGGAGTTGGCAAAAGCCACAACTACCATATCAGTCGCGAAGCGAGAGATAGGCAAAAAGGCACAAAGGAACATCGAAGTCTAAGTTCATAGAAGACTGCCGACTCATAACCAACCCTAACAAAACTCCCACTGTACACGTTCTCACGCTCTTACTCTAATTCGCTCTCAAACATAGCTGTGGCATTTTAATTTTCATCTGTATATGTCTAAATGTCTGTATAGGTGGAATATTATTTTCACAGTTCCAGAGAGTTCGTTGCTTGGTGTTATACAAGAGAGAGAGAGAGAGAGAGAGAGAGTGAGCACATGGAGAGGAGGCTATAAAGGGAGAATAAAGTGAGATAGGGCGAGCCGGGTCGCGCCCTTTGACTTTGCCACGGGGCGAGAGCGTTGACTCACGCTCGAAATTAATTCAGTTGTCGAAGCGTGCCGGGAGGGATTGCTGCACGAGACTCTCTCCCCCATCTCCCTTCTCTTTCTCCTCCGCCTTCTCCTTTTTCTCTCCTCTCTCCACTTTTTCCTCTTCTACTTCGTCCTCCATCCTCATCTATGCAACGGCTGGTGCGGTTTTCTGTACAACCTCTTCCTCATCCTCCTCTCTTCTTAACCATTCTTCTCTTCATCCTCGCACATTTTCTCATTCTCCTCTCCTCTTGCGGATTACGCCAGACGCGCTCATACGTTTCGTTCTCCCAAACTTTTCCAGCATACAAAAACGCTTTACCGTGTACATGCACGGAAAATTGCGATTTTCTCGGCCCTCCAGCAGCGGTATGCTTTTCGGCGCCAATGGAGGGGATCGCAACAAAAGTATACGAAGGAAATCGAGCGCATGGACGAGAAACGTGCGGGAAAACTTTTGCCGCTATACTGGATCGAATAACTATAAATACTCCTCATCCACCACCTATACCAGCATCGTTATACTATATATTTTTGTTGTTATTTCCAATATCCTCTTTTGCAAACCCCACCCTCCACTTTTCCGCCACAATTTAACCGATCCTTCAGGGATATTTTCTCTGGTGAATTCTCTGTTCTCGCATGACCACTCCGTTGTCTCTTCCCTTCTCAGCTGTTTTTCTTCGCTCAGCATCTGTGTTTTTTTTTTTTTCTTCTTTCTCGTCTTCCGGACTCTGAAATCTTTGTTGCATTGAGCGTATATTGGCCCGCTTCAGGGGTATTTTTCGTTCTCGGTACTTTCGGTATTTTCTCACGGAGATGCGAATCTCGAAGAAGTCTCTCAAGAGGCTATATTCACGAGGGAGTATTCCTCTTATACTTCTCTCCTCACGGGGGCATTAATTAACTATAATTATTCATCATCGTGTTAATAAAGAAAAATCAGCTATATATCTTTTTCCACATTCAGCTTCGAAGAATTATGAATGCTCTGATTATTATTATTTTTTTAATCATATTTAACTTGCCATCGATCCTTTTTCATTTCTCACGAGCTATTCCTGCAAAACATCGTTTGACACTTCGATATATATATACTCTCGAGTTTTTTACGTCGCAGCGCGACCGTCTGTTCAATGTAGGTTGGTCAAACAGAACATTACACACGCACTCTTTCACGTGAGCTTCGCTTTTTGCATGCACCAAAGAGAAAAATTCCCCCAAAATAGCCTTTGCCGGTTCACTCTCGTACATTTTATATGTCTCGAAACATTTTATATGTAGTGCCCTTGTCCATTTAATTTCCACCGTGTTTTATAGAAGCTCCTGTACACCTTATTTGCGCACATACACGTTACACATGACAGACGTCCTGGGGCTCTGGGCTATTCGGGCTATACTTCTATACGAGAGAGAGATAGAGCAACGACAAAAAAAAAACAAATACATCTTCTTGTGAAAAGTTTACCCGGTTTCTCGTGGACCAGAGCTTTTCTCCTTTCAGCAACTCTCGTGACTTTTCCAACTTCGCAGAATATATATAAGCATGGATACCTATACTATATTATGTATGTCCGTATGACGGGGAGACCGGGGTTACTTTTGACATTTTCGAAATTTTGTTTTTTAATTGATTCAAGCAACGGATCTATCTTCCTGTTATTCGGACAAAAAATTGAGGGTTTTTCAAAATATGTTTCCATCTTGGTAATTAATTGACAATGCTCGTAATTCAAATGCCCGGAATATATTCTTACTCTATAAGTACAAGATTATTTCGCACGATAAAAAAAAAAGCTGCTAAACGATGCTGAAGAGATAGAATTCTCAAAGTCCCGGTGTACTGGGTAATAATTTTTTTTTTTTCTATTGGGTCACACAATTTCTGAATCTATTCTGATCTACGATCGAGATGATGAAGCACGGAGAAATGGGAGTGGCTTTTCTGTTCTCATCAGATATCCGAGAACCCCGTTGCTATCTAATAATTAGAGCAAGAGCGCACTCATTTGTTCTGAAGGCTAACAAATTACATGGTTCCTAGATGAAATTACTATGGATTATTTTCCAAAGCTAACGTATACTGTAGAATATTAAACTGTGATTTTCGAGCCACTAAGTTAATTTTTACGATATATCGATCCCAATTTCTAGAATATTCGAGTTTACTTTACATGGTCGAAAACGAGAAGTTCCTGTCCATTTTTGGCCTGTACTATTGGATCTTTTCAAAGTTTATGAAATTTTTCCGATGCGTGAGCAGACAGTTTCCCCAATTTTTACGATTTTTTACATCATTTACGAACAAACATAATCCCTGGCATACAAAATGACCCCGATCCCCGATCCCCTTTACAGTTTGCTGCGTAATGTACATGTTGCATAAAAACTGATATATACATACAGGTGCAAATATACATCTTCATGGATATGTGTCCCGAGTACTCCTGCTACGATGAATTATATACGTAGAGACGAAACATTGGAAGGAAGAAAAGTCGATAGTTATGCATACGCGAAAGGGAAATAAACGAGAAAAAAGAGATGGGCGAAAAAGGAAATGCGGTGTTCGATAAGAGATGGAGAGTTTGTAAAAATAAGACCGGGGGCGAATACTGAAAAAGAGTAACTCGATTCGCAACTTTCCGTCTTGGTGCCTCTTTCACAAAACGAAATACGTAAAATACACAAAATATCGTTATGCACACACAAGAACTGACATACGTACATTTTTCCATGTATTCGCACTTACCTGTGATATTTGCAAAGCCGCAGAAGATACTTCCAGTACACATGTATTGATATATATTTTCATACACGTATAGACCACAACGTGGAAAATACTGAGAAAATGCTGATTCTGTGCGACGTCGATGAAAAAATTTTACATCCAATAAAAAAATACAAGTATATATATAATATATATGTATCTACATATACCGTTGTGCTCGGTTCAGAAAAAAAAAAAAAATCAAATGCAAAGAGATATTTTCAAAGAAAATAGAAGAAAGAATCTGTTCGTGAATGCGCTACTGGCGAACCGCTGTACAAAGCGATGCAATTAGGAAGTCGAGAGCGAAGCGAATCGCTCGATCGATTTTCCTACCCGTTCTAATTCATTCCTCCACGATCTCGCGAGTCTCTGGATAAACCAGAGGATCTACCAAGTCCTCTCGACTCTCTTCTTCTTTCTCTACTGCTATATGTATACGTATCAAGCGGTATACAAGTATATATCTATCGTGACTTTTTTCCTCTTAATATATATTTTTTTATTTTTATTTTTATTTTTTTATTGCGAAACTCTTCGTCAGGGTATACAAAAAAATTCTAGAGGACCAGTGACCCGGTGACCGTGGAACACTCTCTTTTTATTCTTACATATAGTACAGGGAAACAAATAGTTTTCGATACACGCGAAACACACCCGGGTATATCACAGCACACGAATCGTACAAGGGTCATTCCGTCTCAATCTGGATGTTATAGTGACATTTGAGAACAAAATCGTTAACTCTCGATGGAATGCCCCATGTATGCGACGAAGTTGCGTATACAGATCGTAACCGAAAAATTTCGACTGTGCACCAAAAACAAATTCAATATTTTCGGCTTTGATCCAATCAGCATGTATGCGTTGTTCCCTTTTTTGCTTCTTTATTACATATACAGTTTGTTTTCAGCTTTATCGTATTTTTATTATATTGAGCTGGTAGATAGAGCAGAGATACAAAATACTCCTAGGCACTCAGAAGGCACTCGCACAGTTGTTGTTCGTAAGATGTAAGGATTCTCTCGTAAGGAAATGCGTGCAAAAAAATTCCAACGACCAAAACTTTGTCCGGTACTTTTGGTAAAGTAGCTCTCGTACTCGTCTTCTATATATTTTTTTTTTTTTTTTCCATCATTATTCTCGTCGGAGTTCATTCGTTCTTCATGTTTTCTCGGACACTCTTGCATTTTTCTTTTCTCTCCCTCGCGCCAGTTAATTAGTCGTGCCCGACTCGAGCATCTCTTGATTACTTTCCTTGTCTCAGTGTCGTTTCACGGTTTTTTTTTTCCCTTTCTCTCGTTCTCATCTTCTTCCTTCTTTTTTTATTTCATCACCACGGTATTCTTGTCCGCAACTCAAACTTCGACAACGCTTTCATTATTAAGCTTTCTCTCTCGTCTCACAAAATGCTTCAGGAAAGATTTATATTATCTGGCAGAAAACTTTTGTCGTTTATATCACATTTCGTTGAATGTTTTGTAATCGTAGTTTCTCACTTTTATTCATATCTCTGCCTTCGTTCTCGTTTCTGGCAGCAAAGAAACGAAGCAAATTGCAGTTTATTCACGACATCGCAGAGTCGAGAGACTTTCAAACGTTGTACAACATCTCCTCGAGCCTTCTCTCACCCTCTCGATCTCTTTCTCTCTCTTCCTATCCATCTGTCTCTTCCTCTCGTATATATATATGACCATACATATACCGTCATCTCTCGAGTTCCTCCTCGAGGCTGGGTAGCAGAGTATAGTGTAGTTTCGTAGAGTCGCAACAGGAACGACAAGACGCTCAACCGAGCGACTCTTGACGGACTGTAAACGGATGTGCAACTGATGGCGATTGTCTGTACTCGTACGGGAACGATCTGCTGCCGGACGTTGGAAGACGAGTGGGCTGGTTGCAAAGTCGAGCATCGTAAATCGACCACGATGTACATCCTTACAAACACACACACACACACACACACACACACACACACACACACAAATATATATATAGACATATGCATTATGCAAGTATATACGTAACGTGGATTGACTTCGGTTCACTATTCACTATGTTATATACGTGTACGAATATAATACACTATATATATGCTGTATGAAAGGTGGTTATATATCAAATGCGCACGATTCGTCAGTTGCTCGATATGGCGAACAGCTCGACGACCCTTGAACCCAACAGAACAATCGATCCATCATATAAAACTGTATATATGTCTTGGCGATATATCACAGTAACCCCGATGAACAAATTCAAGTGAACAGAGTATACTGATTATTAAAATTCGAATTAAAAATAAGAGTTACAGAGTTTCACAAAACCGAAATGCTTATGGTATTTCGATCTCAAATAAGTTCAATACAATTTCGTTAAAGTCATCAAAAAATTTCCATAGTTTTCAGTTCTTTGGATATTCAATAAGGTTATCGAGTTGTTTTTTTTTTTTTAATCATTGAGCAAGTTAAAATTTTTTTTACAAATCTCGACTTGACTTGAAAAAAGAAATTCTCTCGTACTTTGACGCGAAAATTAGACAAAAAAAACACACACACATTATACTCCCGTCAATATTGTCCCATTTAAATTTGCCATTTACACAACGATGAAGGAATATCGAGGTATCGATCATCAAAGAATTTTCCATTGTGAAAATGCGTAATTTCTTGAAAAACATAACGTAAAACCTCGTACATGCGCGGTAAGTAATTCTCTACGTGAAGCGCGTATCTGACGCAATATGACGTCGACTCAGCGAGGCCGAGCAATTATATTTTCTAATGACCAGCGCGTGTTTTAACTTTACAACCAAACCCAAGTCTATAACGCAATACGAGCGCGCATTACTCATTGGAAAGACGTTCCATTGCCACGGTGTGGTCATTGCGGTTGTCGTAGACCTATCGGCATACTCACCTTGGTCCAGTCATCATCATCATCATCATCATCATCATCATCATCATCATCATCATCATCATCATCATCATCATCATCATCATCTCGTGTTAGTCGTATTGTCGATAGGGATTCTCTCCATTCTATATAACTGAGGCGCATAATCGACTGCATCATTAACCAATGATTTACGCAATATATTCATTTCTCCGTGTACTTTCTTCGAGTATTTACGTCCCGTCTCTTCGTTTTCCCATTTCCATTCCATTTTTAGCACCCCTCTCTAAGATGTTGTACGCAGTGATTCTTTGATCGCCCAAGGTGTGTGGTGCTTTAAAAAATGTTTCCCCGAAACAAATCCTACGAGATATCTCGAATAGGAACACCAAGTCCCCGGAAAAATAACTTAGTGATTCGATATTCGAGGGCCAATTCACGGCTGAGCCATCAGCCATCTGTGTATTGGCAGCATGAAACTCTGCTTCACTTGGTAGGCCATGACAGTCATCTTATTTAGCTTACTGTCCCTCGATAAACGCGCGTCATTTCATCGATATGCCGCCATTAATATTGATAGGCCGTATATACAACAATCAACATTTATGAGCTTCTTGGTAGGAAAACATCCTCGTTGAGCTTCTTGGTAGGAAAACATCGGCCATTACATTCCTCGCGTTTGTCTCCTCATTATTCTGCTCGAGAGATCAACCGATTTCTCGTTTCGTATGCCATACCGGGAACGACGATAACGACACGAGAAGAGCAGGATATTTCTCAAACAGAGGTCTCCGCGCGTATAGTTCCGATTCTTTGATATGCTTTCCCCTTTCCTTGCACCCGCCCTATTCACGAAATAAACGGTAAAGAAAAACTCGTAGGAATTGAATTTGTTGAGACGTTCGCGAGCCTTCTTTCCCCGTTGCCCCAATCGTCTTTTTGCAACTTCTTCCGCTTCCCCCGACCCTACACTGCTCTTTTCCTCGTCCTCGGCGTATACGTAACCGAAACTTTTCTACTATCCGTCAGGGGTTCTGTGAATTCTCGTTTCGCGCCGTCGAGTCTCGAACTTTCCGGCAGAACGAAGTACATCGACGGAATGAAGTGAGAAGAAGAGAAAAAGAAGGAAATAGAGAAATATGTTACACGTACACGTGGATTTAAAAAAAAAAAAAGAAAATGCATCGCTGACCCCCTTATGTAGACATGAACAGATTTTAACTGTGACGGTTTACTCTTACAAAAGATGTGTTTTTTTATATATCGAAAGAACATATCAATGTACGTGACAGTGCATCGAAAACCATGTAATCCTGACTTTACCCGTTCAACTGATCGAATAGACCAATCAACCTTTGTTTCGCTCCATCATATCCAATTTCTAGTCCACTTACGCGTACACACATGTAAAGAGAATGAACATTTAAAACAATACATGTATATGTATGTAACCTTTTACTCCTTCTACAGCTTTTGTATATCTCACTCGCGATACGTCTCTGTACCTCGTACTCTCCCAACTCGGGATAGAGTGCGGCCCGACAACGTGTACAAAGTTGTGTTTCAGCTCCCTAACTCTGCTACCCCGTCTGTTTACCGTGTATCGCGCGCGCCCGGGAAAACAAGGCAATCGCAATAGCACGATTGAGCACAGCACAAGGGGGCTCAGCTTCTCTTTCCAACCCTCTGGCTTACTTTCGTAATATACATAGACACCCTCCATTATCTATCTTGTCCTTGCTCGCGATCATGTATACGATCCCCCTCTCTATATATTCCCCGGGCAGTGTGTTTCCTTTTCGTGTATATACATGTGTGCTTCTTCCTTCCCATTACTTCATCTGTCTATCCATCTCTTTCTCATGCCCATTTTCCCGTGTCCCTCCAACTCTCGCTTCCCTACATGTAGTACTGGACCCCACTCCTCACCTCAGCCCCATCGCGGCCTTTCTCTTCTCAACCCAACGCTCTTTCGCTCTTCCTACCGTAACCAGCATCAGCGAATCTTCGACACTCGATCGAGTCCTCAATGTCCTCGCCGGGCCGCGGTTGTCCTCGTTCGTTTGTCCCTACTCATCCTGTTCACAATCCTCTTTCTTTATATAACTATATAGTATTTAGTACTCTGAAGCTCGATCGTCCGAGTCTCTTTGATCCCGTGATAGCATCCAACAACCCAAGCTTCCATGCGTCTATATATATCTTTCGCTCTTTTGACCCATTCTCGTTCTGTTCGTGCGACGTCGATTTTACCGGAACTAGCGTATCGCGTTGTAACTATCTTGTGCAATATACCGTTTTTCATCGATGTACGGAGATATACGCCGTTTCCCCTTCAGCATACTTTGAGCTGACTCATTCAAATATGACCGTATTACCGTGAAGCTATACGATGACGCGTCTGAAATTTTTTTTATAGCCTTCCCGGTTTCTCATCCGTTGACTTTTACTATATCGAATCGACAAATCGCGTTTATTGAATGAGCAAGATAAGTAACTGCGTATGTATACTATTATCTCAAACGATTAATTAGCCAGGCTGATATTATAGAATCGTCGTACAGACGGCGTTACAGTTCTTGGGATACACGAAATATTTCACGGTTGCCATGAATTCCATCAAGTCTCAAGTTGTTCCAAACATGCCATAGAGCGTATATATTTAATAACTTGAACGATTTATAAAAGAGTCCCACTAATTCAAGGGTTCGTCCGACTAAAGCCCGCCTGTCTACTGTAACATGGTACGTGCTGATAACAAATGGAACGATCCGTCATCCAATGTATTTTCCATTCTGCCGCGGCAATTATCATTATAAAAAAATCTGTTACGCACCCCCAAGCAGGGTGTCCGATCTCTTATCCACTTTCTTTAGGCCTTTTTCACGTTCATTAACCTTTGTACGATTTCCATTCATTTGCATTTAAAGCCTATCGTCGGACATATTGGCTTAGTCATGTTAAATTAATGTCGCGTCATCCAAAGTTCCCCCGTACGTTCGGCGAATAGAGCGGGAATGTCGGTAAATCGATTTCCGTAATAACCCCCCCCCCCCTCCCTCCGAGTGCGTCACACAGTTGCACACGCGATGTGAAGGATAGTACACGTTTGCTACTGGCTATTTCACCGCAATGGCTAGCGAATATATGCTACTGCTGCTTCGCGATGCTTGCTCTTGCTTTACCAACTTGCAGCCGTTGTCAGAACAGCCCAAGTTTACCGGACAGTTTAGCATCGTATTTGATTGATGAGATATCAGTATAACGACTCTAGCCGTGCGATGGATATACGTGTGTATAACGCGGATTACGAGACGGGAGAGCCGCGAGGAGATACGAGAGCAACGGGGGTGGGAAAATATAGAGCCAAGCTCAATGTAACTTTAGTATAAGCCATATGATAAAACGGAACTGTAGGACAAGCGCATAGAGAAATTGAACACACATGCGTTATAACAATGTATGCGTGATACGAGAGTAAACGTGGTAACGATGGAATCGCTGAGTCGCGAATGCATTATTTATTACCGCACAAAGTATTATTGATTAAACACTATTGATCCTATGGATATCAAAGTTTTCGTGTATGTAATACAAACGATTTATTGGTATACATACATGCACAATCACACACACACACACACACACATACACATGCAGATTTTTGTATACATGCCCGCGGGTATACTAAATGAACCAGCTCGCAAAAAGCAAATAATGCTGCACTAAAATGTATGGCCATGATCGGAAGTTTTGGTCCAGTAGAGTGGTCGAATTGGGTAAAGTGAAGCAATAATTGCAGCGATTGGCCGGCTCTCCAATGTTTGGCAGAGCCTATCTCTACAGCTTTCAATTGATAAAGGAGAGATATGCCAACCACTGATTTTTTTTTTTTTTCATCTCAAGTGAGCCAATCGCTGCACGTTTTGCGGGCAATATTGCGAGAGTAATAGGACATCGGGGGAATCGTCGATTCGGTGGGATGGGATTGCAGGACACACGGGGCAACGTAATTTATGCGCTATCGTTCGTTAAACGCATATAATGGTAGAAGCTTTGTATAAAAGAAAATACACCTTCGACGGTACTTAATCGAGCTTCCCGTCATTACCAATCGTTATCGAGCACCCAGTTGCTCGGATTTTGATATACAGCATTGGAGTTCTCGCGTATGTTGTTTTTGGTATATGCGCCGAAGGTAAACTTTAACGCTTGATATCACTGCAAATCCTCCGCCACCCCTACTCTTTTCGACCTCCTATCAACGCGCAGGTATACCACTTTTTTTGGCATACGATTTAAGTGTGAAATACCCGAAAATGTATAATTCGTTCCATACAAAATGGCGCTTGTTCGGACATGAACACATACCGGGTCTTTCCGTCATGTTTCCACGTCCGACATATTCCAAAATTGAACTGAATTCCCATAGTAGCCGTCACCGGGAAAAGTCTGCCCGAAAGTTTTTCGACCTCTTTAGCCTCGTGCAGTCTTGAGTCTGGTTAGGTCAAGCGCTACCGCAAATTTGGTGGACGAACCGAGGAAAAGCAGGTTCGTCAAAGAAGGGAGGGAAACTAGTTAAAATAGGGGGGGGGGGGGAATGGAGTGCAGTGACGAGCTGTGAGTAAGGCATGTGGCAAAGGGGGTTCTTGGGCGAGGCGGTGAGTGAAACAGAGTGGCACAGCGCGGTACCGCAGAGAGAATATCCGCACGGATATGAGCGTCGGGACGACCACCAACCACGGAGACGATCCTCCTCGCGGCGTTAGGGGGTTGTTCGAACTATCCGGGCTCCCGCACTCGCGTGACGACCCGATGATTCACGCTCATCGGGGCTCGGCCCTGCGCTATACCATTGCCTTCATATACGTTGTCTATATGCTATACACAATACGAGGCATTCCTACCCTATTTCAACCAGATTTACACCCTAACATTTTTTTTTTTCTTCTCAATTCTCTAACTTTAGGAGCATCAAAGTTTTTTTTCACCGGTATTGTTTGTAATTAAGAAATGTTTCACGTCATTTTTATGTGTTAAACACTTTTTTCATCGATCTCATACTTTGAAGATGTACTCAGCCAAAAAAAAAACAAATTTTTCGTGTAATTTGTCGACAAATGAAACATGTTGAATTTTCAAATCGTACTTGCTTTAGTCATCGTAACGTATCGATCGTAGTAAAAGCATTTTCTATACTTTTGTAATCTCTCGATGTCACTCATATCGATTGTCCAATTTGAAACTTGGCCAAATATACTTTACTCGAATGAAATCAATTTTTAAATTATCCAAATAAATTTTATTAGTCATATAAAATAAATCCCATTCATTCTTGGCACCGTACATGATATATTTAAGTACGCCACGTTAACGACGTTCATTCCACAATACTTTCGCGAGTACTTACGCTTCGAATACTGCTCTATATACATCGATAGAGAAAAAGATTTATCTATGTATAGACGTACATTATATATTCAATATTTCCAAGCTGGAATGGTCGAAATACAGCTTATAGATCCGTACATATGACTCAAGAGATGCAGGGAACCTTAGTCGTATAGGAGACGTCGTTTTTCGCACGAGGTTTATAGCAGAGTCTCTCGCGATTCCTCCCTTTCATTCCCTTATTTCGTTCCTCCACGCTGTTGGTGCGAGCGAGATGCTCCGTTTGTGCTGCCACTTTGATGGGACAAAGTATTGCGGTTTTTTTGGTTGCATCGTACTTATACCCTTACTCTTATACTTCTTCTACGTCTCACCGTCTTCACACCATCGCGTTCTTTGCGATCCATTGAGCATGTATGCGCAGAGATATAATATAAGCGCATCTGAAGAACCAGGCACAATGCCCGAAGCCGATAAAAGGCGAATGGTAGCGGCGTACTATGTGGTGTGCGAGTCGAAGCGGAGCTCCGAGAAACGAGAGACTCTGGTAAAAAAAGAGACGGAGAGAGAGAGAGAGAGAGAGAGAGAGAGAGAGAGAGAGTGAGATCGAGGGGGAAAAAGAACGAAGGTGCAAAAGAAAATCGAGGAAAGAAAGAAGTACGAGTGAGAGAGCGTGATGCAGTAACAGAGACGATGAGAACGACAAAAGAGAAGAAAAAAACGACTGACAAAGTAGAAAAAAAAAGAGCTAGTACGATGCGAGAAAGAGAGACGAAGATACTTGGGTAATAAAAGGGCGAAAAGGTACATGCAGTAAAGAAAAGGGTGAGAAAAAGAGCCAGAGCCTCGAGACTCTTGGCGGATAGCGGAGAGCACACCGGTGCATTCGCCTCCTCCCCCACCAACACTACCATCAACCAGAGCTGAAGATAAGAAAACGCAAAGAAGCGAAACTTTAGAGCGTCCATTAGAAGGGTAAGACTAGGGGTTGCAGGTAGAGAGGGCAAAGTGTGGTTGTGCTTGGTCTCGCGTCTGCCCCTTTGCCCCCTGACGCCCGAGCACGTAACCCATTTAGCACCGATAACGAGGGCCTAAGGGGCTTCCCGTGTACACCGCCAGACCACCGCCTACCCGCTTCTCAATCTGGATTCAATCTCGGAGGATACATTTGTTGGCCGTCAATCATGTTTTGCCCATTCTATACAGTTATTGGACGCAACACGCGAAACCATGTTACCCCTTCATTGATGCCATGCTGTAATTTCAGAACCTTAACGATCAAATTGTTTCGTAAACTCTTACAAACTGATAGGGATTGTAAATATATATCTCGTAATTGTCAAAGAACACCAACCGACCAAACTAACCAACTTATCACATAATTAGATTACCAAGTTTGATCTAAACTGGTAATACGACACTCTAAAAACTTCATTATACATACATCTTTTTCATCTTGGCTTACATCCCTTTACTGCTCTTGATACCTCTTGATCTTTACTACGGCTACACTTATTACACCTCGATACTTCGATACAGCGCAGTAGAATGTGTACTGCCCCGATGCTGTACAGAAGGAATACGGCTACGACGTTCACTTTGGTCTTTATAACATGTCGCTCTCTTCAAGAAACTTTCTCTCTCTCTCTCTCTCTCTCTCTCTCCCTCATTCTTTCTTTCCTTCTGTCGTGTGCTGACCTGAAGTCGGCAGGACTCGGAGACACCTGAAATACTTACCGCAGCTTTGTCAGCGCCGGCGTTGGGGCCACTGACGCCCCGGGCAAGGATATTGTGGCGCCCACTTAAGGAAATCATTATCGAGTGTTGGTTTTTTACTGAACCAATGTGAACGTATATTAAGGATGTACGAGCACTAGCTTCACGATCATATAAAAATCTGAATTTTTTATATGGTGTAGCAGAAGTGTATATGATAAAACCTGTAAAATTTCAAAGTGGGTCAACGACTCTTTACGCGAGTTATTAATTCGTGAAATCAAGATATTTATCCCACGCCATATACGAATTCTGGGCTGACGCAACTTTGAAACAGAAATTCGTATCTTTCACGATCAGATACGATCAATATTAAAACTGTTAAATGTTCAGAAAACTATCACGATTACATACGTTCCATAAAAAATGGGGGTTAACGAACCTTTTGACATACAATTATCGATTTTAAGGAAATTTTTTGCGGGTGTCGCATAATGAGCGGTCCGACTCTCTCTTGTTTCATGCGTGCCCCTCGCTCACCGCGCTCACCCGCGCCCACGTTTCCGCTCATTTCCCGCCACCTTGTGCTCATACATCCTTAAGAATTTCATCTTTTCTTTAGCGTTACCCAGAGCAACGACGTGGACGTAGAAATTTTTGTAGCTCCTCTTTTTTTTCAAATTTTTTTTATATTTTAAATTTAAAAATTTTTCTTATATTTATATTTTTCAATTTTTTTAATTTTTAATTTTTTGATTTTTTTGTATTTTTTATTTTTTTGTAATTAAACATTTTTTATGTTTTTTTTTAAATTTCATGCATATTTTATATTTTTTATTACTTTTTATTTTGATTGAATCTTTTGTTGATTTTTGAATAATTTTCTTGAATTGTTTTTTTTAATAATTTTCTTGAGTAAAATTTCACTTTTCGGGCCTTTTTGTCAGCAAATATACGAAATAAATTAGAAAAATCTAATTGTCCAGCGATTTCATTTTCAATCGAAAGAGTAGCCAGATTAGAGCGTCTCGATTGAGAGATTTTGTTGATCGGAGATACGTTTTTATTAGTTTTAATTTTGAAAAACTGCGTTCTCCACTTGCAACTGTAACCGGAATAGTTGCAAAAATCCGGAACGCAGTCCTGCAATTGTAGTTAACCTATTAATAGTACTTCTTAAAAAAGCAGTAAAAAAACTAGAAAAATTCACAATCGTGAAAAAAAATATATTTAAAAGAAAAGTTGAGAAGTATTTTTAAATACAAAAAATAGGAATAAAGGATTTGGGATATTTGAAGAACGATATTACAGAGCCAATAAGACTATGAGCACGTTTACACGACGCTCTTATTCCGGTGTTACGAAAACAGGCGTAGTTAAATCAGGCGTTAAAGTGCGTGTAAACGGGTCCTAACACCCGCTTTACGACGTAAAGCGGGTGTTAGGTACCGTGTAAACGCCTGGTTTAACTAAACCGGTTTTCGTAACACCGGATTTAGAGCGTCGTGTAAACGTACTCGATATGCGTAGAGTACAGAGCGTATAGAGCACACGCTGCATTCGTCTTGGGCGCTTACGCGCTTTGAGCGCTCACGTTTACATGCGCCGACTATTATACTAGAACTTCGATTTAACGGCCAGTGGCGGGACCGGCTCCACATCGCACCTTGTTAAATCCAGGTAGCGTATGCCCGCCCATGCTGTATCTGCGCATCGGCACTTCGTGCTACGGGCCTGATCGGGGAGACTTCAAGCGTCCCCCACCATCATACCACGCGAAAAACCGATTAATAAATGCGACATGGTGGGGACTGTCTATTAAATCGAGGGCCATTAAATCGAGGTCCTAGTGTAGTTGAAAGCGTGTAAAGCGCCCAAGACGAATGCAGCCACAGTATTGAGGGTACGCATCAGCAGGAGACCCGACCTCGGCGCCCCCCCAAACTTAGCGCCCCGGGCCGTCGCCCCATCACGCCCCCCCCCTAACGCCGGCACTGAGCTTTGTCAAGGAAAAATAAGGAATGTGTACGGATGTGAACTCGAGAAGCTCTTCCCTCAACTCTACTCTGCTTCGCTTCCATTAACATGAAATGGAAGTATTATATAATTTCCAAGTAAATCCGTTTAATTGTCTCTTAAAACGAATATCGATTCGTGTCTTCAGTTGAACCGTGATTAATTTTTTGTTGAATATATACGTATCTGTGCACATGTACCTCAATACTTTACTATCTTGCTGTACAATTGAAGCCCTGTGCAAAGATTGCGCAAGTTGTTCAACATGTATGCCTCGAAGACGCGCCGATCTGACTTTTGCAAGAGTTGTTCGAACTCAAAATACATATACACTTGACATTCCCATATAAGTTATCCCGTTTTTTTCACTTCTTGAACACGCCATCTATATAGTAGTACGTCTTGCCGCGATACGGAAACAGCGCGAGAGTGCCTGCTGGCAGTGCGATGTCGTCCTGTTGGCGGAATTTCAAACTTTCGAAAGTCAATCTTATACCCCAAGCTGTTCGAAGTGGTTTATATCTGAAGAGGCATACATTAGCGACGAGAAAATGCAATTTTCGTGAAAAATAAATGTCGCTCGAGCAAAAAGTTTTACGATTAGTCTTTGCGTTTGAGTGCTCACTATACAATCTGTCACATCCAAATCCAAGTGAAAGATGCTTAAGGTTGTTGTGACGATACTTGATTCAAAATAATTCCATGCAGACCAAATTTTTCCACAATGTATACAATCCTTTTACCTACGTTCCTGTAAAACTTGGATACGATTCACAGTGCCGTTTTTGAGAAAAAAAATTCGAAAAGTTAATATGTTTCGTAGGTTAACTGCACCTATGATAGATAAATTCTGCCAATTTTTGCAGTATTTACGCAATACCTCACAAGAAAATGGTGCCAATAAGCTGAAATATATAAATACGTTTTGAGAGACATTACCTGGATATTCTGTAAACATTTCAGAATATTTGACGGTACAGTTTTTAGAATATTAATTTATAATGAAAGAGAAAGAGGACCCGCTCACCCGTGAGCGGCGCAACATATTGTACCCCGCCTGACTCCCTGGTTGAGTAACCAGCACACAACAACTTTAAATAATCTATTCATGCGCTATCGAAATACATGTGTGTTTTATAAGAGATATTTTAGATATAGTGGATTATATGTATAGCATTCGAAACAGTCCCACGTGAGGGTTCGTCAATTTAAAAAGTCCTATGCTCCAGAGAGAGATACAGAGAGCGAGAGAGAGAGAGAGAGAGAGAGAGAGAGAGAGAGATGGGGTTCGATCGACCAGTGTACGCTTGGAATCGAGAGTGGCGTGGCTAGCAAAGTGCCACGAGGGATAATTGAAAACGATTCCTCCCCAAGCATCCCACACTCCTCTGTATCCACTGGCTCTTTCCTACCCTCTCTATGCTCCCTTTTTTTACCCTCGTTCGAACTATGTACATTCGACCTCTGATATAGCCATAGTTTTCCAAAGCTTCTCTCTCTCGCTCTCGCAATTTTTCATTTAGCCGGTCTCTCGCCCCCCCGCGACATAAATTCACCAAACTGACAGGGGTAATATTTTCTTCCTCTCGCTTCGTCCAAACTCGCGCCCAGCCCTCTTCCGACTCTCGCGAACTCTACAGTTTTCCACTCTTCAATTTACCTCCTTCTGTCTCCGGTGCAAAATACGCCAACGGTATGGCGCGTATACATACGGTGACATTCCCGCCCTGAAACGAAAGCCTGGAGGTGGAGGGTCAAAGTGCGAATCCAGCAAAGATGTCACCAATGGATAATTGAAGAGAATAAGAATCGTTTTGCCCGGAGATATATATACATATATTTTATTCGATTTCGAGATAGTATATATTATATACATCGAAACTCCGCCTAGATATTACCGTTCACTGATATTTTTATTGCTTTTCTGTCGAATTTTTTTCCATTTTATTCTCACTCAATTCGACCATTTATTCTCCTCGTATTAACCTCTGTTCTTTTTTATCTTTTTTTATTACCCGCTCTTGTTCCATCTCCTCTCTCTCTCTCTCTCTCTCTCTCTCTCTCTCTCTCTC